>CADEHL010001024.1:2007328-2399828 GCA_902827135.1 Harpagifer antarcticus | reverse complement strand
ATGTTACGATCCTGTCCGTCAAAATGACTGACAACGAAAATGTCTAAAGCCACCACTGCTTGCGAGAAAGAAACAATGTGATATTTGGGCCCATTTTCGCTACAATGAGGCGGAGAAAAAAAGCGAATGCATTGTTTTATCAGAAGGGAAGCAATGTGGCCAAACCTGACCAGATACTCTCTGCAAAGCTGCATTCTTAATCATTCAACCTGTGTTTTTCATCAAATAAGGACAAGATATCTTATTTATATATACTAAAATGACAAATTATTGGTTTTGGCTAGACTAGTTTGACTGAAATGTTCTATATAATCTGATGACTAAAAAAGACTCAACAGTTTTCATTGACAAAAAGTAGAGTGTGTGTGTGTGTATGTGTGTGTGGTAGAAGCAGGTTGACTTTCAGAGGCACCCTCTGGGTCCTGCAGCTGCTGGGGTGAAGGGGTAAAAAACAGGTAGAAGACACTAACAAGTTCATGCATTTGTAATGAGGAGTTGATACGTGGGACATGCAGGCGAATGGGCCGGGGTGTATGCAGGGAAATAATATCTCACACATGCATGGGGCTAGCATTTGTGGGAAATGGGTAATTAATGATTACAAAAAGAAAATAGCCACAATTGTATGAAAATGTTTATTTATTCATGTATATAATAGCTAGATATTATCAGACTTTACCTGGAACTGATGCCTTAAGCTTAACTCAGAACTGCTAAAATAAAAGCCTTTCTTATATTCACATCCAAGGTCCATCCAAAGATACTGCCAGATTTAGTAAAAATAAAAATGTAATATGTGTTGTCTTCATCCCAATAAATAGTATACATAAATATAATTATCATACATATACTGTATATTTGAGGGGCTTTTGGTTTATTAAGAATGTTGTACTCCTCTTTCCTTCTACATTTCTATTGGGTGCTGTCACGTCAGCAGTCACTATTACATATAGGGGTTTCCTTAAATAAAGAAATATTGTTATCTAAATTGAAAGTCAGGGATTAGGATTAGATGATACATTCTATTGTTTTACAGTCCGATGCCACTGGCTCAGAATTAAGATTCTGAAGAGTTATCCCTTAGAGGAATGTGAAAACACCTCTATAGTGAAAAACGTATCACTGATACAAGTCACTGAAGGTCACTGATATTATACGGCACATACACATTACAACGTATAGATATACTTAAAAGATATCAAATATAATTGTTCTGATTAATAACCATTACCTATCATAATATAAGCTGACAGTGCAATGCTAAATGATTCATCTCATCAGCTATGTTACTGATAATAATCGTTGAAGTTTGTAAGAAAGTTCCTAGTTTCTTTCCAGCTCCGGCAGACCTCAACACTGAACATATGAAACTATTAGCCAAAATACAGAAACAAGGGGATCAGAAGTTGCAGATGCTAACCTACACAATAAAACATCCTCTAGACAGGAACTTAAAATAACAAAATATGGCATTACTAATGTGAATAAGGAAGTGTGAAAGCTGCAGCTTGTGTTGTTGGACAGCAAAGGGTTGGCCCAAACTACAAGGTCAGCTGATCCACCAAAGGCTTGCCTAAGTAGGTCAGCAATCACTATAATTGTTGGAACTGGTTTTTCTTTTTATGTATAGATGAAAACGATTGTATCCACACTTATTAAAAATGCAAACAGTATTAAAATTACTTAATTAATTGTACAACAAGAACCCTTGGGCAGTAGCAGAATAAATAAGTGCAACACTGCTGCTTGTGAGAGTCCCAGTGGGAGAAATGAGACCATCTGCCCCTCTGCAGGGAACTGTCCCTGGATAGAGGATGGAGTTAAGCTGAGGCAGCAAACAGAGCGGGGGGGGAAACTGCCCTGCCAGGATCTGCTGCTCTGTAACAGCCTCTGTGAGCCACCTACAGCTGAAATACTCTGTTGTTTTAGAGAGTCACAGTGATACATTTCATTTAGAAAGTGACCGTGTTGTTCTAGTTCTGAATAACATCCTCCTGGGTGTCACACCTGGGGGGGCAGTGTGGCAGGGTTTAGAGAGTCCAAGAGTGCCACATGCTGGGTGTACTCTCACAAAGACGCTTACATTGAATGATAAGGTTATGAAACTGCTTACAGACACCAATAATAAAAGAGGACATATTATACAAATGTTCAGATTCATATTAGTATGTAGTGTCTCTACATGTCTCCGTGCTTTAATGTTCAAAAAGCTCTTTATTTTCACCCTCTGTCTGACACTAGAGCCCAGTCTGTTCTGATTGGTTAGCTGGCCGCCTTTGTTGTGATTGGTCAACCGCTTAGAGAGTGTGTCATATTTGTATTCATATTCTTCCGTAAGAACCAGCATGCGGGACCGGCTGCACAAGGTGTTAATGTCACTAGTTTTCTGTGTACCTTGTCCTTGCCAACACTAATATTATCCACAGCATACACAGCGATCACGCAGTTCTTAACGAGAACACTAGTTGCTAAAACAAAAACACGGGAGTGTACCTTGTTAGCTAATGTTAGCTAGACATTAACGTTACACTCGTTTAACACTCACCGAAACCTTGTACAGCCGGTCCTGCATGCTGGCTCTTACGGAACAGACCCCTTTTGTGTATTTGCAGCTCTCAACATGTAATGATTTTCACCTTGTTTAATACTTTTCACCTCATTCTGGTGTTGGCGACGTGTATTGTGTGAGACCAGTGATGTAGTTAAGTGTTTTTTCTAGACTAGCAAAATTATCTTTTAAATTGACAAACATCATATGTGTAATTCATGGCACGATTCAAACGGGATCGAAAGATAATTTCTCTCTCGCCATTGACTTCAATACATATTTTTTCCGAAATAAGGTCCCAGGGAGGTCCATCGGAAAGGGAGGGACTTCGCCTTTCTATGGAATTTTGGGCGCGTCACGATTACATGTAAAGTCAATGTAAACTTGCAGATAGACGCAAATTCGCTCGGGCGGCGTTACATTTTTACAACTCAAGCATCAAATTTGCGTGACCCGTTCTAGCGTTATGTTGGGATTCCACCTGGTCCGGCTGCGCCGTGGTTTTGTTCCGACCTCCTACAGCGTCAAACCCCACCAGGCGAGTTTCAGAAGCGGAGCGTCTTGCGTGCCGGCTCGCAGTTGGTTAATTTGGGCATATTTCCTGGACAGGCTACTTTGTACAGACAAAGTTAATAATAATTGTAATAGTCCAGTTATAAACGACATGAATCAAAGATGTGTTGCTGTATTTTAGTGGTAAAAAAATGCGTGGTAAATAGTGGTAATTTACACAGTGCCTGTAAACCAGAGGAGAACGCTGGCATTTATTCTCCTACTTGAAGGACTACGGAGGGATAGGGTCTGCAAAATTAGTTTATTTTGAGGATTGACTGGATGCTCTGACCATTCCACTTCCTGCCCAGCGATATGCAATGGCTCGCTTCAAAAATAGACCAGCCACGTATTTTTAGCGGAGCCTAGCGCCGAGACGCTTTTGGGACGTGTCAGGTTTGGGGAAAATAGGACCCAAGTGCAGTTAAAAAATACAAAAAAGGTTCGTTAACAAAAAGCGAGCTTTATTATAAAAAGCCGAAGGCATGAAAAAACAAGAAACTAATTAACAGAAACAAAACCGGGGAGAACGACAGACGGGAACAAACTTACATATGGGAACAGGCAGGAGACATGGACAAGCATGGGTGACAGTGACATCAAATGACGACGAACAGACATGGAGCACAGGGGAAGACAAGACTAAATACACAGAAGGGTAATCACAGGACAAGACACAGCTGGGCATGGGAGGAGAAACACAAGGGCAACAGGTGAACACACTCAGACAATTAGACACACCAGGGAAACTAACGACAGGGAGGAAAACACAGGGAGAGGGACCAGACATTTCAAACAGGAAAACATTTCAAAAACAAAGGTGGAAAACATAAATCCAAAACCATGACAGGACGCTTCTGAGCCACAACGCGGCGCGTCTGGTGGAAACACACCCATTGACTAGAGTGGCCGCGATCGCTGTGCACGCCGCGGCCGTAACGCGGCATTATAGGGCCTCTAATAAAAGTGTGACCAGGCTGCTCTCAACTGTGTGTTCCAGTGTAGACACACATAGTTAATTATTATATTTAAGAAGCAGCTTCCTCCATACACTGAGATAAGCAACACAAAAAACGGTTCAGTTCATTATTTGCAAAGACCAATATCCTGAGTTCACTACGTTTTACAAAAAAAACAACACATTTTAAATCGATTTCATGAAAGCATCTCAGCCTCTCCCCTGTGCACTTGGCTCCACAACTCCAAAAGCTGATTATGCAAATATGTAGCCTGAGGTAATGCAAAGCCACACAGCCAAAGCAAATCAGACGATACAACGGTGTGCAGTAAAGACACTACAATTAACATCTTACTCAACAATGATGCTGTTCCTCTAATCAAACCAGTGAGGGCCGTGCGATAACCTTGTTTTGCTTTCATGTTTAGATATGCCGGTTGGACACATAATATATCATTTGCCCAGAAGGAAATAATTTACCTAGCATCAGTTCATAAGACGCTGCTGATAAGGAGACTTATGGCGATTTTATCTACATAAAGTAGGACAAACCTGCGCCAATTCATCGTTGAATATAAAGTGCAATTATCTGTCCAAGAAGCTGGGTAAATACATTAAAGAAAACAACAAAGGGATCTAATTAGGCCAGGATTAACTTAAGATAATTAAAGTTACCCTGTGGAGTTTTCATTGTAAACAAACATGGCTTTGTTTGCGCTCTGCATTGCTCACCAAATGCTTGGTGTGTTTCCTTAAGGCCTTACAAACACACTCAATGTATTTCATATGTCACACAATGTTTACAAAGCTTTTTGAAAGCTGAACACCTTGCAGTCTCTTTATGTTCTCTATTGGCGCAGTGACAGTTTCATCAGCGAAGCATCGCTGCAGCAAGCTGTCAGTATGCACTGTTTTTGGAGTGTGTAGGACCATTAAATGGTTAAACACTACACCATTAGAGCGTTGTGATACTTATTTGGATATCTTTTCGGCAAGTTAAAGTGTAACATGGCACATCCCACTGCACTGTGAACTAGTGTGCATGGGACACATCTACATTGTGCATATTCTGTTTCCTGTCCCAGTGTGAGGTCTGGCTGTATAGTACAGATGTAGCACTCCAGATAGGACTCACATGGGTGTGTCCCAGTCAAAAACCCAGCGGATCCCAGTGGCTGGGGGTGTTGCCAAATTGCTAGAGGGCGTTGCCAAAGTTCTCCATTTGTTCAATTACAGGATTTAACCATGAGATGGCGCTTCATTCACAAATACACAAAGACAACTGGGTGTTGTAGAACTTAGTCTGTTTGCAATGTTTGCAGCTCTGCAGTTGTGTTTGCTACTGTAGCATTTAATCACTTATTTGTTATGGTTTTCACAGGCTACTATAATGAAAAAACATCAGTTTTGGATCAAATAAAGTATATAGTTTGCTTTATGCAGTATATTTTTTGTAATATTGTTGGGGTGTTTTTACACAGTAGTGAGAGTGAAAAACAGGATAGCACAGATTAATAAAATCAAAAATAAGATGAGCGATACAAATAAAAAGAATGAGAAACTATGAAATAAGAAATTAATAAAACTTACATATAATTATCATATCATATATTCTAATGTATTGTATTATTAAGTAATATCATACATTAACCCCATTATAGCAGATGCCACAGTGAATGGATGAACTCATTTATGCATCAATAATTACAACAGAGTATTTCTAAATACAAGTTGTAACAATACTTATATGTATTTAATATTAATAACATAATGATTAATTTCAGATGATAATACTTTTCAGGGTTAGGTCCGGTCTGACAGCGCTTGGCTCTCTGCTGCAGAGAAGATCACTGCTCTAAACAAAGTCAAAAATCCTACATCCAAACGGAATAAATAGAATTAATTATTATTAATTATTATTAATACGTTAAGTCTTGTTCATTGTTTTTCACTTTTATTAAATGTTTGATATTTCCGGTGGAAATGGTAATTGAAATGGTAATTGCTCTCATATTTCAATGCACACATTCATATATTGTCACTCACACATTCATGCATTTCATGCATTTTGTTCTCATATTCATATATTTTAATGCTCATATTTATACATTTTGCTCTCATGCGCAATCTACTACAACAAAGTATGTCATGGTAGTGGTCAGCTGTTAAACACAAAAGTGTATCTTAAGGGCTGTAAATATAATAAGCCTGTTGTCAATTTTAGACACAGGCTTATTATATTTAAAGCCCTTAATAACATTCATTTTCTGGACTCAATGTGTGTCTTGGCCGTTTTCTTTGTTCCAAGCAAACGAGTGCTTTTTGTTTTGAAATCACTTCCGCGAGTTTCGCGGGCCTCCCCCTCGCTCCACTGACCATTAGACCATTTAGTAAGGTAAAAAGCAAAAACGCCTCTCAGACGCTCTTCCGTTTACTTTTTTAATATAGAAAAACAAACGGTCCGTAGATACACGGACTCATATAGCCTATGTATACTGTAAGGAGAATGTATGTGCGTGAAATGAATTACGGCATAGAAATATGCAAACACAAACCTACAGACTGGGGGTTGGGAGATCACAGGAGTGGGGGGGGGGGGGGGGGAGAGCTGTGGAATGTGACCCTTGGGAGAATTCTTCCACACATTCCGATGGCCAATTCGTTTTAAACAAAGAGTTCGCAACACAGGACAGCATAGGCAACATGGGGGGTGGGGGCTGGTGAACGGTCTGGTCAATGTTTGTAAACACAATCCCCAGGATGTGTCCCAATCAAACCAAAAGAGAAAATGCAGATATCATTCTCTCTCTCGACTCGCTGGTATCTCGAGCTGAGCGCTCATTGGTGTTCATACTGCTCACAGGCTGGGCTGCTGTGTATATCTAGTGTATTCATACCTCCTCACTGTTTATTCATCATTCAACCATTTACACCTTCCTTTTTTTCCATCAAGAGATTGAAAAAGATTGAGTCCTATGTTTCCAATTGGTTCCCAAATCTGAACATTGACCAATGGCATAAGATCAGGAGCCGGGTAAATGAGAGACTGAGGAGCCCCCGAAAAACAGATCCCGAAATAGCTCGTCCTGGTTTCCGCAGCAGATAGGCCTACAGTATGGTGTCTGTTATGCAAGTTATTTTAAATAAAACGGTGAAAACTGAACTTGAAAATTGTTTCCTCTTTTTATTTTATTTATTATTTTCGGGACGGGGAGACGTGGGGAGACGTGTGTGATTAAAAATTAATTTGCAGAAATGTAAAGTGATCTAACTAAGTTCTATTCATATTCTTGACGGGAAGAGCAGTGTAAATGGGTGGCCATATTCATTTGAAAAGCAATATAAATCACACAGTTATTATACAATAGGCTATAAAAGCACCATCGATAACCATTACCTTTATCCAATTCAAACTTTGGACGGGAAAAAAGGAAGGTGTAAATGGTTGGGCTATACTGTAGGCCTACTGTATACAAAGGCCATTCAAGCTAGAGTTCTTCTGGAAATGTTCACATCAGGCACCTTCAAGTTAAACAATACTACAGTAAACAATTTACACAGTAAATTATGTGGATTAAACCACATTTATTTCATTTAAAATAAACGAAATATGATTTTGTTTGAATGATTAAATGTCATCAGGCACCTTCAAGTTAAACAAACAGGTGCACACTTTAATGTGCCGCCACCTCCGGAGTCGGCTTGACTCGGTTTAAAGAATGCACAAATGTGTTTAATCGTTAATGTCAGATATGTACTAAGTAGCCTAAATACATTTGTTCCTGCTCAAGATTAGATTCAACTTTATTGTTATTGCACATATTGCAGGTACTGAGACAACGAAATGCAGTTTAGCTTCTAACCAGGGGTGCAACAAGCAGCGAAAAGTAATGTGCACAATACTACAGTAAACAATTAACACAGTAAATTATGTGGATTAAACCACATTTATTTTGTTAAAAAGAAACGAAATATGATTTTGTTTGAATGATTAAATGTAGGGTGAATTGCCCTAATGTGGGACATTTTTGCATTTCAGACTTCGTGAATATATTGCGATATGAAGCCGATACAATAAATCAAAATCCAGTGCCATTCCGATAATCCCCAGTAATATTAGACACTAATAATACAGTAAACTATTAACACTGTACATATTATTGTTTGCCCGTGGGATTAGGATGATCGGTAGTGAGAGCCGTGTTTCATTTTCCTTTGGTCGGATGTGATATAAAAACAAAGCGATTATTTTTGTTGTTGTAAACTCACGTGGATTAAATTTAGTGCATTAATTTCAACTCGCGAACATATGATACATTAATGATCGTGAGGATGATGATTGAAAATCGTTTGTTTGAGCCGGGCTGCATTTCCTGATCTAAAAACATAGCGATGGTTTTGTACTTACACCTACGTGAATTAAACATTATTTTGTTAAATAAAAACATGGTGACGTTTAGTAAATGATTACATGTCTCTTATTTAGCACAGAATATGATCCTATCCGTGACATATGGATCTTAACAAATATCCGCTATATCAGATACCTGTAGATCAGCTGTTTATTTCACATGAGTTCCAGTGTGGCAGCTTTTTAATCACGGCTCCCCCTGGTGGATCCATGATCCATTGCAGCTGGTTTCATTATAATTAAATGTATTTATCAAGGGGGCGTTTCAAGTCCTGCGGGGGGTTTTCCTTTTCAGCAGGGGCCCACCCCGTGCCGATCACGGACCCGCACGGGTAGGCGTCTGAAATGAAGCGCTACATCTGTACAACAATCTCTATTGTGTTTTTCAGAAAGTAACAACCCTAACCCCTATGTGGTCAATCGTATATAAATATTTTGGAAAAATGTATTGAGTGCTTTTTTCTACACCCATATGACACCATTATTACCAATATGTAACACATTTATATAAAACTACTAAAGCCCTTTGACATTGTTATTACAACCATATTACACCTGTAATACACCCATATAATAACAATGTTACACCCACATTACACTGTTATTAGACCGATATAACACCCATATGACACCAATATTACACACATACTACACGTTTATTACACTGTTATTTCAATGTTATTACACCCATGTTTTTCACATGGACACAGCATTAAATGAATGTAACCCCAAGGATACAGATATTGAAGGGTAACATTTATTTATGCTGTTGTAAAGACCCTATACAGACTTTTTGCAGACAAGTCCTGGCTACTGTTGACCTTCTGCACTATCATACTTGAATGCAAAAATGATAGTAGTAGTAGTAGTAGTAGTAGTAGTAGTAGTAGTAGTAGTAGTAGTAGTAGTAGTAGTAGTAGAAGCAGTTAAAGCATTAAATAACATTTTCATGAAATTATGAAGGTAGAAAATAAGATGAGGTTCTGCTTATAATTACCGTATGATGTTCACAATTTTTACTTCGTGATAAATATTATAGGTATTGAAATAAGTCTCACATTAAAGATCTCAAGGATTGTACCTTTTTTTTTGCATCTCCTGGGGAAATAATTTGCTAATTTCTATATCAGTCACTCCCCTGTATTAGCAAGCTGTGGATTTGATTTTCATTTCTCACTCTCCCACTTTGTGCTGCTCTCATGCCAATATCTCTATTAAAAGAGTCCATTAGCTAAAAGCACTGTTCCCTATTTGACTATTATTATCTCCAATACATCAACTGTGACATTATTCTAATAGGATAGCTTTTAGAAACGTCGCCCCAGACATCTCTGATAACAAGAAAGCCATTTCTCAAAACAGAAATCATCAAATAATGTCTTGATTGCATCATAATGATATAAGTGGATGAGCGTGTATTTGGTAAATGGAACATGAATCCACAAAACAACAAAACAAAATGTATACCAACCATTGAAGGCAACATATGTGAATCATTATGTGAACTTAGGTTAATTCTTTAGAGTTCCATTCATTAAGGAGTATTGTTAGTTTCAGTGGCAGGCCCTTATTATCATGCATTTAGGAAATGAGGCAGATAGAAAAGGCATAAGAGCCCAATCAATAGCTCTTTTCATTTTGCCTTAATGGCCCCGTCTTTTTTCCCTCGTGGACTAAAGAGAACACAGGGGAGGTTGCTGTTACAACCGTAAAATGTAATTTCTCTGCAGGAAAAAAACATAATAATGCCTCCTATCCCCTTTCTGCATATTTCTATAACATTCTGCAGAATTGAGTATGGATTTAACATCAAAAGGTTACATTAATTTTTCAAAATGGGATATTAAAGTCAATATTTCAAGGAGAGGATATTTCAATTCAGGGGTTTACATGATAGGGCTGTGCTCAGATGAGCGGGCTTACGGGCATGGCTATTTTTTTATGTTCTGCTTTCTGAAAAAGTCAAACCAGAGGATTTAGATGTCAAATATGGAAGGAAATATGGAAATGATAAAATCACTCTCCTTTGAAAGCACTTAAAATAACCAGAAAACTAATGTTAATGCAGAGCTCGAGGAAAAAATACTTTTTTTCGAATTCAGTTAACATACAAAAGATTGCAGAAATATAGTGCAATGATAAATAACTCCTTATGTCCTGCAAAAGGAGCTTAAAATGCATTAACAGGCATCAAGATGCACTGCTAATATTTATTATATTAAAACACATTATTTGTTACAATTGTTTTTGTGCAAAATCGATGTAATGTAAGTATGGATGCTGTAACTTTCTCTCTTTTAAAAGATGTTCATAGTGAGTCTTGTTTGTTCAGGATTGAAATTGCACCATAAAGTACATAAGTGACACTGGAGGTGATGCAGGATACAAAAGCGTAAAACATTATCAACTGTATTTTCTAATGTTCTGCATTGAAACATGTTGACAATAGTCTTGTTAGACTAAGGTTGCAGATGTACTAATTACTATTATTTAATGGCTTGTCTAAACATCTTCTCAGGACATGTTCTGCCCCCTGATGCGCCATTTTGAACAGAAATGTAAGCAACATGATAGGTTCATTGTTACCTATCATGGTTCATCAGTGACTACTTCTTTGTGCACGTGCCACCACAAGATAAAACCTGAATAAAGCTTTATGTGCGTAAATTATAACAAATATGATTTAGGATCAGATGATCTCTGATCTGCGGTGAATTCACAACCAGCAGTGACCATTTTATTAATACCTGGCATTATTTTAAACTTATTTGACATAGTTGATGCCAAATTACAACCCTGACCAAGGTCTTTCATTATAGAGCTACAACTGCACAATTGGAGTTACCGGTTTATATTTGTAAGATTCTGCTAACCCATCAAGTTGCAGTCCAAAATGTCTTCATCACTTCGTCCTTCATCACCATCAAAACTCTGCCGATAGGAGAGGACGCTGGCGTGATTTGTTCGCCGCTTCTCCAGAGTAGCATGAAGCTGCAGCCTCGCAGACCACAGTTTCTGGCCCGCAGTTTCTGACCCGCAGTTTCTGGCCCACAGTTTCTGGACCCTTCTTCTCTTTTTTAAAAGGCGGATCGCAAACAGCTTTTAGTTACACTGCCACCTAGCGAGCAGGAGACATTAATATGAATGACAACGCACATGTGAGTCTGAGTAATGTGAAGTGCTTTTAAAGTTTTATTTGTTTAACATTAATAACAATTCCGGTGTCTTGAAATGAAGTGTGATTAGCTAACGTTAACTATGATAGTCTTAAGGCAATACAAACAATCACCTGTTAGCTTATGATAGCTTCTAACCCTTGGGCGTCGCACCATTATATGAGGGTGGGACAAGTCCCCCCTACTTTTTCAAACAACACGTTCTCACTCCCATCCCGTCACATATTGACGGACGGCTTCTACGGGCAGGGCGTCCCATAGACCTTCATTGCGGACAGCGGACCCCTTCTACGGGCAGGGCGTCCCATAGACCTTCATAGACCACGTGATCAACAACAATGGCCGACCTTTGTGTTATTCTCGGTGGAAAATGCGTATTTTAAGGTTCATGTGGCCATTAAAATGCGTTTTGATGTCATTTTATGTGATTAATATGAGTTGTTATTTCTGATTATTTGTGCAGTAGATGTACATGATGTTTAGTTTGCTAGTTATGACGAAGATGACTTCATGAATGTGTACACATTCATGGTTGCTAACGTTTTTTTGGTGGAAATGTGTTTTTTCACAGCAAAGTCACCCTCTGTACTTTGACTTATTGGGAGAATCTAAAGGCAAGAACATCCCAAATATTAATTTAGGTCTTTATTTTAGACCTTTAGTGTTGCCGTCTGTGAGGAAAATAAATGGGGCTCAGAGCCTCAGGATACTGAAATCTTAATATGATTTTTTGTTTACTTAAATGTATAATATAATACCATAAAGCAGATTCAGGCAGTAGGTGTATAGATTCACAATTAAAGTATTAGCCTACAGAACAGTACCGCTTCCAGAGAAGAGATACAATTTGATAATTTTACAACAAACAGCTCTTTTTAGGTTTTGAATAAGATTGTAACCCTGAGTTTCCCTATTATTAAAAAAAGTCAAACTAATCTGATTACATCTTTTCCTATGTAACTAAGGATTACACTTTCCTTTTTTTCTATACGATCTTGATTCGTGTTAGATGTAATCCATTACTGCCTAAGCCAATAAAAGTCATAACCTTTGGAAAATTGTCTCAAGTTATAAATTATGCCTTCAATCTCTTTCACGTGGAGAAGACCTCACATTGGCCGAGGCGTTGCAACTTCCCTCAAGTGTCCTACATGAAAGAAAGATCACATGTTAAAAATGTGTGCACAAACTATTCAGTATGACCCGTCTTAGTTTAAAGCCCACTCACCACGACAAGGTGCAGGTCAGGAATATAATGGCAGGTCAGGAACATAATGGCGTTTACATAAACGTAAATGTCATCTAGGTTGCACATTTCCTGCTGAAATACATGCATGGGCCTACCAAGTTACTGCGTGGCACTTTGGTTTTGATAAAACAGTGTAGTTCCACTATATAAACGTTACATTCATAATCAAACGAGACAATGTGCAAGATAAATAGCTATTTATTGTTATTCTCAATGCTTGTCATTCACACGTTAAGAAAATAAAAATAAGTACCGATACATAGCAGAACAATTGTGGCGATGTTCAGCTTAATAAGCCTTGTTCAACATCATTTCTTTAGCTAATACTATAGCGGGCTGCAGGCGAACCAAGTCCGCGTTTCACTCTATGGTTTCGCTGCATTCCTTGATCTCCAGTTATAACGCCGGGCTCCGCCGCTGGCCGAAGCTAACGGAGCCGCAGGGGGCTAGCTATGGGATAATTGGGTCCCCTTTTAACATTTGCGCCCGTTTAGCATTATGGGCGTCATAGCCATATACTATAAAAGTCTTACCCAAGGCTGAATCATAAACTAAAATGTATATATATACACATGTATAAAGGGTTACGTCCTTAGCTGGCTAATAAACTACATCACAAACTAAGCTAACAAGCACACAAACACCTGCTAACGGGGTTAACAAACATGTATAATATTATCATTTTACTCACCGAAAAAAGCTGAGAGTAGACTTCTTGGAAGTTCTGTTAGTACATTCAAGCGCACAGCACGACATTTTAATAGTCTGGTATTTGCAACAATATTCCCACAATCACCACGAACACGGCTAAAGCTAAAGGGTCAAGTACAGTACTATGACTAACTAACGTTGTAGCCTCTATGGTTGTAGCCTAGCAGAGTGGACAAGTTGCTGTTAGCTGACAGTGAGGCATGTACGTGTCCATCAAAGTGACCACGCCCTAATTTATGGAAAAAGTTTAAGACCTAATATAAATAAAAGGGTCGTGTTAGAAAACAATTCACTCACAGATTCATAATCATGAAGGTGGAATCTAACTATATCGATAATAATATTTATTGCATCCATGGGTAGAAACATGTTTTTTTCTGCTGTAAAGTTGGGCATTTTAACATGGGGGTCTATGGAAATTGCTCCTTTCTGCAGCCAGTCCCTAGCGGCCCATGTATGAACTGCAGTGTGTGGCACTTCCGTATTGGCGTCCCGGATGTTCCCCAGAGTTTGCCGCTTGGTTTAGAGTCAATTGTGATGTGGACTCTCATCCCAGAATGTTAAGGAAATCAGTGGGGATATTGAACAGGAAACATTTCAGTCAAGGGGTCTCATATGACCAATATAGACAGAAGAGCAACATTTAAGTCAATGATACCATTCCTAAGTGAACTTAACATCTGTATGGAGTCAGATCTGTCTCAATATTAATAAATGCTCACAGAAGGATTCACAAATGTATTTTGCGATTTATATATAAATGACTCTCCACAACAAAGCACTCACAAATATTTATTGTTGTATATAAATGTACAGAAAATGGGCATTTAAACTGCTTTTTATTCATTCAAAGACGGCTCTGAATTACCCATCATTTTCCTTATGCTAGTATAGCCATAGAAAAGTATCAAACCACCTGTTAAAATGCACCAGAATACAGAAAATATTAATTTTTTTCCATAGGGGGCGAACCCCACACCCCCCGTTAAAAATGTCCCCCCCACATTCAGGATGCTTCCTACGCCCATGTTCTAACCGTATTAAAGGCACTAAAAACAATGATTCGTTAGCTATAGCTTTCGGCAAAATAAACTGTTAGCATATTTGATTATTTGTTTAATGAAACTGTAGGGTGATTTTGGCAAGCCCAACTAGGTGTCCTACATTAATTGTTGATGTAATCACTAATTACAGTAAAAGTGTGAGTAATGTGAATCGTGTTGTTTGTTTAAAGTTAACAGCAATACAAGCAACACGTGCTAAATGTGAGTCTTACAGGGAAACAGTAATCTGTTAGCCTAGGCCCTATGATGACTCGCTGCAAAACCAACAGGGTAATTAGTCATCTGTAACCTATTACATTTCAAAAGTAAACTTCCCAACCCTGATCATTAATTATAGTCAGCTAATTAATTTCAAAGGATGACAAAAGCATGTCAATATGATCTGTCTGTCCACTACATTAAATCAGCAGTAGCCTAAGTTCTGTCTTCAGGGTAAATGCATCTTTAATAGTCATTGTATTACTATTTGAATTCATTGTAAATAATCTTAACTGTGCTGACTGCCTGTTTACTCCACACTATGTGTTATCAGACAGTCTCATCATGTTGGCATGGTTTGTAATATTGCATGAGGTGTTTTAGTCAGTTATTATGTCGGCCTATTCTGTAGGTTAGAATCTGTCGTGTCAGAATCAAACAATTAGGCCTAATGTATGTCTGTCTGTGAAATTATTTCAAAATGTTCAGTTTGACCAATTAGGCTCTCTCTTTTTCCAGATGCATACAATCCGAGAGGGGAGATCCTTGCCCGACTTACAGCGATGTACTACATGCTGCAAAGACCTTCACTGCCCGTTATGTGCCTCAAATGTGTTCCACCCAGCCAAATTGAACAAGGTCCAAGCCCATTTAGAGAGCCACTTCAACCGTGCAGTTCTCCATGAAGGTAACATTTGAAAACATTCTCTTGTGAAATGCAAATGGAGTTGCAATGTGTCTGCATTAAAAGCAGCCTGAATGTTATGATCAGTTCCATTTGAGCAATACATCAAAACAAGTCTTTCTATGATTTGTTTGTGGTGACCAGTTACTTGATTCAGATGTTTGGTATTCATAATTTACACTTTAAAATAATATGATCACAAAATAATAATACTACAATTCTATGTTCTTATGTTTACAATTGCTTTAGTTTTGACAGTAGAGACAATAACAATAGAGACAAGGATTTCGTATTAAGTCGTGTTTTATATCTACAGCTGCCTGAAGGCATAATCCGGAGGATCCTTGGGTTTGTCGTTCTTGAGGATGGTGATCCTGCAATCTGCACGCTAGCCCTTACCTGCAAGAACTTGAACTACATCGTGAGCCAGTGGTCATTCCAAAAGGAAACCCACTTCCACTGGCTTGACAGTAAGTTTATTAAGTGTCTTTACTTCTGCCTTCTCCTATCCTAGTATTATGACTTTGGTTGAACTAAAAAAGTTGATTGACTAAGAGTAAGGTCAACTAAATTAAGGTTTTGTTCTTTTTCTGTCTGAATTGTAATTGTCTTATGACATTTTACTTCAGGTGTCGTCAACTGGAATCTCTTAAGAGGGACACAAAAGGGAATTCAGGAAGGCCTACCACATTTCCAGGTGCTTTCACTGTGACGACCATTATAAGGACGTCGGCACAGGCTACCGGGGAAGTGGACGGCGAGGAATCTTGCAGGGTTTTTACTCCGAAGAGGATTACTGCAACAGCATACTTTTTGGATCACCTGCATTCATACTAAAAAAACTTCAATATGTCCAAAACTCAGCTGCCCGCTTGCTCACCTCCACCCGACGCTCCGACCACATCACCCCTATCCTCCATGACCTCCACTGGCTCCCCATCAAACACCGCATTGACTTTAAAATATTACTTTTCACTTTCAAAGCCCTCAACAACCTTGCACCCCCCTACCTCTGTGACCTCATCCAACGACACACCCCCACCCGTCATCTCAGGTCTGCTGAAGCTAACCTTCTGCAGCCTATCAGGACAAAGCTCCGGACCTGGGGTGACAGGGCCTTCACTGCAGCCTCCCCCACACTCTGGAACTCCCTCCCCAACCAGGTCAGATCCGCCAACTTGCTTGCTTGTAAGCGCTTTGAGCACCAGGAAAAGCGCTTTATAAATGTAATGTATTATTATTATTATTATCCTTAATAGCCATTATTTGTGAAATTGTCATAGCTTTGATTGTAAAAGACGATTTGTCATACTATAATTAAGAGAAAAACTCCGAATTATTATGCAAGAATATATTACCATATAGATTGCAGTGATGACGTATTTCTTTTGTCTGAGCGGAAGCTAGCATTGCAAGGGCACCCTCGACAGGAAACAATGGATTGCTATTTGATTTGGAATATTGTAGGAGGTAAACTCTGTTGCAAACACGTGTATAATTACACATTTTGCTGAGGAAGATAATCACCACATTAACACAGCTTAAAGGTTCTGAAGCATCAATGCAATCGTCAGAGGTCACATAACTTCACGTCACCACCGTTAAGCTAAAGTTAGCTAATGATTTGCATGTTAACGCTCATTTAGCCACTTGTTAGCAAACGCTATATTTAAGACACATAAAAGCTTCAGACATTCCCCAATACTGAGGTATTTTATGTCGTAAAACTAAATGTTAAAATCTCTTAACCTTATTCCAGGCATCTGACTACAAACAGACAAAAAACAATCATTGCCCATTGCCTAGACCAGGGAACCGGAGGTGGTAAGTTGCGCATTTACTGTATTTCCAGCTTGAGGACTGATTCCTGCACCATTCTGTTTGTATGCAAGTTCTGTAAACAATGTTAAAACAAACATGAGCATTATACTTATTGTAAGTCGCTTTGGACAAAAGCGTCAGCTAAATGCAATGTAATGTAATACTTGTCACATAGCATGATACTGATGTAAAATGGTCTATTGTCTGAGGAGGCCGCATGAATAAATCTTGTCGAGCAAAGCGGAATCACTTCTCCGCTCTCCCACATTAACAGCTGCATTTTCAATATGGCTTTAAATGGCTAATTAAGAAATAGAAGCTGATTCCAGCAAGAAGTGATTCAAAAGAAACTTTCCACGGCTCAGATCAGTGTGGGTGTTCTTGAGGGAGCAGGTCGAGGGGTCCCGCTCTTCCCAAAATCCTCCACGCCTCATCCTTCATCTGCGGCTGCTCGTCATGTCCCGTCACCAGCACAGTTACACCTGAACACTCCGCTGCTGCCAAACACCTGGCTCCATCTCCCTCTGTCCAAATGAAAAATAAGCATAATCTGCCTTTCTGAGTATCCAGCAAATGAGGGATTTCATGACAAATTGGGTGGAGGTTTATTATGCAGGAGGGGGGGGGACAGAGACCGAGGAGCTACAATAAAAAGAGGTGTGTGTAAGAATGGCAAACAATATGGTAACTGTGGATATGTTTAAAGTCCATGCCATTTTTTTACATAAATCATTTGACTATTTGAATTTTAACTGAAAGATTATGAAGATTTCCACTCAAACTAGGTGAAAAACATCTCTTTACTATTAAATGATATTTAAAAAAAAAACTCTTAAGAATGAGATGTATCAACAATAATTGTATTATAATCTTTAATTGGGTCTGTGTAAGAGCCGGTGCAGTGTGGTGAGAAATGGGTGCACCATCCTGAGGAGCGTTTCAGATTCACACTGCAGTAGTAAATTAACTGCCTCAATAGCGTGATGGATGTGTTTCTTAAAACTTAATTAGTGTGAAGATAAGTGGGCGTTCAATAAATGTCTAGCAGTTGAATACAAGTGGCATTCAAAAAAAATTAAAATGGCATAAAGCTGAGGGAGCGCAGTGGGAAAACATTCAGGAGAGAAGTGAGGATAAATATACTAAACTGATGGGGTACAAATAATAGTCTTCATTTTTAGGATTCTAGTATATCTCAAAACATACTACTTAGTATGTTTTGAGCTCCTGGACCTGCAGCAGAAACACAAACATGAACCGGCTGACCCGAACGCTTGACTGTTGCCATGGTGTTTAATGTCCAAAAGGTGTGGTGTTTAATGTCCAAAAAGTGTTTTTTTGAGTCCCTCTTTGTGCCTCCAGTAGGGGTGGGGTAGGTAGTAAACTTGAGTAAAGGCCGTATACAGTCTATGATAAAAGCTTTGACAATTTGGGTAGTAAACATTTCATTTCCCATAAATTCTCGACAAAGAAGTCCCTGTTATTTTTATTACTTAAAAGCTTTGATTGTGAAGCAGCAAAATCAGGAAACTGTGGGTTGTCATTAGCGATAACTTAACATGACTCATGTCAGCTGAAAGCAAACATTTAACACTAAAGTAAAGCAAATGCATTCTCCAGTGATGCTGGTCTGACTGCTTGTGGAAAGATTTTGTCGTCTAGATGCAGCCGTGAAAGATGCAGTCACAAAAGCTTACACTCAGCAGGTTGAGATCAACATCTTGGCAAATATATTGTATGCTTGTGAAAGGAGCAAAGGGTGAAGGAGTCATCTTGCACAACTTAGGAAGATAAATACACTACATTACCTCAGCGGGTATCCTTAATTCTGTCCAGCTCTTCAGTGCTGCTTTCGGAAACATGTTAAAAGTGTTCATAGAAAAACTTTATAAAACACACATTTTGAGATGAAGAGTTAATATTATAATAACAATAATACATTTTATTTCAGGCGCCTTTCATGACACCCAAGGACAATTTGTTAAAAAAAAAGAAAAAACCGCTAATAGGCAACAGACCATAATAAAAACACAAACAGGAAATCATGGAGGAGACAATCAAGTGGACACAAATGAAACATATAATGGGGAGCACTACAGTGAGTAGGCAGATTTGAACAGATGGGTTTTTAATTGGGATTTTGAATATGGTGATTGTGTCTGACTGTCGGATGTGCGGGGGGAGGGAGTTCCAGAGTCTGGGAGCAGTGCAGCTAAAAGCCCGAGCACCCATGGTGACGAGGCGTGGGGTGGGGACGGTTAGCAGTCCAGCAGAGGAGGAGTGGAGGGAGCGAACTCCTGAAGAAGGTCAGCCAGATGATACGGGATTGAACAGGGAGCCAGTGGAGTTGGATGAGGATGGGGGTGATGTGTTCTGAGGCCTTGGTGCCGGTGATGATCCGGGCTGCAGAGTTCTGTATGATTTGAAGTTTACATTACATTACATTGCATTTAGCTGACGCTTTTATCCAAAGCGACTTACAATAAGTACAATCGACCAGGAAGACACAACCTTGAAGAAAACAGAATCATATAAGTACATCAGGTTTCATAGAGCCAAACATTTCAAGTGCTACTCAACTGGCTATAGATAAGCCAGTCCTTTATTAGTATATAAGCGCTCTGTTAGCAGTTCATTGTTAGTAATTCTATCGCTCGAAGTGGAGTCGAAACAGATGAGTTTTCAGTCTGCGCCGGAAGGTGTGTAAGCTTTCTGCTGTCCTGATGTCAATGGGGAGCTCATTCCACCATTTTGGAGCCAGCATAGCAAACCCACGTGTTTTTGCTGATGGGAACTTGGGTCCCCCTCGCAGCGAGGGTGCAGCGAGTCGTTTGGATGATGCAGAGCGTAATGCACGCGCTGGGGTGTACAGTTTAACCATGTCCTGGATGTAGGAAGGGCCGGATCCATTCGCAGCATGGTACGCAAGTACCATTGTCTTGAAGTGGATTCTAGCAGTTACCGGAAGCCAGTGAAGGGAGCGGAGGAGCGAAGTGGAAAATTTAGGAAGGTTGAAGACCAGACGAGCCGCTGCATTCTGGATGAGCTGCAGAGGTCGGATGGCACATGCAGGTAGACCAGCCAGGAGAGAGTTGCAGTAGTCTAGTTGTGAGTTGACGAGAGCCTGGACCAGAACCTGCGTCGCTTTCTGGGTCAGCTGGGGACATATCTTCCTGATGTTGTAAAGCGTGTATCTGCAGCAACGGGTTGTAGCAGCGATGTTTGCAGTGAAGGACAAGTTGTTATCTAGGGTCACACCCAGATTCCTTCAGTCTGAGTCAGGGAAACAACAGAGGTGCCGATGTTGATCGTCAGGTCAAGAGTGGGACAATATTTTCCCGGAAGGAAAAGCAGTTCAGTCTTGTCAAGGTTGAGCTTGAGGTGATGAGCTCATCCACTGAGAGATGTCAGCTAGACAAGCAGAGATGCGTGCGACAACTTGGGTCTCTGAGCGGGGAAAGGACAGAATTAATTGGGTGTCGTCAGCGTAGCAGTGGTATGAAAAACCATGCAGGCTAATGACTGATCCGAGCGAGTTTGTGTACAGGGAGACGAGGAGGGGACCAAGAACAGAGCCCTGAGGGACCCCTGTAGTTAATTGACAAGGGTCAGACTCGGACCCTCTGCAAGTTACCCTGTAGGTACGGTCTTTGAGGTATGAGGTGAGGAGGGAAAGTGCAGAGCCTGAAACTCCAAGTTCTTGGAGAGTGCGAAGGAGGATCTGATGGTTCACCGTGTCGAATGCAGCAGACAGGTCCAAAAGGATGATGACAGAGGAGAGGGAGGCTGCTTTAGCAGTGTGCAGTTCCTCAGTGACAGCAATGAGAGCAGTTTCTGTGGAGTGACCTGCCTTGAAACCAGACTGGTGCGGATCCAGAAGGTTGTTCTGATGGAGATAACAGGAGAGTTGTTTAAAGACAGCGCGTTCAAGTGTTTTAGACAGGAACGGGAGGAGAGAGACAGGCCTGTAGTTTATAACATCAGATGGGTTGAGAGTGGGTTTCTTTAGGAGAGGGTTTACTCTTGCCTCCTTGAGACTGTTTGGAAAGTGACCAGAAGTATTTCTTCTTCTTTCAGAAGAAGAAATGGGTGAGAAACGGTAGAATATCAGGAGCGATACTCTGAAGGAGGTTTGAAGGGATAGGGTCCAGAGGACAGGTGGTAGGACGGGCAGAGGTAATGAGGGTAAGAACCTCACTTGGAGAGAGAGGGGAAAAGGAGGTTAGTGTGTGGGTGAAAGGAGGGTCTGGTGACCCAGCGGTGAGTAAAGGTGAGTCAGAAAAAGAAGAGCGAATATCATCAACCTTTTTTTCAAAGTGGTTAACAAAGTCGCTTGACAGAAGTGAGGAGGGGGGAGGGTCTTTGGGAGTGTCCAGGAGGGTGGAGAAGATGGAAAATAGTTTTTTGGGATTGGAATAGGAAGATTGGATCTTATCTTGAAAGAAAGTGCTTTTTGCCTGAGAGATCGAAGCAGAGAAAGAGGAAAGGAGAGCCTGATAGGTTAGGAGGTCGTCATGGTGTTTGGATTTCCACCGTTTCCGCTCTGCTGCCAGAAGGACGGTTCTATTAGCACGCAGTGCGTCATTTAGCCAGGGAGCAGGAGGGGACTGACGAGCCTGCCGAGATGTGAGAGGACAGAGAGAGTCCAGAGAGGATGAGAGAGTACAGAGGAGAGTTTCTGCAGCAGAGTTTGGAGGCAGGAGTTGGAACGAGTCAGAGGAAGGGAGGGCTGAGAGAACCAATGAGGCAAAGGTAGAGGGGGAGAGGGAACGAAGGTTATGGCGGACAGGTGCAGGATGAGAAGAGATTAGTTTGTTATGTTTGGAAAGGGGTAGAGAGAATGAAATGAAGAGGTGATCGGATGTGTGGAGCGGGTTTAGAGAGAGGTTAGAAGTAGTGCAGTTCCTTGAGAATATGAGATGAAGGACATTGCCAGCTTTATTCCCTGTCTGGAGGTTGAAGTCTCCGAGAAGTACAGCGGGAGGGCCAGTTTCAGGGATGTGTGAGAGGAGATGATCTAATTCCTCCAAGAAGTCCACCAAGGCGCCTGGTGGACGGTAGAGAACAACAATGGTTAATTGTATAGGATGGGTTACTGTGACGGCATGGAATTCAAAGGTGGAAGGAGTGAAGTTAGGTAGCTTGAAGAGGGAAATGCTCCATTTGGGAGAGAGCAGGAGACCAGTGCCACCTCCTCTGCCAGTGGGTCTGGGTGTATGGGAGAAGGAATATGCTGTGGAGAGAGCTGCTGGGGTGGATGTGTTGGATGGAGTAATCCAGGTCTCAGTGAGAGCAAGGAAATCCAGAGACTGCAGGGAAGCGTAGCCAGAGATGAAGTCAGCCTTAGGAACAGCTGACTGGCTGACGCTCCAGGAAAGAGCTACCTAAAATGGACGCCTGATTGCTGAGTTCTCACAGCTGTGGGGCCACGCCCCTCTAATTAGTTAACTCTCTACAGCTGATGGGCGACAGCAGAGTGTCCCTGCCTATATTGTAATGCAGGGTTGAGTGCCCCACTGAAACCTGTGTAAAAGCGCCGTTTTAGCTACAATAACTACAGAACAATTATACAGAGTAGAATAAATGAAACAGAGAATTAAACAAGAATATAACTTACAGTGGTTGCTGCGTCAATAGGTAGTGTCGTCCAGGTGTTGGACAGTTACCAAGAAACAGGGCTCTGGTTCATAGCCTGCAAAACAATGAAGATTGATATGTGAGTCTGTGGTCTGCTGAGCCCCCTTTGTTGTACGAGACCAAAGCAGATTATTCAGACACCACAAAGCAGCGGTAGCAGAGCTGACAGTATGTAAGTTGTGTTGAAAAGCTAAACACAACTGGAGATGAATAAATATGAACTTAAGGAGGACCGGGGACCGACAAACAAACAACAAGGGAAAATGGCTCCACTCGCTAAATGGGACATTAAAAAAAAAGAGCTGACATCTAAAAGGCAATTGAATTTGCATACCACAAACTTTCATCTGGGGGATGTGAAGAAACATTGCACCACGGGAATCATTTAATATTTAATAAATTAGAAAGAGTAGCTATGGCTAATTAGAATGTGCACATTTACAAATCCACCCTGATAGCCAAACAAATTATGAAACATAACGCTGCTCTGTGGATTACCGAGGGAAAATCAGATGATAGACAAAGCAAATGGAGTATCACTAACAGCATACTGTCAGAACACATCACACAGCTAATCCAGTTAGAGGCTTGCTTTAAAATATTGATACGCTATTCCGTAAAAGCTTTTTTTCTTCCTGCAAGAGTACATTCAGTGTAACACTTGCTTATTCCTCATGGGTCATTAGCCTCTCATCCTCTGCTGCCCGGCTGCTTTGCTTTGAAAGAAAGGCTTGTGATTAAATGAATGTGTTTGCTCTGGTACTCCATTAGAGGAGGTCTGGGGGCCTGCAGTTCCATTGTTTGCATTGTGGGTACAAAGGCAGGCGGTGTGTAAACTGTTGTTGTATTCATTATGAGATTACTTCCTGGTGCGATGGCTTTTGGTAAAAGCCATGGATTTCTTGTAAGCGGTTAAGTAGTTGTAGAGTAGATGCCATACAAAATCTACATCAATAAAAGTCAAATAAAGAAATGTGCAACAGCCCAGAGTGGATTAGAGCTATTCTGCATGTCAGGCTCAGGCTTTTAACATAACGTGAGAGCATATTTATCATAATGTAGCAAACACATAATGTAACACTTTAACTCCATTTACTCCAATTTGAATAAATTCCATCAAGTTTTCATTGCAGTGAGGTTTGCATCTAGTCGCTACACTTAAAGCCTCTGTTTTTTATAACACTCAGAGTAAAAACAGAAGTGGTGTTAGCATGATGAAATACCACTTGGTGCACAATATACCACTTGGTGCACAATATACTGCAATGTGTCGAGTATGTATATTATGTATAAAAACAAGAACCAGAGTTGCATGATTCATATGACAAATAGAGGATCTACTTTATTGTCATACTTAACTTAGTAAAGCGTGGTAATGTAGGGAGCGTGTGTAAAGGAGGGGGGTGAGGTAATCATTTATGGAGAGGGAAAGGGTTCTTTTAAATCAAGTAGAGAGCAAAACTGGGTAATCAAGGAGCCAACTACTAAGTTTAAGATGTTAACACAATTTATTCAGGAGAACATAAAAACTTTACTAAGAAACTAAAATCAGAGCTGTCTAAAATATAATCTCAGTAAAAAGATAGTTTAAAACTATTTTAAAATACAATTAAACACAGTTAAAACAATACAAATAATTCAAATGTTAAAAGGGTTAAAAGTATTTTCTTCAAAACCAGAGTCTTCCCAGGGCTGTAAAGGTGCTCCGTCGACACTCTTCTGGACTGCCGTGGTCTCTTAATCCCTTGTTCGCCTCTGCCTCTGCCTCTATCCCTGCCCCTGCCCCCCGCTGCTTATTCCATCTGGGTAGATAGGTGCAGGAATAAGTCTAAAACCCGGAAATGTGTTACTGTAGCATTTTAGCACTTACATTCACCTTGTCTCGAAGTCAACTGTTTTTTAAACATGTTGGGTTGTGATCTGTTGTTAATAGAACAACATTTTCACGTTTTGTTCTACGACATAAAATATGTCAGTAAATACCCCACTGGGGAACGCCTGAAGCTTTAAAGGCTTTAAACTAGTTTTTGTTGCTAACATATGGCTAAATGAGACTGCTTAACATCATCACGCTGAACATTAGCCGCCTTTAGCTTAGCGGTGACAAGAAGCCATGTGATGTAGTTTGTTTATAGCCTAATGTTAGCATTTTTTGCTTTTTTACTATGTGGAGACTATCCTAAAACCCGGAAAACATTTTTTATCACTGGTTGGAAGCCTGAAAAAGGTCTTTGGTTAACACAAGCTTGTGAGATTGTACGATGTTTTCTACGACATAAATGCGTCACTAAATACTCCCAACTCGTCCCAAGCTTCCATGTGTCATAAAAATGGCGGTTGCTAACTAGTGTTAATTTCGTCTGCTATTTTTTTATTTAGTTTTAGTCATAGTCCTGTGTTAAATTTTCTTTTTAGTTTTAGTCATATTTAGTCACCTTCACCTAAAAGTCACCTTCATCTAAAGGTCTGAGCAATTTAGTTTTATTTTAGTTAAAGAAAACAGGAACTATTTTAGTCAAGATTTAGTCGACTAAAAGTCTGAGCATTTTAGTCTTATTTTAGTCAAAGAAAACTAATTATTTTAGTCTACTTTTTGTCAATAAAAACTGTTGAGTCTTTTTTAGTCATCAGATTATATAGAACATTTCAGTCAAACTAGTCATTTTGACGGACAGGATCGTAAAATTCCCTCATAATCCATTATTACCCGTCTAGTCTGTACACAACTCGTCACTCGGTTGGTTAACGCGACCACTGCTCCCAAGCCCTGTTGTTGCCATTTTATTTTCTGTTAAATAAGGTTAGTTAGACCAGGGGTTCCCAAACATTATCCTCTGGCGGGGACCCCCCTGTTGCAATTTTTTTTTTTAAATGATGAGTACATTATGATGGAAAATATGACAAATTAATCATACAGCTTAATACATTTTCTTAATATATATTTGTATTAATAATCAGTTATTCTTCTAAAAAATGTTGTATTTATCTTTTGTTTGTCATTCATTATTGATTGTGTCTTCTGTTATAAACATTCTTAACACAATATTAAACAGTAATATCAACAGTAAACATATTTTTAAAGCATTTTAAAGTGATTTATGTCTTTATAATATTATATAATTTTGAACAGTAATATGAACAATTAACATATATTTTTAGCATTTTTGAAAGCTACTTATGCCTTAATAATATTATATATCATATTCAACAGTAATATTAACAATAAACATATTTATATTCATATATATAAACATCAATATTTGCTACATCCGTGCTCTCATCCAGCTGCAGAGCGAAATATTCACTAGCTCTCACTTGCTCCAAAAGCTGAGCAGATACTCAGTTTCACTCTCAGTAGCGGCAGCTCGATTCTGATTGGCTTGAAGGACGGTCGTGAGATTTAAAAACAATAAAATACAATATTAATAAATAAAAAATATTAAAAGATTGGCATCAAAGGAGGACACATAGATTGATAGATATGCAGTTATTAATAACATCTAAAAAAAATTAAAAAAATAACTTTAAAAAAAAAAAAAAGATTCCCCTTTCCCTCAAACTTTGCGTGACCCCCCTGGCGGCCCCCCGGGGGGTCGGAGCCCCCACTTTGAAAAACACTGAGTTAGACCATGAGTTAGACCCGAGTCTTCCTGACAGTTCAGTGTGCCACTGCCCGGTGTAATTCAAATATACCGCAGCGCGCAGCACAGACACACAGTTGCTGCCCAGCCGCAGCACCGGAAATGGAACTGCTGGGAGAAAACCTGACTATCAGAGATGTCACGTTAACTTTGATAACATTTGTCTCCTCATTTTTCGTCAACGAAAGTAAAGAGAAATGTTGGCATAGTTTTTATTTAGTAAACTACATTTTCGTCTCGTCACTTTTCATTTACAGATATTGTTTACTGCCATCGGTGCCGTTTCGTCATCGTCTCGTTTTAGTCATGGAAAAAAAGGTCGTTGACGAACATATTTTGTCATAGTTTTACTCAACGAAATTAACAATATTGCTAACAAGCTAACAAGTGACTGATTAAACTACTTAACGTTGTCACGCCAACATGAGTCAGCCTTTAGCTTAGCAGTGGTGATGCTCAGCCATAGGAACGTGATGTAGTTCATTGAGAGCATTAAGTAAGCTTGTAGATTTAGTTAAAAATACTGAAATATCACATATGTCAATATCAGACCACCGCGCCAATGTATGTACATTTTTTCTCTCTAAGGAGAACAATCGAGTTGCAAGATTGAGATTACATTTTTTTCACAATACTGTCAACAACTTAAAATCGGCTTAAGAGAGTTGTTGTTTAACCTGTTAAGCCCGAGAGACCCCGGTACCGGTGCCCTCCTGCAACATCTTGCAGGAAACAGTGTCTGAGGCAGGGTTGCCAACTCTCACGCATCTGGCGTGTGACACACGCTTTCACTCTCAATCTCACGCTCTCACGCTGCCCAAACTATTCTCACGCCAAAAACAAGATGAACCGGCGATTGTTTTTGGTTGGTTATTTACAATGTTGAGTTAACAGCTGCTCAAGCTGTCGATCTGCTCCCTCCCCGCCCCCACCACTCTTAACAAGGTTAACAGACAGCAGAGCAGTGGGAGCCGGTTGGTCAATCCCCAACCCGTATTGCGCATGCGCAGATCTAAGATCCAGTAGAAATGATAAAAAGTAAAAGTCTGCTGCTTATTGTTCTACTAGGCCAAAATAGAGTCAAAGAGTATATGAGAGTGAGAGTGCGTTAATTCATATATTTGTCAGTTTGGAGTAAGTTTGTAGATTTGTTTGTGTGTGTGTGTGTGTGTGTGTGTGTGTGTGTGTGTGTGTGGTGTGTGTGTGTGTGTGTGTGTGTGTGTGTGTGTGTGTGTGTGTGTGTGTGTGTGTGTGTTTCATGTATAGGCCTCTCACGATAATTAATTTTGTTGGATAAATTTTCCCGGAAATTATTGCGATAACCGATAATATTGTCTGCACCGTTGTATGACCATTTTAGACCACTGACATAATGATAATATATAATAATAATTCAAGTACATCCTTTCAAACTGCTAGTCACATCCTCATGTAAATGGCAATTTATCGAGGTCAGAAAAGTTATCGAGTTCATTTTTATTTATCGTACGATATGTCAATTAATTGCTTATCGCGACAGGCCTATGCACACAATAAAGCAGTGGAAACAAACATGTGTTTGACTTTCATTAGTGAATTAAACTTTGTGCCCTTTATAGTCTGTGTCCAATATTGTGTATTACATTACATTACATTGCATTTAGCTGACGCTTTTATCCAAAGCGACTTACAATAAGTACATACGACCAGGAAGACACAACCCTGAAGAAAACAGAATCATATAAGTACATCAGGTATCAGAGCCAAACATTTCAAGTGCTACTCAACTGGCTATAGATAAGCCATTCCTTTATTAGTATATAAGTGCCTTGTTAGTAATTCTATCGCTCGAAGTGGAGTCGAAAGAGATGAGTTTTCAGTCTGCGCCCGGGAGATGTGCAGGCTTTCTGCTGTCCTGATGTCAATGGGGAGCTCATTCCACCATTTTGGAGCCAGGATAGCAAACCCACGTGTTTTTGTTGATGGCAACTTGGGTCCCCCTCGCAGCGAGGGTGCAGCGAGTCGTTTGGCTGATGCAGAGCGGAGTGCACGTGCTGGGGTGTACAGTTTAACCATGTCCTGGATGTAGGAAGGGCCAGATCCATTTGCAGCATGGTATGCAGGTACCAGTGTCTTGAAGTGGATTCTAGCAGTTACCGGGAGCCAGTGAAGGGAGTGGAGGAGCGAAGTGGAAAATTTAGGAAGGTTGAAGACCAGACGAGCCGCTGCATTCTGGATGAGCTGCAGAGGTCGGATGGCACATGCAGGTAGACCAGCCAGGAGGGAGTTGCAGTAGTCTAGACGTGAGGTGACGAGAGCCTGGACCAGAACCTGGGTGGCTTTCTGGGTCAGCTGGGGACGAATCTTCCTGATGTTGTACAGCGTATATCTGCAGCAACGGGTTGTAGCAGCGATGTTTGCAGTGAAGGACAGGTTGTTATCTAGGATTACTCCCAGATTCCTTGCAGTCTGAGTCGGGGAAACAACAGAGGTGCCGATGTTGATTGTCAGGTCAAGAGTGGGACAATCTTTTCCCGGAAGGAAAAGCAGTTCAGTCTTGCCAAGGTTGAGCTTGAGGTGATGAGTATTTGTATATATATATATATATATATATAATATATATGCTAAGGTCTCGCTACTGACACGATAGCAGTCATTTAGTGTGCATGTGTGATTAAACCCATGATATCAAAATCTCACTCCAGCCAGGTACCCAAAGTTGGCAACCCTGGTCTGAGGGCATGTTCATTTAATAAACTATGAATGTTTTATATCCATGTAACAGGAAGAATCTCATCTAACTGATCATTTTTTCAACAAAAAAAACCACAATACTAATGCTGAGCCTCTGAATTAGCAACGAGCGAAAAATGCTAACAGATGACAGCACCGAAATTCACTCACAAAACCTTATTATTTATCTTTGCTGCACATCTCAACCCATCGTTTCACATCGTGAGGTGACACAGAATCGAAGGGTAGCGAGCAGCTGGCCCAAATATCTTCAATTACGAATAATGATGGCATTGTACTTTATGATCCAGTCCGTATTAATCATGAATTTGAACAGTTCTATAAACATTTATAAACGTCTCAAGTACAGACATCAAAGGCAGAGTTAGAACATTTCTTTGTGGATCTTATTGATCGCTTAAAGTGTGAAATTACACTTAAATAATTATCTGAAGCATTGGAAGACATGAACCTTGGCAAATCCCCTGGTATAGATGGTACCCCTCCGGAATTATATTCCCAGTTTTGGCCTGATTTAGGACCAATATTATTGGATATGATTCATGTAGCACTCAAAGAAGGACATTTCCAAAAGGATATCAATACAGCTTTAATTTCTCTCATACACATTAACGCATTAAAGGTGGGGTAGGTAAGTTTGAGTAACCGGCTCGAGATACACTTTTTGTTATATTCCATGGAATGCTCTTAACACCCCGATAGCAATGAATATCTTAAGTGCTTTGACAAAAAATCCATTAAAAAATTTCATCTGTGGAAGCCGTAGTACTGTAAAAGGCACGACCAATCATCTCAGCCGGCCCGGCTAAAATAACTGTGCACAAACTTAGCTCGTGCCCTCATTGGTCATGTGCGAGTTCGTGTGTGTTGGCTCTGTAAGGAAGTGGCAGATTTTTTCCGGCTGTGTATTTTCAAATTCTAGCTCTCTCGAGCTGGTTTCTCCAAAATTACCCACCCCACCTTTAAGTGGACCTGTCTGTCAATTAATCCCCAGCCACTTATTCCCCCCAGTCCGCCCCTGCCCTTAGGATAGGTTGAGGGCAGCGGCGCACTGGGACTAAAATTCAGCCCTGGAAACTGACCCAGTCCGGCCACATGAAATGTCAAATGTTAGAAATCCGCTGTTTATTATTTCAAGTTTTACGTCCGATTCGCTCTTTTTTTCCTCTCAGTACACACATTAGAGAGGGTGCAGTGGTAAAGTGCTATTTTTATAAGTGGGGAGTGGACCTAACACCCTCTTGGGTCCTCACCTCCTCTAGGGGGGTCCGGATCTAAATCTCAAGGTAGGTATCAGGAGTCAAAAGGCCTAGGTGCTCACGACATGAAACATAAAGAACGGACAAAGGGACAAAGAAACACCAGGGCTATATATAGGTGAGGGGGATGGGCACAGGTGAAAACAATCAGGGCAGGGCCAAGCAATCGAACGGGCGGGAAACACACAAAGGCAGGAAATGTGGGATCTGGAATGACAGGAAAGATTACTTTCAAAATAACAACAGAAAGTGACAAGATCAAAACACAAAACTAGAGTAAAAACATAACTAAACCTAACATATCTGTCGAGTCACAACATAAATGACGGATATACCTTTATGTCTGTGATATTTTACAAATCAGATATTAATGTGTAGAAGTAAAACATAAGAAATAGTATAGCAATATCCTGTAAAATGATGTAAAAAACGTGAATAAAACTACATATCTTTAGATGTTATACATACATAAGTGTCCTACACTAATAATTAAGGCTGTCAGCGTTAATAACGCGTTAACGCAAAAAAAAATTAACGCCGCTAATTATTTTAACGCGATTAGCGCATGTGTATTTTTTGTCCTCGGCCGCCCCGTAGTTTCAGAGTGCATCGAATTTAAAATACCATCTACAAGCTGATGCTCCTGCCGTCCGCTTGTGGCAGACCACACTTCCACGCTCACCTGCAGGCACCGACTGGCTATTGGGAGGGTGTGTGTATGTGTGGCCCGAGCGAGCGAGAGAGAGACCTTACGTGCATTGTTGTTGTTAGCATCTGGTGCTAGCTAGCTGCGCTAACAGATTTAAGGAGCTGTTTAAATGAAAACAGAGGAGCGACATTTCGCCACAACTGCGCCGAGCACTTGACTTTATTTTTAAGCCAGACAGTGGGACATTGTACGATAAGTCAGCACACTCAGCACGGATAGTGCGCAACATGATTGCAGCGTCCAGGCAGCTCCCGTTCGAGCATATGCCTTGAGTTGCACATAGCTCCAACGAACACACACACACACACACACACACACTGTAAGGGAATATTTGAATGTATTCATGTTAGCTCCAAATGAATAAGCTTAAAAATGAGAATGATTTGGGTTAAAACTGTGAGCTGGAATTTGGGCAAGCACATGTGACTTTGGAGAGACCATATGGACTTTGGAGGACAAAGGATCTGCGGGGGAAGGTGGGCGCATGTCTTGACTTGCACTGTATGCAAATGCTCTCGCCACCTGTGAGTGGGGGAACTTCAGATTTGGGGTGTTGAGGATATTTGGGCTGCCAATCAAAGTGGAGGGATCAGAGACCCCTCCCATTGCTTCAGCATAAATACAAGAGACGCAGCTGTGTTCAGCCTCTTTCTGCTGGCCGGCTGACGTGATCACCAGGTAATTGTGTTGTATGTGTGTTGTGTTGTATGTGTGTTGTGTTGTATGTGTGTTGTGTTGTATGTATATTGTATTTGTATGTGTATTGTATTGAATGTAATGATTTCTGGTGCATTGTAATATTGCCATTAAAGTAGAGTATGGTTGACTTGGTGGCACTGAATTCCTTCCATATAACACAGCTCACAGACGGACGCGGAGATATTTGAAACGTGGAGCGTAAATCCATTATAATATCTAACAATATGGTGCCCCGACGTGCAAGATAACGGGCTGAGGAGGGATTCAGACGACCGGATTGGGTCGGGAATAAGCGCTTTTAAACACCTCAGACAATCGCGCAGGGCCCTGCACAACTCAAAGGTACTTACAGACGCCTGTTATGATAATCGATTGTCTGTGATTGAATACACTAAAATGTTAGGATTGTCTGAAGGCGTTTCACAGTGTTTTTAAAGTTTAAATGGAATATACAATGCATATTTTAAAAATAGTCGTTGATCGCAGGTAGATATAGTCCGGCGTGGCGTACATAGACAGTTACATATTGATTACAGTTTGGCGCGGATCTACAGGTAGATAAAGTCCTGAGTCGCGTACATAAGAACGGTTTAGCGCGGATCTGTGGTATCTTAGTCCACAGTGGCGTAAAGCCGGTGCAGTCTGTTGGTTGCGTGTTTTGAGTACCGCACGACAGAACCTGGAAACCCGATTTCAGATCGGGTCGCCGGCTGGAACTGAGGGGTTTTACAGCACAGACGAACGCTCAAAAGCTAAAGAGCCGGAGGTCTGTGTTATGGTAATTACTCAATATTTATGGATCTCAATGAAGCACTCGGATGAGTGAGGCTCATTTGTGGTCTGCTGCTGCCATCTAGTGGCTGAAAGGGGGTAGTACACCTTTGACATTGTTATATGAATTTAGCTTCAAGCGCTAAGTTTAAACATTACATTGCTGACCGGTATTGAAGACAGGAAGCGCGTTAATAGTAACTACGACAATAGCCCAGTATATTAATACATGTGAGCACATGTTAATTGAGTCAGATAAATAAAAGCGAAGTGCACATATTAATTGAGTCAGATAAATAAAAGCGAAGTGAATATGGAACGACAGAATGCTAAAAACGATTCTGAAATTCCAGGTAGTTACCGGGAGCAATGGGAACAGATTAAGAGATTGATTTTCAGAGAATTAAGTACATTCAAATTAAATATAATAGTGGATTATTCTACCTAGATTAGACATACAAAGAGGACAATTTGTGTGTTATGAACTGGCCTTGTCTGGTTACATTTTTATTGAAGCCAGACTACAAGTCGTATGGTTTAATTTTTATTGAACTCAGTCTCCAAGCAGTGTGATTTCTCTCTGCACATGGTTGAGTCTTCTTTTCCCTTCCCCCGGTCATCCAAGTTATTTGACCCCATGTGGTCAAGAGTCATTCTGTTAGACTACAATCTTGTGTAAGACAAATCATTGTTCTTTTGTCACATTTTTGAATCACATAAGGGTTCATTTTGCTAAATCAATTTATCTTTAATTTGTAGTTGGTGTTTGTTAACATTTTTAGGCAAATATAGCGCTAAATACAGTTAGTTTTGTATTCTGTTACAAATCTAACCATGCTTGTAACACAACATGGATAGATTTAACTTAGATGAAAGACAGACTGTAAAGCAAATTGCACACCTAAACGAACAGAAACCCAGATGGTTTGCTCGTAGCAAATGGAACAAACAGACGCAGGCACTAGATAGATTGAGGAGGGTTTGTCACAATGCTGCCCTCGCAATGAGTGGAATTACAATTCCTCCCGTCACAGACCAAAATCTCCCGGGTGCAATGGCAATCCACAGCCCGATAAAAACAGATGAATTTAACACTCTTCTGTTCCCTCATGGTGTTAAAGTCACGGAGGTGCCTACAGATGGCGACATTCTGGACTATGTCGCAGAACGAGTTCAATATTTTAGAACAATGCAAAATAATGTTGTCTCTAACTCAGAGCACAAATCTCAAACTAAAAGTTAAAAAAACACAAGTTTCCTCCTCGTTAGACAGAATACACAGGCGCGCTGAGGAGGGGGAGAGAGGTGAGACGTCTTATCACCCATGTCCAAGGGGGACAGTGGTGAGGGGATAGCGGGCCATAAAAGGGAGAGAGACACAGCAAGCCATGAAACCGAGGAGTTTTACGATGAAGCAGGAGGCCAGTGTCGTAAAACAAAAACCGGAGGACACTTTGAAGCAGGACGCCAGGGTCGTAAAGTTCCCAGGGCACAGCTCTTGCCTCAGCATCCTATGCATTACCATTCTTTCTTGATGTTTCTGAAAATGAAAACACAGTAAATGGGATTCTTTTTCAGAAAAGGGGGAGTAGTTGTTAGACAATAGGAATTTGATATTTACATTTTTATAGTCTAAAATCTATTGTAGTGTTTTTTTAGGTATCATAAAACAACACTGTTTTAGCTTTTTAGGTCAAGTTAATTGAAGATTTGAGAATGTTAATTAGGCGTCCCTAAAAATGGGGGGATGTACGACACAAATTATCTGTTAAATTCTGATTTTAGATTAATCAGATGACATGTCTTATTTTTATACAGTCCTTTAATGACAGAGGTTAAAAACCTGGACACTTATTTTTATTTTTATGCATATACTGCCATCAGGCATATATTTAAATCCAGAGACAGATGCAGTCTCTGTTTGAACAAATATCACAATGAAAAATAGTGGTAGCAAATCATCTTTAGGTCAAATCATGTCGGGAAGAGATGAGGAGTTTTGTTTTGAAACAAAAGTTTGAACTGAGCCATGTTGGTTTTCAAAAAGCTGACTTTTCAAAATGAAACAGATCACTTTTGAGTGTACAGTAGCAGTTTGCATGGAGATTTATTTGTGAACACTACAGTAGCAGGATGTATTTACCTGTCCTAGGAAAGGGACAGATTATAAGTAAAAGACTGGTTAGAAATGGAAATAAGAAAAGGTTGTTGAAGGCTGAAGAGAAAAGAGAACAGATGGATAGAAGAAGACTGAAATAGATGGACAGGGCAAGATATTAAATGTGTTGAAGTGATATCTTGCTCAGAAGGATAAAAGGTGGTTAAAATACCACGAGTGAAGTTGGAAAAAGTATGTAGGAGAGAGAGAGAGAGAGAGACAAGACAATTAAGATGTTTGAAAAGATTAGAAAGAGTAAAAGTTATATAAAGTTAACTACTATTCTGGACAATGTCATATTGTTTTATGAGTAAAAAACATGAAATAAAATATATTACTAAGATATAAGAAAACATGTGAAGAGACAGGCATGAAATGGTTAGACGCATGGCCCCTAGTTCTTATGTCAATCAGGAGCTCAATTAACAAAGGGACAGGTTTCTCTCCATTTGAGCTCACTCATGGTCACCAGTTCCCAGGAGCCCTGAGCGTAGGATTGAGGGATTTGTATCAGATTTCTCCACACAGGTTACAGAGGCAAAAGGGGGACATCAAACCCCAACTGGCTGGGACCCAGGTTCTCTGGACCCCATCGGGCGATGCAGAGGACATCTCACGCTGTCCGCTTGGAAGGGAAAGGAGACATCTGGTACCACTGGAATCAGTGCGCAGTGGGGAAACCTCCAGGAAGGATGTGTGAAAGCTGTCATCTTCCGCGTGCTGGGCCTGCTGTACCTGACCAAGCAAGGGTGGCGACTCCACGGTGTGGGAAGCGTATCCAAGGACGCAGTATCAGGAGTTCCGGGTCTCGCCACGGATGGAAGTACCTGACACTACGCAGACAGTGAAACCAGGAGAGTGAGTGTTCACCAGAGCGATAAAGAGGAGGAGCAGGCACTCGCCAAAGGGGGAGGGTCCCTAACAAACACTCCTGTCTACATCGACTGCAGTTAGACTGGCGGAGAGACCATCCTGGATACATCTGACTGTGAAGCTGTTTAAACCTAAAACACAGAAACTCACCTCTACTGTGGTGAAGTCTGGCTACAAAGGGGGGTGTTTTCCAATAAGGGCACCTGTCTCAAACCAGTGAAGAAACCAACAGAACCCAGTAGAATTTAAAGAGTGGACGTGAGCAGGGAAACAGTAACGGGTCTGAGGGATAGAAACTGACGATGTACAGAGAAAGAATTAGACCATGGGGATTACATTAAAACATGTGCCTATACAATTTACCTACCTCAGCCGTTTGGGTACTTTTGTATATGAATTTTTGATCTTTTACAATCATTTGTATCTTTCCAGGTTCTATGTTATTCCGGAGTATAAACAGGAGGGATATGTTGGAGACATACTGATGTCTCCACTCTTTGGGAAGTTTTAATGCACTGATATCATGTGTGGCTCTGAAACTAAAGCGGAATGAAGTATACATGAAGTAATGTTAAAGCTTGAAGACACTGCAATTTTGCAGATTACAGATTAATTGAATCACCACTGTGAAGGTTATACCTTGTGACGATTGACTATACTCAATCATTCTGATTGAAGGGTTTTAACTTTGGGGTTACTAAGTGATGTAATTGATGTATGGAGTTATTTACATATTTTAGTATTTCTAACACGGTCGTATGAAGTTGATATGTGGAGCCATTTCTGAACGTTTAAATAGTCTGAATCCCAGAACGAATGTGAATGTCTTGAAAGTAGTTGATTTATTAAATTTAAATCAAAAGGGGGATTTGTAAGGGAATATTTGAATGTATTCATGTTAGCTCCAAATGAATAAGCTTAAAAATGAGAATGATTTGGGTTAAAACTGTGAGCTGGAATTTGGGCAAGCACATGTGACTTTAGAGAGACCATATGGACTTTGGAGGACAAAGGATCTGCGGGGGAAGGTGGGCGCATGTCTTGACTTGCACTGTATGCAAATGCTCTCGCCACCTGTGAGTGGGGAACTTCAGATTTGGGGTGTTGAGGATATTTGGGCTGCCAATCAAAGTGGAGGGATCAGAGACCCCTCCCATTGCTTCAGCATAAATACAAGAGACGCAGCTGTGTTCAGCCTCTTTCTGCTGGCCGGCTGACGTGATCACCAGGTAATTGTGTTGTATGTGTGTTGTGTTGTATGTGTGTTGTGTTGTATGTGTGTTGTGTTGTATGTATATTGTATTTGTATGTGTATTGTATTGAATGTAATGATTTCTGGTGCATTGTAATATTGCCATTAAAGTAGAGTATGGTTGACTTGGTGGCACTGAATTCCTTCCATATAACACAGCTCACAGACGGACGCGGAGATATTTGAAACGTGGAGCGTAAATCCATTATAATATCTAACAACACACACACACTTTGTATTGTATTATTGAATGAGAGAGGTTCCAGGTTGAATTGAGGCGAATATTTGTAATGTTCAGAGGTTGTTGTGTTTAATATTCATGAGAATATTTGTCATTGTTCAAATGATAATAAACATTAGCATAAAGCATATTTGTCCACTCATATGTTGATAACAGTATTACAAAATATTCCTCTAAGGTACATTTAGAACAGATCAAAAATGTGCGATTAATTTGCGATTAATCGCGATTAACTATGGACAATCATGCGATTAATCGCGATTAAATATTTTAATCGACTGACAGCCCTACTAATAATACAAAGTTATTATTAGTATGCTTTGTGTACCTTGTGTGCACCGCCTAGTGGTTAAAGCACGGTATTTAATTATTTGTGTTGAATAGTACATAGAGTACATACTTTCATATGGGGAAAGTAGAAGGTCAATGATAGAAATATAGAATACAAAAAATCAAGAAGATACTGTAAGTGATCTCTACAATGAAACAGTTTAGTGCTGGATGTACAAAGATATTAATATGAGGATGTGCAAAAAAGACAAACTATTAACACATTAAAGAATACTTTAGGTTAAGGTCTTCTTTTAAATAAGAAAAAAGTTTTGGGGGTATCTACACTTAAATTAGGGTTATTAAGCCTGACAAAGTACTTAACGTCTAATATATTGCTTTCCCGCAATGTTAACTATGTTGAAGCACTTATTTTAACTGATATTATACACATTAATTATACTCTTATGTATGTAGATAGCAGCGACGTGCAGTCAGGGGAGGCAGGGGAGGCAGAGCCTCATCTGTCATACTCCAATGTAATGGAAAAACAACTAAAGAAAAACTAAATAGTAATAATAATAAAATGTCTCCACTGATCTGTGTTGTAAATGTGATTTATGTATGATTCCAATCGTTTTTTATAGTCAAAATCAGCAAATTTTTCCAAGCTCCGCTACAACTATGGGTAGCGATGAGAAGTGAGGCAGGGACGAGCTCTGTCTCTCGTAAGCCCACAGTAACTGGCTGGAGCGCGGGCACTAATTTAACGCGGGCACTTATTTTGTGAGCGCGCTCAAGCCCGTTACTGTAGGGTGAGGTGAGGCACAGATGAGATCTGCCTCACCTCAGAATGCGTCATCCCACAGTAACTGGCTGGAAAGTGGGCCCTAAGCGCATGCCTGCACCATCTCACTGTATGTCACCATGGTGTTGCAACAGGTAGTTATCCTTCTTGCTAAACAGGTATACTGCCTTCCTCTGTCCTCTGACTCCTGCCTATGTCAGGCTGATCAGGTCCGAGCTCTTTTACTTTCAGCTTTGCCTCCAGTGTCCTCCTCTCAAAGGGTGTTTATTTAAGTGATTAAACATAATTTTCCATCTCCATATTCGTTATCTAGTGTTGAGGTCTCCATATTAGGTTGATTACTTATAACGAAAGTTAATATAATCAAATATATTCTTGTATAACCCAGAATGAAAATGCTTCATATTTTATGATTTTCTATATTTACAGTATAAACAAAACACAAGTGGTTTGTTACATTGAGATTGAGGCCTATTATGATGTATGGGTGTCACTGATAAGGGAGGGGAGACAGTTTCTTCCCTCTTCCCTCACAGCAGTACACAGGGAGGGGGGCTCCTGACTTTTTGGAGAAAGACTGAGGCCCCAAAAAGGTGTTGGTGCCATAGCCGAGAATAATATTTTCCTTGGTAAATATTGGTTACATTTCTGTTTATTGAATGCTGAGTGAATTGTTGGATGAACGTTTGAAACCGTTAGATCCTACTGACCATTTTTGAGGAACTGCCTCTGAATGTTGTCAGGCGATAGGTGTGAATGTTAGCACCTTCGATCCGTGAGGAGACTCCTCTAGATTCTGTCGGAAGACTTTAATGTCTTTAACTATGAATTAAGGTTTCAGATTAGAAAATGAACACCGCGTGATATGGTTTATATTATTGTCATATTGTAGCGAGAGAAGGTAAAACCCTGTTCAAGTGTGGACCAATTTTTCTTCAAATAAACTGACCCCACCTTTTGGATTGGGACAACTTAAAATACATCTGCGCTATCCTCTCCTGCTTGAAAGGTAAGAAATGCACCCTGCCACACTCACACTTAGGTAGGACCACACCTCAATACTGATATAAAAATCCTTCGGGATCGCTTAAACAGACTTAGGGGGTCGTCTGAATTGAAACAGCAGTTAATTGAACCTGGTTCTCCAGGAGTTAATAGAGGTGATATCTTGCTGACGTTGGTGGATCTGAGCCAAGCAGTAAATTGGGGGGCGAGAGACCAGGAGGAAAAATACTTATGACGACAACAATAACAAAAATGCATGAATTCAAAAATGATTGATTCGAAAATAATATGCTACAGTACAGTACAAGTATGTCTGGGTCTCTGTGTTTCATTCAAGCTCGGCTCTGTGTGTGTGTGTGGAACGAGCCATTTTGTGTGCATGCACGAGTGAGAGAGCGCACCGGTACCGAAGATCGTTGTTGTTAGCTTCTGGTGCTAGCAAGCCATGCTAACGGATATAAGGAGCTTTTTCAACAACAAGGTGGAAGAGAGTCCTCTCCTGTCAGACTGAGAGGCTCAGGTGAGCTAAAGGACTCTCTGAGTGTTTAGATAGTTAACTTTAACGAAAAAGTTTGAGAACCACTTGTCTAACTCTTTCTCATTCAAATGTCAATCACTCACTCTGGCGCTCCTGCTGCCCCCTAGTTGTTGGAGGTGTCAACAGCTGCTTTGGGCGCAGCTTGGGTGCGCCCCGAGCTCCTCCTATCACTTGTATTGAAGAGGTGCGGACTGCGCATGCACCACTTATAACGAGAGTCAATGGGCAAAGATTTCTGCGCCCCAAGCAGAAAACATGTGACTTATCAGTAACTTTAGACATCATAAAACAATTGTAATCTATATATTATCGTAGATTGTACATTTAACTGACACCAACTATATAATATGTACCTTGTTCATTAAAAAAAAGTGAATAAAATGTAAGTATTTGTTAATGACAATCTCGAATGTGGGAAGAGGTGGGGCGGCGCCCCAAGCCCCTATGGGCCGTCGCCACTGCTGTGATCCTGGATCTTAGTTTGAAACATGTCATCTACCCTCTCTCATCCCCTTTTTCTATTACTTACATAAACAAAAGGAAAACAGTTTAAAGTTCCCATCGTTCACCAGAGGGTCTTTATTATTCACCTAAGGATAATAATATGCAAAAAAAGGCATAAGAGCGAACATTTGATGTTTTATGTAAGGCTACTGTGGAAACCTTTCCCCCCCGGCATCAGGGGGTCTCATAATGCCCTTTGAAAGAAAAATGTGTTGCGACATTGTCAGCTTTAATCTGCAACTCTCTTATGATAGCCTGCTATGATAGTTTAAAGAAGGGAGGGTGATCAAGGGTAGCAAACCAAAAGTTTAGGAACCAAAAGTTAGCCTTATCAAAAACAAAGTTTGTAATGTTACTCTTAGTTTTACAGACATTTCTTCAACTGATGGGAAAAAGACGTACAGTACAGACAACCTTTATTAATTTATTATACACTGAAAAAAAATATAAAAACGCAACACTTTTGTTTTTGCTCCCATTTTTCATGAGATGAACTCAAAGATCTAAAACATTTTCTATATACACAAAATAACCATTTCTCTCAAATATTGTTCACAAATCTGAAAAAATCTGTGATAGTGAGCACTTCTCCTTTGCCGAGATAATCCATCCCACCACACAGGTGTGGCATATCAAGATGCTGATTAGACAGCATGATTATTGCACAGGTGTGCCTTAGGCTGGCCACAATAAAAGGCCACTCTGAAACGTGCAGTTTTGCTTTATTGGGGAGGGTCTGGGGGGGTCCGAAAACCAGTCAGTATCTGGTGTGAGGGGTAGGATTAGGGTTAGGGTTAGGGTAATGTTGTGAATTGAGTGGCCCATGGTGGTGGTGGGGTTATGATATGGGCAGGCGTATGGTATGGACGACGAACACAGGCCACTCGATTCACAACATTACCCTAACCCTAACCCTACCCCTACCCCTAACCCTAATCCTAATCCTAAAAAATTGTATAATTGCAAGAAAAGATAGGTGTGAGGATCTGCAGTACTTCCACCTTCTTTTTTCCCTGTCTGTGTTTGTTTTGTCTGTTTGTCTGTCTCCCTGGCTGGGCATGGCTACCCTACATTCCGATTCCCGCCAACTCACCTCCTCAGCTGCTGCTCATCTCACTGATTGCCACTACTCACCTGCACCTGCTTAAAACCCTGGTTCCCATCTTCAGACTTCACCAGTTCTTCGTTTATTCTTCAGTGGTAAACTATCGTCCAGGCCTACTAGTGTTTTTTCATAGTGACTTTTTGATGCTCCTAGTGAAGGGAGATCATTTCCTAATCCTGCTTGTTTTTCCTGTTCCAGATCCACATACTCCAGCCGCTCTGCCTGCCACGTCCAGCCTCCCCTCCTGATCAGCCCAGCTCCACGTCTTCCCTCTACGTGTGCTTCCTCAACTCCTTGTCAGTGTCGTGGACAAAATAAAGCCTTTTTGACACTTCACCACTGTCTCAGTTGTCGTGCTTGCATAGCGGGTTCTCATCTCCAGTCACTTCTCGGGAAACCTAACAATAGGAGTAAAGAAATAAATATTTTGTAATTTTGCATAAAGGTCCCATGTCATGGCCATTTCTACTGATCATAATTCCATTGTTGAGGTATCCTAAAATAAATGTATATTGTGCAATTTTCCAAACTCACATTGGTTTCTCATACAGCATCTCTGTATAGTATGTGTATTCACTCTCTGTCCTAAACGGCTTGTTGGAGCTCTCTGAGGGCCTAAGATATTCTACAAAATAATATTTAAAAATATTAAAGAAAAAGTTTAATATTTCTTTTTTTAATATTTTTTTAGTTTTATTTTTCATTAGTTTTACCAAAAAAACTTGATTTAATTGTATTTAAAATAACATTTCCAAAGAAATAAATCCTTCTAATCTGCCTATTCAGTTTCTGTTGGAATGTGAAGGGTTAAATGAAAGAAGCTCGTCTCTGCGAGTTACTGTGAAGATAGGAGCTGATTGGTGGTCCTGCTGTAAATTCACAGAGGGCCCCCTATAGTAACTGATCGAGAGAGTAATGTAAAATGACAGTACAATTGACCAATCATATCTTCCCTCTAAATGGGTGGGTTTTATTTATTACGGACTTTATGACAAGTTCCGCCCCCTGTGAAGCTTTTCTTGTATCCATAGGAACAACAACTTCCTGTCAACAGCGTAAACTCGCCTTCAACATAAAAGCATGTCCATACAAAATAGGAAGCCAAGCCAAATTACACTTAACCTGTTAAGCACTGAGCCTGTTTTTCAGGTCTCAGGCTCGAAAACGACATTCCCAGAACAAATGACCATATATTCCCTTCTAAAAGGGTTAAATTAATAATCATTTTTTTCTCAAAGTAATGCTAAACCTGTGAGTTCGGTGTAGAAAAGTCAGAATCAATATAGATGTTTTTCTATTTTATAGAAAATTCAGATTGAACATCGTAAAAAACTGTAAATTATAGTGACCGTCCAAACCTTCTTTTTTACTTATAGTGACAACTACCCATGGATGATGGTAAGGTAGACTAAAAGCTTTAGGCATAAAAAGTATAACATATAATAAGTACCCTGTATCAAGATTGATGCAAAACAAGTGACATTTGACCTTTTTAGAGAGGTTTAGCAAAAAAAACACTTCTGGGGTAATTTTGGTGGATTTTCCATATCTCTGGCCCCCCTTGGTCGATTTTGCTGATTGACATCTCTTTCTAACCGTCAGAGCCAATGGAATCGAGGGAAAGTCCCCCATACACACACAGCTTACCAAATAAGGAGTGAGAGAGACGCATAGAAAAACCGGAAGCTGCGCCAACCTCTGGTGCCTACCATTAGCAGCTAATTTTTCTCCTCAGATTTTTGCATAAAAATGGAATGATGGATTATCAATAATTTTTTCAAAGCGACAGACGGACGGCCCGGGGGCAAGGCAGAGTTCATGGGAGAGTCAGACGGCCTGGCTCGAGGGCGAAAGCCGCTGGGGAACTCAGGAGGCAGGGCACAAGGTCGGGCAAGAAGGTGGTGACGGGACATATTTTGCTTGTGTCTTTGTAGGCCTTCAGTGTTTGTTTTATTATTTATCAACTAGTTACATTGTCATTTTGTAAATTATGAAAATAAAATCCAAAGAATTAAACAATTATAATTGGAATGTAAAAAGTTTGCACCCCATTTTTTTTAACTTTTAAATTAATCTTTATGGTGTGGTGTTACCAATTCATAAAATAATACAAGGATTGGATGTTCATCAAAAGAAGAACCCGTATGTGCGCTCACAGAGCATGCCAGCAAGCCCCGCCCCCGGAGCTCCCACTCTCGGCTCAGTAGAATGAATGGAGACAGAAAATGAATCTAGATTCGGCTTTTAGTGCATTTTACAACTTTAAGGACCTAATGATTATAATAAGGGATATAAAATAGTTCATACTGGGTAGTTTATTTAGTTGAAATGATCCGCTGATTTACAGACATCTCTTTCCCAATGTTAGTCAATAGGAAAAAGTCTTTCTGGGCCCGGTGACGTCACGGACTGATACGGAAATTGTAGTACCACAGTTTGGACAGAACGAATATTTTCCTCATAGTCTGGCGCACTTCCTGGGGGCTTGGCACATACAAGGTGTTTCTCAATGTCGAGGACGCTTCCTTGGTAGGACAGGTCCCTCCGAGTCAGGTACTTCAGAAGCGAGGCAAGAATCCTTCCTAGCCTCGGAACACGAAGAATGGTGGAATGCCTTAAATGGAGAGCGATTTCCGCCAAAGATTTGGAAATTGGTCCATGCACAAAGCATTGTGTGGATTTTAAGACTGCGGAGGATACACATGTGAAGTCTTGAAATTTCATATTTTTTACAAAACAAATTTCATATTTGTACAAAAGTACTAAAAATAAATAACTTTTACAACAACAAGAAATAGAAAGCATCACTTCACAGGCCCTGCTCAGAACCATTCAGGATTTGGTTTCTAAATAAGAGTTTTAGTTAAGATAAAGTTGCACAGTATTTCAGCTCATCATTACGGCATCTATTGCACGTCTGTCCGTCCTGGGAGAGGGATCCCTCCTCTGTTGCTCTCCCTGAGGTTTCTCCCATTTTTCCTTTTAAACTGTGGGTTTTCTCCGGAAGTTTTTCCTTGTACGATGTGAGGGTCTAAGGTCAGAGGGTGTTGTTTTCTCATACTGATATTCTGCACAAACTGTGCTGTTGAATTTACTGTATAGTGTCCTTACAAGGTAATTATTATATGTACAGCACTTTGGCTCGACCAAAAATCGTTTTAAAAATGTGCTATATAAATAAAACTTGATTTGATTACAGTTATTCCACAGATGAACACCTTCTGTTGTGATGCAATGAAGTTTGGAATTTTGTTCGTATGGGTGGTTTAAAAAAAATGCAGTTTTCTCTCAACATGTGTATGTTTTCTCTCTGTGTGAAAAGTCCCTGGACATTATGAAGTAATTGTTCCACAGGCTGAGGAGGTTCAACATGGACTCCAGGATACTCTGCATCTTCTACAGGTCTGGTACGGCAGTGCAATCATATTCCATTGACTTGCATATAGACTCTTCTTGCACTATTTCTATTCTATTTTATTGGTATTTACTTGCACTATTTTATTTGTTCTATGTTCTATATATATGTTGCGCTGTTGGAGGAGCCTGTGACTTTAGTTTTTCATTGACATATCTACACTGAAGCTAATGTCCAAATGACAATAATGCCTTGAATCTTGAATTTACTGTGAGGAATTGCAGTATCTCCTTCTCCTTTTTTCTGTTTGTTTGTCTATCTGTTTATCTGTCTTCCTGGCTGGGCGTGGTTGACCTACTTTCCGTTTTCCGCCAACTCACCTCCGCTCCTGTTTCTCATCCTCACTGATTACCACCACTCACCTGCTGCTGCTTAAAACTCTGGTTAAATCATCAGACTTCGCCAGTTCTTCGTATACTAAAAGTGGTAAACTCCAGTCTAGATTTTCTAGTTCTTTTGTATACTCTTCCTGTTGGATTTGTTCGTATGCTAATCCTGTTCGGTTTTTTGCCTGTTCCAGAAACTCCACATTTCCATTCCGTCCTGCCTGCCACGTCCAGTCCAACCTCCATCTCAGCCCTGCTCCACGTTCTCCCCACTCTGTTCAGAGTTTGCTTTGTCCCCTGCCTGGTTTTTGTGGACTTATTAAATCCAGTCTTTTTGACACTTCACCTAAGTCTCCGTCTCAGTGTTCTTGCATAGCGGGTTCAAGTTTTGTGTCTCTTTACGAGGAGCCTAACATTTACGGTATTTTTTTTAAATAACAACAGTAATCTTCTGTCTTTAAGCTTTTTGTATTATTTAAAAACATATGTATTCAGTTTTTTTAGAGGTGTATGACTCTATTCTAACAATTAATATATGTTAAATGAAAAAGATTTAATGGAATTATAAAAACATTTCATGTAAAATTACAGATTTTTTGGCAAAACATTTGATAGTTTAAGTGGACCTATCATGCTATATTTGAAACATATATTGTAGGACCATACCTATACAAAACATGTCTGTGAATTTTTTTTTTTCAAAATACCAAACAGTTCGCCCATTGAAGCCATGCCTCATACTGCTCAACCCCCTCTTTTGAAGCCCTGTTAGAGGGACGCGGATCTTGGGTCCTTAGCTTAAAAAAAAGAAAAGAAGAGGAGGCGGAGCTAATGCCTGATCAGAATTCTACCGGAGATAAAGTTAAAATCCGCTGTGATAAAACGCCATCCTGTTTATAAACCACATCAAAGATTATTTCTGAAATAGTATGGAGCTCAAATGCTTTTCTCTTGCAGGTTTATCACAAGGTGAGTTCTTTTTTTATTTCCTGCTTTTTAAACACATGTGCTCTTCAGTACAGGTTAGCTCTGAGTGTTAGCGAGGCTTGCTAATGTAAACAAAGACGAGATTACGTCCAAAATACGTCAGGCATTGTTTCTGATAGCAACTTTCTGTGGGTCCGCTGCCGATTTGACGTCAGTTCGGATGGAATCTGTATCCGCTCGTTAAACACCCGTTTTTAGAGTTTGGGATACGGAGGAAAAGAGAGAGGGTTTTATTTTCTGATGCTGCGTGAGTTCCCCGACGCACCGGGGACACATATGTATGTATAAAAGACATCACAAAGTGCATTTTGCATGATAGGTCCCCTTTAATGTAAACTAAGGCTTTTGCAAAGTAATATTATGTTCTTTTCTTTGTGTTTTACTTGTAAGTGGTCTTAGATATACAGTACTTTTTTGTAATAATAAAAGTAATTTTGGGCGGCTGTGGCTCAGTGGATAGAGTGCTGGACTTCGAATCAGGGGGTAGCAAGTTCGAGTCCCACTGCAGTCAGCATGTCGTTGTGTCCCTGGGCAAGACACTTCACCCCAAATTGCTCCTGTGGGGATTGTCCACAGTACTGAATGTATGTAAGTCGCTGTGGATAAAAGCATCTAACAAGTGACATGTAATAATATGTAATAATTTTCCGTATTTTAGCTTTTCTTTATAATTTTTTAAAGGTAATTATTCTGTTTCCTAGAGGTGTATGACTCTATACTAACAAATAATATATATTAAAAGAAAAATATTTCGGGCTCGAGGGCGAAGACCGTGGCACTCAGGGGGCCGGGCTCGAGGGCGAAGACCGCGGCTGGGGAACTCAGGGGGCCGGGCACAAGGACGAGCAGGAGCTGGTGGAACCCATGGCGGGTCAGACGTAGACGAGACCCTGGACGGAACCTGGGCTGGTGTCAGTAGGACCCACGACAGGAAACCCGGCGGAGAAGGTGTCGGCGGGACCGCCAACAGGACAGAATATGGTGTTGGCAGGACTCCCGGCTGGAGAACAGTCGGCGGGACCCCCAACGGGACAGGACACGGAGCTGGCAGGACCCCCAGCGGAACCTCCAACGACACAGGGTTGGCAGGACCCCCGGCAGAAGAGCAGTCGGCGGTACCCCCAACGGGACAGGACACAGGGTTGGCAGGACCCCCGGCAGAAGAGTAGTAGGCAGGATCCCCAACGGGACAGGACATAGGGTTGGCAGGACCCCCGGCGGGAGACTAGTCGGCGGGACCTCCAACGGCACAGGACATAGGGTTGGCAGGACCCCGGCAGAAGAGTAGTCGGTGGGACCCCCAACGGGACACGACATAGAGTTGGCAGGACCCCCAGCGGAACCTCCAACGGCACAGGACTTAGGGTTGGCAGGACCCCGGCAGAAGAGTAGTCGGTGGGACCCACAACGGGACACGACATAGAGTTGGCAGGACCCCCAGCGGAACCTCCAACGGCACAGGACTTAGGGTTGGCAGGACCCCCGGCAGAAGAGTAGTCGGCGGGACCCACAACGGCACAGGACATAGGGTTGGCAGGACCCCCCGGCAAAAGAGCAGTCGGCGGGACCCCCAATGGGACAGGACATATGGTTGGCAGGACCCCCGGCAGAAGAGTAGTCGGGCGGGACTCCCAACGGGACAGGACATGGAGTTGGCAGGACCCCCAGCGGAACCTCCAATGGCACTTGAGTAGGGACTAGACAGGGGACTTGAGAGAGGGCTTGAGAGGGGACTTGAGATGGAACTCGAGAGGTGACTCGAAAGGAGACTTGAGAGGGAACTTGAGAGGGAACTCGAGAGGGGACTTGAGAGGGAACTCGAGAGGGGACTTGAGAGGGGACTAGAGAGGGGACTTGATATGAGGAGTTATTTTCCAAAACGCTATACATCCATTTTAATAGTTTTCAGGAAAATTACATTTTTTACCTTGACCCACACATTTTGTTAATATTAAATGTATCCTGTTAAAATGGTTTGTTGGCTCAGTCTGAACATATTGAACAATGATTATTAAATCAAACAACAATATTGTTGATTAAATCAAAGTTTTTTATATTTTATTTTTCAAAATGCTATAAATCCATCAATTTTTTTCAAAACGTTATAAATCCATGCATTTTTTTTAATTGATGGTTTATGTCTTCTTTTTTTTTAAACGACAACATGCAACATATGATATCAGGGACTCATACTATAAATGAATATAAATCAAATAAGTGCAAATACATGAAATAAATAAAACTCAAATAAAATAAATAGTAACATAATATAAATATTTGCAATTTTACATTTCAATATTGTCCAATTTATAACAATATATAACACATACAGATCATATTTCTCCCGCATTTCTCTCGATTTCTGACGATTTCTGTTTCCACTCTGACTTTATTACAGCTACACCATTGTTTGGTTTTCATGGTAGCGAAAAACAGAACAGGAATCGACAACTCGACCCTCTGCTCACTCCTTTCCTGGTCCAGCCCACACATTATGCTCCATCAAGAGGATGGCACTACAGGCCGCAATGCATTGCACTCAGAACTACAATAAGCATGTTAATGTTAATCTAACAGCTCCAGCGATCCACTAGCACCCAGGACCTGAGTGTGATGGAATCCCCCAGTCAGAGCTGGTTGATGTCCCTGGGGTACAGGACATTTTGGGCCCTCTGCTCAAACTGCATACTCTGCGACCCGACTACAGATAAGTGGATGGATAAAACATGCATCTCAGAGGATGCTCCATCTTGATCTTATGGTATTCATAAGATCATCTAAAACTTTTTCTTGAGTTCTAAGTGTTGCTGTAGATGATAGGGACCCCCAGTATCATATTGAGATTTTACTTAAGGTCTGCCATGGTTGAATCAAGCCACACAAGATGAATATAATTCTCTTTACTTGTAATCTTTCATATACATAAAAAGGCTAACCCCCACCGTGCTTTCCCCATTTCCCAAACTTAAACCAGGCACATCATACAAAGTTCATGAATGTCTACGTGTTTGAAAAAATTCTAAAATGTCCACATTTGATACATAGTTAAACAACATATGATCAGAGGCCAGTTGGCAGTTTGCCACATTCTGTAATGAATTAGATATTCTTTGCCACTGCTGACACCCCAGTGATGATGTGGAATTAAGTTTAATATTTACTTTGAAATTTGCAGTTTAAAACAACCACAGATCAAACTCTATAATTTAAAAGACAAGGGGTCAGCAGTCACTGGCAGCTCACCATGATTCTCTTTCAAATGGAGGAGGTGGGGGTGTCATTTGGAAACACAAACTAAATCCATTTAAAAGGACACACTTATTTGATTAGCAGCCAGGATGGGAAAGCCTGAGAGAGCATCTATGATCAAAAGAGGGTAACTGACTGAAACCAAGACATGTTATCCTTCCTGCTGGTGCCACCGTGTCCAGGTAGGCTAGGAAAAAAAAGTCATGGTTATAAATGATCACATGGTGGCCTATATCTCAACTCTACAGACAACTCTGAGCCACAGAATCTGAATTTGCCAACAAGCTTCAACGTCAACAACCGCATTATATGTACATTCATATTTTGCAATTCATGTAATTTAGGCAGCATATTCAGCTCAGCATCAGTGTGTCAGCACTAATTTATTGTGATAAGCATAAGGTTAAAATAAATTGATTTTACTTTGTTCATTCTGAAAATACAGAAACAAGCACATTGCTGCAACGTGGCTGCATACTGTCGGCTGGGTTTAGTAAGTGATGCATCTGCATAAACATTTGTTTGCATGCTTAAACTTGCATTAAACCTAAAAGATCAAAAAGTCAGCATGCAATTAACGCACAATACACACTGACTGCAGATATCCAGAACACATACATACTAGCTACAGGTGTAACACTACCTGCATTAGTCTATTTAAGCTAGCAGGTGACGCATTGCATTGCATTACACACTCTTCAATTTACCAGTAAAACTATGATAAAATGCTACATTGATATATCCTATCTTCACTAGTGTGTTAAGATAAGATGTTACAATCATACACCATTTATATACAGTGAAGGAAATAAGTATTTGATCCCTTGCCGATTTTCTAAGTTCACCCACTAATAATAAATAATAATAAATGAACAGTCTATATTTTAAATGGTAGGTTTATTTTTATTAATTAACCTCTTGAACCCCATCGACCCACCCCTGGGCGGAAAAACGCATAATCTGCAGGAAACAGCGTGTGAGGGCTTCTTAATATTTAATAAACTATGCATTTTTTATATCCATGTAACGGGAAGAAACTCAGCTAACTGAGCATTTTTATTGTTTTTTGAAAAAAAAAACACAAAGCTAACGCTCAGCCTCTGAATTAGCCACGAGCGAAAAAATGCTAACGGCGTGTGCACAGAAACTCACTCATAACACCCTTATTACTTATCGTAACTGAACTAATCCAACCCATCGATTAGATCGTGAGAAGACACAGAATCGATAGTTACCTACATCCTCACTCTATGATAAGAACAATCAATCTTGATACAGGGTACTGATTATATGTTGTACTTTGGATTCCTAAAGCTTTTAGTCTACCATACATCATACTATCCAAGGGTAGTTTTCACTATAAGTAAAATAGTGGACGGACACTATAATTTACAGTTTTTTACTAAATTCAATCTGAATTTTCTTTACAATAAAAAACATCTATATTGATTCTGACTTGTCTACATCCAACTCACAGGTTTATCATTACTTTGAGAAAAAAGATTATTAATTTTTCCCTTTTAGAAGGGAAGATATGGTCATGTGTTCTGGGAATGTCATTTTCGAGCCTGAGACCTGAAAAACCAACACGTTCTCACTCCCAACCCGTCACATGTTGACGGTCGGTCAGGGTCCCTCCCCGTTACTCTATTACGGACAGGATACCCCTTGAGAGTCTGTTTTCAACGGGCAGGGCGTCCCATAGACTTCCCATAGCGTTGATAATAGACGCCATGAGAACGCTCACCGACGGTCGGTTTGTTATTGTCAATATTAATAAAATAATTATATATTTTTTAATAGTCACCTCGATTTTGCCGCTTTTCTTGTTGCCCCAGCTGGTTGACCACCTTCTTTTAGCAGAAACAATTCTTTATTAAGCAATCTTTATTCCGAGTGTGCTTGCTTTTCTCTTTGAAAGTCATCACATAACGGCATTGTAATACACGGTTCGGCTGCATTAAATATTACATATCTGCCGTAGTTCTCTATTTATAGAGCCCTGATCAGAAGACTTCTAGACAAACAGGAAGAACTGCCGCCGAAACTGAATACGTGACGTGGATCATAAATATATCAATTAAACAAAATCTTCAATTTCTCTTCACAATATAAGTCTCCTTGCAGTATCAACACTAATTCGGCTGACTTTTATATTTGATCCAATCGGTATATTGGTATATTCACACCATAACGGCGCAAGTCTGATGGAAAGGGACACCTGGTGGTTAAAGCACGTTATTGAAATGTATTATTTTTATTATTAGATATTAATAGTGACACAGACAGACAAACTAATAAGGCTTTATTTAAACATTAAAGAATACTTTAGGTTAAGGTCTTATTTTGAATAAGAAAAAAGCTTTTGGGGGTCCCGCCTCGGCTCCGCCTCTTTGCCCTTATTTGTAGCAGGCGTCACAGTCAAGCCGTTAGTGGCCGACTCCGCCTACTAAGGGCTTCACGGCAACTCTGCAGAATCCTATGGGTGACGTCACGGACACTACGTCCATTTATATATACAGTCTATGGTCGGGACACGTAACATGAACACGGGTGGCGCGGTCCCGTGGGTTAGATGCACGTTCATAATGCAGAGGGAAATAACTCTCAGAATAACGTTATTAGCAAATTTTTACAACTTGAGGAACGAATGTTTTTAATAAGGGCTATACAAGTGTTCATACTGGGTTGTTTATTTAGTTTAAAAAAATGTATCCAACGAGTTACAGACCACTCTTTCCCCATGTAAGTCAATGGGAAAAAGTGTTTCCGGGCCTGGCAACCAAACGGAAGTGTAGTACCGCCGTTTGGCCACCACGAATATTTTCATCTGAGTCCGGCGCACTTCCTGGGGGCTTGGTATCCAGTTCTTATTATACATCCATGCTCTGTCCCCGTTATTTTCACAAACACCCCCGCCACACATTTACTGACACAAACATTTGTATCATCTGTTGTAGATCCCAATAAATAAAATCAAATAAGAACTCATTCTCAAAAAAGATAAACGCCATTCTTAAAATGTATAAACGAACAATAGTTTGATTAATATTGATTGGAGTGCACAATAGAAATACAATAATTGAGAGAAGAAAAAGAGATATGTTATCTATCAAAACCCAGTTAGATTAACATTCATTGGATTGCACACTTTGTTTGTGTGAATATGTAGCACATTAACATTTGAATAGCACTTAATGACTGACTGAATGGAAATGACAATAAATGAAAATATAAAACGAAAAAAGCGATCATGAATATGTTTCCAATAAATGAATAAAATGATTTTTGACCACTTTGTTGTTCAGATATATCACATATTTGTAACTAAATGATACATGAATTGAAACAAAACACAGTATAAACTGAGGAGTGACTCTCGTGAGTTTCATTTATTTTATTCACTCCGCTGGGATACTGCATCGTCCAATCAGTGAGCGATACACAGTAAGGGGGCGGGGCGAGTGTCTGAGGATTTCATCGGAGGATGGTCTGGTGGTTCCTCGGTTATCGGGCCTCAGACTCACAGAGGTAGTGCCTCTGTGCCTGTGTGAGCTTTACTCACTGTGACCATAACATGACGTACTAAATATTTATGTTAGCATTGCTCAGGAACAAATATCAGTAATCACAGGTTAATCCAATCAAAATTAATACAAAAGTGATTTTGCAATATAATACATGTTCATGTGCAACATTCTAGTGCTAGGCCCAATGTAACTGTATGTCCCACACAACTGTAGATCCCTCACTAGATGCCAGTGACATCGATGTGTTGTTCAGATATTAAGAGGATTTTGCCCTTCATGTGGCAGCCCTCCACAGGTCCGGGCTGCGGGCCCCACCCCCCTGACCCCATGTGCCAACACGTCAATCAGATGTAATTGCCATCCTGGAGGAACAACATCAGGCCGTGGAGCTCTAACCACACAGATTCATTGCAACACCTAATCTGCTAATGAGCTCAGCGTGGCTATTTCCAGCACCGCCGCAGACAGAGCAGCCACTGAGGAGGGGGCCGGCTGCAGTGACAGCAGAGGACAGCGGCGTGGTGGAGGAGGCAGACCCCAGCCTGCACCCTGCAAGACTGCACAGTCACTGGGATCCTGTTTGATCTCAGCTCATTGCTGCTTGATATCCAGATTTGCATGGTCACATTTGTATTCATTCAGATCCTGAATGGTGAGATCCTGTAGCTACTCATCTCCATGTAATGTTGGTTAGTACTGTCACTTAGTTTGGGTTTTATCTAGCCCACAAAATGTGCTTTCGTAAATAGTCACTAAGAGAACCAGAGTGCACTCTGGCACAAACTGGACCTTTGTCAGCTCATGAGGGGTCAGACTGTGCCATTCAGCTCACTCTCTGAGCTACAGTGTATTCTGCCTTTGTTATTACCCTTTTGTTTCATTTACCTAAAAATGGTTAATATTTTCTGAAAGCTGAGTTTCTTCCCGTTAAGTGAGTATGACACATTCATAGTTTATTAAATGTTAAGAAGCACTCAGACGCTGTTTCTTGCAAGATGTTGCAACTTAACTGATTAACCCCATGACGTTTCACACAGAGGTCAAGAAATAGTGGATAGGAATAAACGATAGGAGCTGATTTTTGGACTATTCGACTGCAACCAAAGGGAAGGAATCCGGCCCTATGATTGGTCGAACTCTTCTTCTGCTTTACGCCAGGCTAGCCGCTCCCTGGCATATTGCTAGTCCCTCCTGCTGTCAGACAGGAGTACTGCACAATCGGTGGAATTCACAAATGTTTTGCCTGCTTTAGAGTGATAGACTGTACGAGGATACACTGGTGTCAAAATGCATAACTGCTACTTAATGGGGGGGGATGCAGGTTTTTTTCTTTTTTCACGAAACTGTGTCTCAGGGCTTCTTAACATTTAAAAACCTATTAATGTGTCATACCCACTAAACGGGACGAAACTCAGCTAACTGACGATACGAACAATTTGTACCGAAACAAAACACAAGTCTCACAAGAAGCGTCTAAATGAGCCCTGAGCGAAGAAATGCCAACGCACTTAGCACAGAACTCAAGGTAGAAATACTTATACTTATTGGATCTGCACAAACAAATATTAGCTAGCAAGCTAATATTTGATGAGATTCCACAGATTCCAGAAATATAAGTATCATTACTGAGCGATCAAAACTCGCGGCAGGGGAAGCAACCCCAGACATCACACAACGTAGCTTTACGGAACAAAATCGGAAAATATGTCTTACCTTTTGCTGTTTCTGATCAAAAGTTGTGTTCAATGGCATTAAAACGATAAAAAGGCTGCTGAAGGTTAATCCGATGTGTCTGTGTCACTTTGAAATTATTACTGATAATCCATCATCATATTTATGTCAATAACGTAGATTTCATATTAGCTGCTACGAGAGTGTATGACAGCTTCCGGTTTTGGGCATTCTGGCTACGCATCACTCATTCACCAATGGGTAATGTTTAGATGGATTTTAGGAACTTCCCCTCGATTCTATTGGGTCTAACGGTTAAAAAGAAGTGCCAATCATCAACATCGACCGAGGGGGGCCAGAGATATAGAAAATGCACCCAAATGACCCCAGAAGTTTTTTTTTGTCTAAACCTCTCTATAAAGGTCAAATGTCACTTGCATCAATCTTGATACAGGGTACCTATTATATGTTATAGTTTGGATTCCTAAAGCTTTTAGTCTCCTATCCCATCATTCAAGGGTGGTTTTCACGGGGAATGTATTTATTTTGGACGGAAACTATAATTTACATTTTTTTACTATGTTCAATCTGAATTTACTTTAAAATAAAAAATAAATGATATTGATTCTGACTTTTCTACATCCAACTCACAGGTTTATCATTGCTTTGAGAAAAAAGATTATTAATGTAACCCTTTTAGAAGTGATGTTATGGTCATTTGTTCTGGGAATGTCATTTTCGAGCCTGAGACCTGAAAAACAGGCTCAGGGTTTTAACAGGTTAATAATATACGTGCAGGTTTGCAGGTCTGATACTACATTAGATAATGGGCCATAAAGAGTGTTCTGTTTGTTTTCCAGCAGCTCTCTGGAGCTCTTAGTTGTGCGGTTGAAGAACAAGAGAAAGAAGAAAAAAGCAGCACAAACAATCCTTAATGGAACTGATACAAGAGGCTTTTTAATTATCTAACTCAATCAGCTAAAGACCAGTGGATCAATGAATCCCCATTACCCTCCCAGCTCTGTGTCCAGACAGCAACAGTTTACATCACTTCCAACAGGAGGCCTGCTGCAGCTAAGTGACAGATTACAGTTTGTGGCTAATCTAATGCCGCCACAGCATTGGAACCGAGAACATCTTTAATTCAGACTGCAAGCTTCTCTCATTGTGACCACGTCACTTAACTGACGCAACCTCTCTGAAATATGTATACTCCCACACAGCAGATGTGACTTTACATTTTTGAAGACTTGTAAGTTTGCTGGTTAATTGATGTTTTTAGACTTAAAGAAGAAAGGAGGCCTGATCAGATTTCCTGGTTTTCATCATAAATACACAACAGGAATAAACAACTTAATAAAGGAGAGATCAAACTGCAAGTAAACTTGCTTTAAAGAACATTCATCATTAAATGTTCATTGTTTGGCTCATTTACATATATATATAATATATATTCTGTATACTTTGATAGTATATACAATGTAATTTATAGTTAGAGCCCTTTTTTTGTTTACTCAAAATATCTCTGAGATCTAAATGATTTGCCCAATTTGCTTTTGATGTCAAATGATAATATGTTTTAAAAGAGAAAAGCATTGAATCCTCGCATTAAGAAGCCTTAAACCAGCCAACATTCGTAAATATGCTTGATGAATGCTTAAAGCTATTAATTGATAGTTGTGATTCGTTATCTGTCAACCAATTCAAAAATACTTATAGCTAATTGTATTAACAAGATAATGTATATTTCTCTGTCCTTGAAGAATTTTAAACAGGCAGCAGAATTTAACCATTAAGCAAGCGGCTCCAGATTTTTACAGCTAAACATTTTACTTAAGAAAAATACATATATATATATATATATATATATATATATATATATATATATATATATATATATACTTGTTATTAACTTTAAGTTATATGAGATCATTTAAAACTAACTGCAGAAAAGCCACAAATATATCATGTGGTTCAGGAACAGAGTTTTAACTACACAGTTTTGCTAACCGTTAAAGAACATTAACTTTTTAACTTTTAGATGTTATCCCCTGATTCCTGAACAAAGTTTGTTTCTCTGTTTTGATGCATCAAAATAAGAATAATTGATCGTTATATTCCAACCACTAAAATAATTATATCAGCCTGAAAAATCGAGTATAAATACAATCTAGCTTTAATTGCCACCTACAACTTTCTAGCTCTTTATATACAGACAGGTGAGTTGGATTCTGGGTAAATTCTTCTGAATGCATCTGGATTTGAGTCATGCACTTTTGAAACTTTTCTACACAGATGTCCCGGTATTTGGGCGAATGGTGTAACCCCCATATCTACCCACTGGATTACTATAGGCTTGAATTTCAGCGTGTCGAGGATGAGTGCAGAGTATCTTCATCAGAGGGCCAACATGTCGATCATGTTTGGATTGCAGAGAATTCAATATTTCTCCAGAAAATCATCAGGATCTACACACATTCACAAAACCATAAGTTCACATAAACATCAATTCATTCCAAGATCCATGTTTATGTCAGGATTCAGATGACAGAGCAGCATGTGATGTTGTTCGGCCTTGCTGATGGTGTCCTGCCTCGGTGAAGAATTTGTTTTCATGTGTAGTCATCCACACAATTATTTTGGGTAGTGACAATTGAATATGTGATTGGGGTTAAGAATTCAGGGGATTAATTCCACTGCAACAATGCATCAATTGTTTCCAGTAAGAGCCACAGAGGTGGTGTGTTGCTCAGTAAACTGATCATACACACAGTGTCCTAATGCTGCTGTGGTGGAATCCATTGATCTGCTGTCCCCCCCGCACTACTCTCCTAATGATATCTGAGATGCCACTGTTACACAAACTGAGAACAGCATTTCCCCAGCCCTCCACAGCAATTTATTGTGGGAAGGTATTAATACGTCTATATTTGAAAAAGTGGCCTGGATGAGCCCCTGTCTGATGTGGGCTGTGAGCCTGAAACCACAGCGAGTCGTGAGGGAGAAGTTAAAGAGAAGCTTCCTAATTCAGTCTGTACACAAATGATTGAGGTGGAGAGTATATGTAGATTCAGGTTTTTCAGCAATAAAGTTGACCCACATTTTAAACAACCGACAGACAACAGTTTAGTCTGAGAATGAATCACATTACAATTGACTGAATAACTACATTTCAACAAGAAGGCCTTTAGCTGATTCGTATCCTTATGTGGATCAAATAAACCCATTGTTTTGTTATAACTTTGAATGTCTTTTTATTTTGTAGGTTTTGAGAGGCTAATCCTGTTTTGTTTTCTAATATTGAGATATAATACCGTCACCATAAGAAAAATTAATATTTTAAAAAGGCGATACAAGATTGGGGGCCGTAGATTACATTGGTAGATGTATTGTGTCTAAAATGATTTGCCCAAATGATTTGATGTATTGTGTCTAAAATGATTTGCCCAATTTGCTTTTGATGTCAAATGATAATATGTTTTAAAAGAGAAAAGCATTGAATCCTCGCATTAAGAAGCCTTAAACCAGCCAACATTCGTAAATATGCTTGATGAATGCTTAAAGCTATTAATTGATAGTTGTGATTCGTTATCTGTCAACCAATTCAAAAATACTTATAGCTAATTGTATTAACAAGATAATGTATATTTCTCTGTCCTTGAAGAATTTTAAACAGGCAGCAGAATTTAACCATTAAGCAAGCGGCTCCAGATTTTTACAGCTAAACATTTTACTTAAGAAAAATACATATATATATATACTTGTTATTAACTTTAAGTTATATGAGATCATTTAAAACTAACTGCAGAAAAGCCACAAATATATCATGTGGTTCAGGAACAGAGTTTTAACTACACAGTTTTGCTAACCGTTAAAGAACATTAACTTTTTAACTTTTAGATGTTATCCCCTGATTCCTGAACAAAGTTTGTTTCTCTGTTTTGATGCATCAAAATAAGAATAATTGATCGTTATATTCCAACCACTAAAATAATTATATCAGCCTGAAAAATCGAGTATAAATACAATGTAGCTTTAATTGCCACCTACAACTTTCTAGCTCTTTATATACAGACAGGTGAGTTGGATTCTGGGTAAATTCTTCTGAATGCATCTGGATTTGAGTCATGCACTTTTGAAACTTTTCTACACAGATGTCCCGGTATTTGGGCGAATGGTGTAACCCCCATATCTACCCACTGGATTACTATAGGCTTGAATTTCAGCGTGTCGAGGATGAGTGCAGAGTATCTTCATCAGAGGGCCAACATGTCGATCATGTTTGGATTGCAGAGAATTCAATATTTCTCCAGAAAATCATCAGGATCTACACACATTCACAAAACCTTAAGTTCACATAAACATCAATTCATTCCAAGATCCATGTTTGTCTCGGTGGATTCAGAGTGGTTCTTCTAGGTCAGGATGCACGTGAAATGACTAAGATGAAATCAGAGTGTGTGCACTCAGGATTCAGATGACAGAGCAGCATGTGATGTTGTTCGGCCTTGCTGATGGTGTCCTGCCTCGGTGAAGAATTTGTTTTCATGTGTAGTCATCCACACAATTATTTTGGGTAGTCGCAATTGAATATGTGATTGGGGTTAAGAATTCAGGGGATTAATTCCACTGCAACAATGCATCAATTGTTTCCAGTAAGAGCCACAGAGGTGGTGTGTTGCTCAGTAAACTGATCATACACACAGTGTCCTAATGCTGCTGTGGTGGAATCCATTGATCTGCTGTCCCCCCCGCACTACTCTCCTAATGATATCTGAGATGCCACTGTTACACAAACTGAGAACAGCATTTCCCCAGCCCTCCACAGCAATTTATTGTGGGAAGGTATTAATACGTCTATATCTGAAAAAGTGGCCTGGATGAGCCCCTGTCTGATGTGGGCTGTGAGCCTGAAACCACAGCGAGTCGTGAGGGAGAAGTTAAAGAGAAGCTTCCTAATTCAGTCTGTACACAAATGATTGAGGTGGAGAGTATATGTAGATTCAGGTTTTTCAGCAATAAAGTTGACCCACATTTTAAACAACCGACAGACAACAGTTTAGTCTGAGAATGAATCACATTACAATTGACTGAATAACTACATTTCAACAAGACGGCCTTTAGCTGATTCGTATCCTTATGTGGATCAAATAAACCCATTGTTTTGTTATAACTTTGAATGTCTTTTTATTTTGTAGGTTTTGAGAGGCTAATCCTGTTTTGTTTTCTAATATTGAGATATAATACCGTCACCATAAGAAAAAATTAATATTTTAAAAAGACGATACAAGATTGGGGGCCGTAGATTACATTGGTAGATGTATTCTATACAATCAAGCGTTCATAGATCATAAAATAATCATCAAGCTTTTCATTATTTTAACCTCTTCATTTTGCTCTAAAAGTACAGGAGATTGATGAATATTAGCATCAAAAAGTTTCTGACGGGGGATAATGTCAGTTACCTGTCTCAGAAGTCCACCTACATTCATCTAGAATTGTTTGGGGAAACCCTAAATATTGATGATAAATGTGAATAGTATCACTAAAGCTGACTGTCTTGCTTTATTAATATATTCAGGTTTGTCATGTAGCTATAGATGTAATTGGCAGCTAAAACCACAGCCATCAGATCCTTTTCCAGAGCCTGTCCCTCACCACCCCCCCCCCCCCCCCCCCCTGAGTGAAGTGTCAGCTGTTGTATGGTAAACACCACACTGAAACAAACCACAGGCCAGTTTCTGCTCATTGATCTTCAGTCATTAGCTGTGAGCTCCTGGCGCCGCTCAATGACTTCACGACTCTCGGGTAATATTAGTAGCCTACATAACTCCGTTATTGATCCTCGTACGCCTTTTTGTGTCAAACATTCTTAATAGAGGATGTTAAAACACATGATGGCACCCGGCAGCTGGAATAAAGGTACTCTGCCCTGATCTGACAGATCTGTAAATCCGCAGATCATTTTTTTCTCAACCCTGTCTCCTAAAAATTACGTTCCTACAGAACTAAACTGCATTCTCAATTACGTTTAGCTAGAAACTTATTTTCTCCCACGTTACGTTTCTTATGCACGTATCTTAAATACGTTTATTTCTACATATCTTTGCCATTTATTGTCTTGCTTATAATAATGACAATAGTCATTTATAAATATCATTTTGTAGCACACATTTGAAATCAGTAGGCGAGGCTGTAATTTCGCCAGCTGTTACTCTCATGAGCGAGGCAGAAAATAATAGTTTTAACATGCCAAAAAGCTGCTGTGTCGTTTATTGCACCTCAAACATTAAAACAAATCCAGAGTTACGTGTTTCTGTACTTCCTCTAAGAAGAAAGGACAGTAACAGAAGATCTCTGTGACGCCAGATGTGGTGTTGTTAATGCAATATTTTATCCGAAAAAAATTTCAGTTTAGGATGGCCGAAGACACTACACTACCCATAATCCCCAGCTATCGTTTGGACTACAATCCCGTTGACAAACCTCGTGATTAATCTTCAAGCTCTGTGATTGGATGTTGGAGTGGCAGTGCGCCAAGGTTACGCCGAGCGTCAAGCTCTTTGAAATGGAACGAAACCACGGCAGACTATTCAAAACTGGACTCGAACGCCCCCCCAGAACTACACATGCTGGCTATTGTGTTTCGCAACATGTTCTCTATGTCACGTCTCTACTGGGAATTGTAGTTTTAAAAGACGTTTTCGTTTTTCCCAAAATTAGAAGTTGGCAGTATTAAACTGTGTACAGCCCTGGAGGTTTAGGCGATAGGAAACAAATTGGTGTGTACTAATGTAAAACATGTAATTACTAAATGGGTGAAAATCGCTTGTATCCATAATGGGCAGCATTAATATATACCCACATGACAGCTCATTGTTACTTTGTAATTCTACTCCACTACAATTCAGAGGTTAACCTGGTATTTTTACTCCACTACATTTATTTTAGTTACTTTGCAGATTCTGATTAATGATGTGAAATATAAACAACCCTTAAAGCAGACTTTAGTTACACCTGAGTGAAATTCAGGGAAAGGTGATTGTCAAGTGCCAACAATCAGGAGAGATATTTGATAGTTGGTGCCAGAGATGGAGTACTCGAGTCCTGGACTCGGACTCGAGTCGGACTCGAGTGCTGATTTTCGGGACTCGTGACTTGACTCGGACTCGCACACTGATTGACGCGACTCGGACTCGGACTCGTGAATTCTCACGCACGATGACTTGGACTCGGACTCGGCTCGGGCACTCCTTGGGATGACTCGGACTCGGACTCGTGAATTCTCACGCACGATGACTTGGACTCGGACTCGAGCAAGTTTTCTCTGGAGTCTGATGTCCTCTGTGTCCTGGCGTGTGCACCTGCGAGGCGAGTTCACGTACTGGGCGCGCCCCCGCTGCTATACCAGTCTAAAGATGTCCAGAGACACATCCCGCATCGTGCTGTATGCTTTTAAAGATTTCGTTTCCATATTGGGAAAGAGCAGCGCAAAATGCACATTGTGTGGACAGAAGATAGAAGAGAAGACTGGGACAACGTCGAATTTCAATCGACACCTTTCACGGCGGCACCCAGAAAAGTAAGTAGAAATGCTATTGTTAGCTTGCTAACCCACGTTAACGTTAGCCACTAAATTGACTCCACAAAGGTTTTAAGATGTCGGGTTAGATGGAGGTAGGGGTTGATATCAGATCCTAGGGACCAAGTGCAGTTTTATTGTCTAGATAGATACTGTTAAAAAGCTATACATGTCCTTGGTGATACTGCAGATGATGAGTAGCCTAGCCCTAGCCTACAATGAACGTGAAAATTAGAGACTGAAATGATCTCCGTCACGGAGGCTCCATAACACATTACTCTAAGGATGGAGTTCATATATATATATAGGTAGGCTGTATTGAACACTATCATCAGAGTAATGTGATCAATACAATAAGTAAAGATTCAGCCGATAACATGAAAGCACATGGCTACTTAACATGCAGAATGTCGTCAAGTAGCAATGTGCTTTCTGGGGCTTAATCTTTATTGATATAATTTAAACGTTCACTTATTGGTTGTTGGACATTGTGATATTATATTTATTATATTCGCTTTGTGTTGTGATGTTTTGCCGACTGTGTTGAAATAAATTAACAAAATATTCGTTCATTGCAACACATTTAGAATCATATTACATATTTACACTTGACACATGTTATTGTTTTAAGTGTTCATTGATGTGCATTGTCCCTGCTAAATAAACGATTAAATATCCATTTTTACCATTAGTGGCTTGCTTGGTTTGTGCTTGAACATTCCATTTTTTAAGGCTCAGGATTATGGTTTTGTATTTCACTGTTATATAGCACACTGATAACAATGTTACTTTTAACATTGTTTCTCAATCCTTGAACTCAAACCATATTTGGATGGTCCAAAAATGTATTTAAATTATTATCATAAACATGCCACAACTAGTTTGCAATGGTTGAGGATTAGTAGTTGGGGTAGCCCTAATTTTAACCATACAATTTATTTAGCAATAAGAAAGATTTTTTGCTGAAGTGTGTATTCTTTCTTCCCCTAGGCACAACAAGCTCCTTGAAAACAAGGTTCACAGAGATCTTCCAAGCAGTGAAGATGCCAGGATGCGAGCCAGCTGAAGGAAGAGGTCCCACCAAATTTCCTTTCACGACTGCTTACTTCATAGCATCTGTGTTGGACCCATCGTTTGGTTTCCAGCGGCTAAAACATGATGTGCAGCTGGACAGTGATGACAAAGATCAGCTAATGACTCAGATCATTGGTGAGACATGTTCACTTGTTATATATGTATGCAGGCTCTAACTTATACTCGCCATTATTAATTATAGTTATATGTGTACATGAATGTCTAGAAGTGGTTTATCTGTTTGTAGATATTGGGGTGTGTGTAGCCAAAATAAGAATACTCAATCCTTATGGAAAGAATTATAAGGCCATTTTTACACATTAGCCTTTTCAAGTAAAACAAATTAACATAATCTATAAATGGTATCACAAACAAAATAATAAGATCAGTAGCAGATTTATTCACAAAAGTATACCCTCTCATTTCAGATTGTATCAAGGCAGAGGGTGAGAAGCAAATGATCTCAACAGCAGGACCAGAACAAGGTGATGTTCCAGTGTCTCCTCCTGCTCCTGAAGCTCCTCAGAGGAAGCTGAGAATGTTCTCCCACTACAGCAAGACTCCCTCCTCCACCCACAGGCGGTCTGTCCAGGCTCAGCTGACTGCATACCTCGACTTGATCGACAACCAGGCCTCAGACCCATGCTTCAAGTTTTGGCAACAAAATAAATCCCAGTTCCCTGTCCTCCATCAGGTTGCCACACAGGTATTCTCCATCCCTGCTTCCAGTGCACCCATTGAAAGGGTATTCAGTCATGGAGGCATTTTTATGAGGCCTCACGTGCAAGGTTGAGTTGTTCGATGTTGTCAAATCTGATGCTTTTAAAATGCAACAAGGATGTTTAAGTGTGTGTGCCTGAGTGGGTGCTCATCTGCTCCTGACGCTAGCAGCTAAAAACATATTGTTATGCCAGACTAAAGTTCCCTGCCAGACTAGAGTGCCACAGTGACGCGTCCTAAAACCCGGAAGTAAACTTCTTCCGGTTCCTTCGTCAAAGAAGCAATGCTTTTTCTCCATAGGATTTTGGAAAATAGCTCGAAATAAGGTCTGTGGTTGAGACACATTTAAGAGACAGATCACGTTTTGGATAATCTCCACGTGATCTGTCTCTTAAATGTGTCTCAACCACAGACCTTATTTCGAGCTATTTTCCAAAATCCTATGGAGAAAAAGCATTGCTTCTTTGACGAAGGAACCGGAAGAAGTTTACTTCCGGGTTTTAGGACGCGTCACTGTGGCACTCTATTGGAATTGGCCTCATTCGGCTCTGCTGGTGTTGTTTGTGGTTTTCCGTACACCTGTAAGATGCTTTTTAAGTATTCTAAATGCATAATTTCAACTGGGTGTCTGTCCAATAGGGCCACATTATGGTAGGAGAGGGAACCCCATCACTTCACTAATATAGAGAGGAATTGGTTCTATGACTTTGTAATTCGAGCCAGATTCAAATTGGAAATTGAATGAAAATGTTACTTATATTGCGTAGAAAGCCCTGCATGCTTTCTCATGTTCTATTGTTCTTAATAATGTATTTTCAGTTTCTGTGGGTTTTCAAACCATTAAATAAGTTCAATTGTGACATTGTGTCATTGTGTTTAATGTATACCATTTCCATTTGTAAAGCAGCTCTTTGAAGATGCCAGAACGGAGCACTGGAGGCAATATTGGAACTGGACTCAACCTTGATGATAATAATAATAATAATAATTATTATTAGTAATAAGCTTTATATTTGTATAGCACCTTTTTTAATACAACAATTGTAGGCACACTCGCTTCACAGCAGTTCAATAGACACATTAGTATACCATGACAGGATAAAAGCAATGTAGAGGAGCTACAGCTACATTTCAACACATATATCCACTAAGATTAATACATGAAGACTTGTGACTCGGACTTGACTTGGACTCTTCTTGGGTGACTCGGACTTGGACTCGAACACAGGTAATGGTGACTCGGACTCGAACACTCCTTGGGTGACTCGGACTTGGACTCGGACTCGAACACAGGTAATGATGACTCGGACTCGGACTCGACTCGGACACTCCTTGGGTGACTCGGACTTGGACTCGGACTCGACTACGACTCTCCCTAGGTGACTCGGACTTGGACTCGGACTCGAAGAGTGGGGACTCGAGAGTGACTTGGACTCGTGAATTGGTGACTTGACTACAACACTGGTTGGTGCTTGAGAAGACTAAACATGTATCTGCAGATCTCTATAATGTGTATTCATTAATCGTTATTCTCTACTAATAGTAATTAAAAACTGTATATAATGGCTATTTTGCACATCCCTTTCAAGATTTCAAGATTTTCTAAGGTTTATTGACATATCATAGACACAACTACGGTGTAGTTATGCAATGAATGAAAAACTTGGGTCACAGGTTCCTCAACAGCACATTACAAGACATCTATCAATATGTGTGTATACCTCCACCATTAAACTGTCATATTCTGCACATTTCTTATACTATCTACATACATAAGAGTATAATTAATGCGTATAATATCAGTTAGAATAAGTGCTTCAACATAGTTAACATTGAAGGAAAGAAATTGACGTTAAGTACTTTGTCAGGCTTGTAAAACATCACAGACAGAAAGGCATATCCATCATTTAATGGTAAGCTATTGAAATTGTGATTCCATAGATGTGTCTCCCATCACCCAAATCCCCTGACTATTCTCTCAACTCAGTATTTACATTCTTATATTCAAAGAAAATCAGTAATATCTTTAAAAACTACAAGTCCTTTTCTATCAGCTGTGCACCGTTATGGTGTAAATGTAACCTATCTACCGATTGGATCAAATATAAAAGTCAGCCGAATTATTGTTGATACTGCAAGGAGACGTATTTTGTGAAAAGAAATGCAAGGTGTTGTTTAATTGTTGATATATTTATGATCCAAGTCACATATTCAGTTTTGGCGGCAGTTCTCCTGTTTGTCTAGAAGTCTTCTCATCAGGGCTCTATAAATAATGAACTACGGCAGATGTGTTTTTGTAAAATGTTTTCAGATATCATATCGCATTAACATCATATCCCAACATGCATTGTGGTTAAAACATCCAATCAACGAGCTTCAAACTGAGGATCTTTGTAATCTGTTCAGTGGGTTTGTGGTGTGTATCGCTCGAAATGTCCCTTATAGGCCCACGTCTGTTTCCGGTGACTTTATTTACAGCTAAAAAGCCCAAGATTATAGAATTAAACGAATAAATAAAAGCAAGGATAATTGTGTGTTATTGTTGAGTAAATAACAGTGTGTTATTTAGAAAAGAATAGCAAATTAGAGGGAAAAAAAGATTTTCAAAAATACAGATTTCAGTATTTTGAGGCTCTGAGCCCCATTTCTTTTCCTCACAGACGGGAAAAAAAGTCAGACATTATACGATTTAAAATAAAAAGATAAAACACTGGCATGTAATTTACGTTAGAATATATAGAATGGTTTGAATAATAGATGAGAGTAAAATCTACGTCACTTTACAGCCCCGCCCACTTTTGGGGAAACCAACGCTGTCATTTGAACGGCGATCAAGCCTGAAGCCACAGAGATCTTCTGTTACTGTCCTTTCTTCTTAGAGGAAGTACAGAAACACGTAACTCTGGATTTGTTTTAATGTTTGAGGTGCAATAAACGACACAGCAGCTTTTTGGCATGTTAAAACTATTACTTTCTGCCTCGCTCATGAGAGTAACAGCTGGAGAAATTACAGCCTCGCCTACTGATTTCAAGTGTGCTCCAAAATGATATTTATAAATGACTATTATTATTATAAGCAAGACAATAAATGGCAAGGATATGTAGAAAATAAACGTATTTAAGATACGTGCATAAGAAACGTAAAGTGGGAGAAAATATGTTTCTAGAAGATATGTAGAAAATAAACGTATTTGAGATACGTTCATAACGAACGTAACTTGGGAGAAAATAAGTTTCTAGCTAAATGTAATTGAGAATGCAGTTTAGTTCTGTGGGAACGTAATTTTTAGGAGACAGGGTTGTTTTTTCTTTACCTAATCAACTACCCAGTACAAACACTTATTCAAATCATTAGGGTCTTAAAGTTGTAAAATGCACTAAAAGCCAAATCCAGAGGTATTTCCCCGACATTCCTATGACTGAAATAGACCATGATGGAGCAATCGAAGGCGGGCCCTACATCATCATCACATGTCATTTGTTAGACGCTTTTATCCAAAGCGACTTACATACTCAATACGGTAGACAATCCCCACAGGAGCCATTTGGGGTAAAGTGTCTCAGGGACACAACGACATGCTGACTGCAGTGGGACTCGAACTTGCTACCCCCTGATTTGAAGTCCAGCACACTATCCACTGATCCACAGCCTCCCTACATGACCCAGATTGTTCTTGTACCTACGCCCATTTCTGGCTTCATGCTTTGTGCATTTACGCTCAAGCCCCTTACAGGGTGTGTGTGTGTGTGTGTGTGTGTGTGTGTGTGTGTGTGTGTGTGTGTGTGTGTGTGTGTGTGTGTGTGTGTTGTCAGTTACTCTATTCAGAGCCCAGACACTATCAGGGTCAGCCACCTTGTCCAGGATAATAATAATCAAATCAAATCAAATCAAATCAAGTTTTATTTATATAGCACATTTAAAAGCGATTTTTGGTCGAGCCAAAGTGCTGTACATGCAATAAAAAACACTTATAATCACAATAAAAGACAATAATTTACAACAGATATATAACAAACACAGGGAATAGTCAGGAGTCGTGCTCCGCTCTGACTAGAAGGCCTGAGAGAAGAAGTGAGTCTTTAGTGAGGATTTAAAAACCCCTAGGGTCTGGGCCGACCTCACATGGAGGGGCAGAGTGTTCCAGAGCCTGGGGCCAGCTGCTGCGAAGGCTCGGTGCCCTCGGGTTTTGAGCCTGGTCTTGGGCACTACCAGCAGCAGATGGTCAGCAGACCTTAAAGCTCTGGCTGGGGTGTAGCGCTGGAGGAGTTCAGCTATATAGGCCGGAGCCAGCCCATTTAGTGCTTTAAAAACAAATAAAAGGATTTTAAAATCAATTCTGTACCGAACTGGAAGCCAGTGCAGTGAGGCCAGAATTGGGGTGATGTGGTCACGCTTTTTATGGCCAGTCAGCAAACGTGCAGCTGCGTTCTGGACTAGCTGCAGGCGTTTAATTGATGCCTGGTCCATACCCATATACAGAGCGTTGCAGTAGTCCAGTCTCGAGGTCACAAAGGCGTTAATAACCCTTTCCAGGTCTTTAAAAGATAAATACGACTTGGTTTTGGCCAAAAGTCTTATTTTAAAAAAGCAGGATTTGACTACGCTGCTGACCTGCTTGTCGAATTTAAAAGTACTGGAGAAGGTCATCCCAAGGTTCGTGACCGAGGGGAGGATGTTTTGTTGGAGGGAGCCCAGAATATCAACCTGGGAGGCTGGAGGTTGGGGTCCAAAAAAGATGACCTCAGTCTTGCTTTCGTTGAGGTTTAGAAAGTTTTTGCTCAGCCAGGATTTTATCTCAGTTAAGCAGTCCATCAACTGTTGTAATGAGTGTGTGACACTTGCTTCGAGAGGGAGATATATCTGTACATCGTCGGCATAGCAGTGGAAGGGAATATTATGTTTTGTGAGAATTGAGCCTAGGGGCAGTAAGTACAGTAGGAAAAGGATGGGGCCCAGAATCGAGCCTTGGGGAACCCCACAGGTAAGAGGGGCTTTTGCAGAGGAGAAGGCACCTAGCTGCACAGCGAAGCTACGGTCTGTCAGGTAGGACCTGAACCATGCAAGGGCAGAGCCTGTGATGCCAGCGGACTGTTCAAGCCGTGACAACAGGATGCTATGGTCCACAGTGTCAAACGCAGCTGTCAGGTCTAACAGCACCAAGACAGCTGGGCTACCTGAGTCGGCGGCTAGGAGCAGATCATTAAAAACTCTTAAAGGGCTGTTTCAGTGCTGTGCATGGGTTTGAAGCCAGACTGAAACTTTTCGTGGATTCCATGCGTGGTTAAAAAAGACTGCAGCTGGGCGTAGACTACTCTCTCCAGGGCTTTTGATAAAAAAGGTAGCTGGGAAATGGGCCTAAAATTTTCGAGAAAGGAGGGGTCGAGATGTTTCTTTTTAAGTAATGGCTTAACCACGGCATGTTTGAAGGCAGCAGGGACACATCCTGAGCTAAGGGAGGTGTTTACAATTAATAAAATACTTGCTCCAACTGAATCTAAAACGTCTCTGAGAAGGCGAGAGGGAATGCTATCTGAGGTGCAGTTTGTCGGCCGCAGGTGCTTGACCACATCCGAGAGAGAAGAGAAGGATACAGGCTCAAAGTAGTCGAGGACAGCAGGGCACAGAAAGGGAGCAGGATCTGGGGTAGCACTAGTGTGAGCTAGCCTAAGAGCAGATACCTTTTCAATAAAAAATTTAAGAAACTTATCACAGAGAGTAGTCGATGGCACAATAGAAGAAACATCACAGGGATTAATGATCGAGTTGAGGACATTAAAAAGAACCTGAGGTTTATGGCTGTTTTTGGAGATTAACACATACAACTTGAAGCAGAAGAGATACCTGAGGAGTGTAAAGAAAAACAGCGGACAGGAAACGTGTAATTAGTCAGTAGAAACAATGTGTGTTAAACTGATGGATGCAGGTCATTGAAAATGACTGAGAATTCAAATTGTAATTAAAGCCTTTGCCCATTTGTCCGTATGAAATTAATGCTGTCTTTGTTTATCAGTTGACAAATGTTGCAATATATTGTAAAAGTGGAGGCAGCTTTTGTTAAGTGATGTGCTAAAAATATTTGTATACTTCAGTTGACAAAATAATACACACACAGACAGCCAGAAAGATGAATAGATTCCAATAACCCAAATGATTACCAGTTAAAATAAAAATAATTGCGGTTGTATTTACTTTTAAACAGGACATATTGTGCTAATTTCAGATTCATATCAGTATGTAGTGTCTCTACTGTAAAGAGTCCTCTCCTGCTGATGTTCAGGTTTATATCAGTATGTAGTGTCTCTACTTTAAAGAGTCCTCTCCTGCTGATGTTCAGGTTCATATTAATAGTGTCTCTACTTTAAAGAGTCCTCTCCTGCTGATGTTCAGGTGTATATCAGTATGTAGTGTCTCTACTTTAAAGAGTCCTCTCCTGCTGATGTTCAGGTGTGTATCAGTATGTAGTGTCTCTACTTTAAAGAGTCCTCTCCTGCTGATGTTCAGGTGTATATCAGTATGTAGTGTCTCTACTTTAAAGAGTCCTCTCCTGCTGATGTTCAGGTGTATATCAGTATGTAGTGTCTATACTTTAAAGAGTCCTCTTCTGCTGATGTTCAGGTGTATCTCAGTATGTAGTGTCTCTACTTTAAAGAGTCCTCTCCTGCTGATGTTCAGGTGTATATCAGTATGTAGTGTCTCTACTTTAAAGAGTCCTCTCCTGCTGATGTTCAGGTGTATATCTGTATGTAGTGTCTCTACTTTAAAGAGTCCTCTCCTGTTGATGTTCAGGTGTATATCTGTATGTAGTGTCTCTACTTTAAAGAGTCCTCTCCTGCTGATGTTCAGGTGTATATCAGTATGTAGTGTCTCTACTTTAAAGAGTCCTCTCCTGCTGATGTTCAGGTGTATATCAGTATGTAGTGTCTCTACTTTAAAGAGTCCTCTCCTGCTGATGTTCAGGTTCATATTAATAGTGTCTCTACTTTAAAGAGTCCTCTCCTGCTGATGTTCAGATGTATATCAGTATGTAGTGTCTATACTTTAAAGAGTCCTCTTCTGCTGATGTTCAGGTCTATATCAGTATGTCGTGACTCTACTTTAAAGAGTCCTCTCCTGCTGATGTTCAGGTGTATATCAGTATGTAGTGTCTCTACTTTAAAGAGTCCTCTCCTGCTGATGTTCAGGTGTGTATCAGTATGTAGTGTCTCTACTTTAAAGAGTCCTTTCCTGCTGATGTTCAGGTGTATATCAGTATGTAGTGTCTCTACTTTAAAGAGTCCTCTCCTGCTGATGTTCAGGTGTATATCAGTATGTAGTGTCTATACTTTAAAGAGTCCTCTCCTGCTGATGTTCAGGTGTATATCAGTATGTAGTGTCTCTACTTTAAAGAGTCCTCTCCTGCTGATGTTCAGGTGTATATCTGTATGTAGTGTCTCTACTTTAAAGAGTCCTCTCCTGTTGATGTTCAGGTGTATATCTGTAAGTAGTGTCTCTACTTTAAAGAGTCCTCTCCTGCTGATGTTCAGGTGTATATCAGTATGTAGTGTCTCTACTTTAAAGAGTCCTCTCCTGCTGATGTTCAGGTGTATATCAGTATGTAGTGTCTCTACTTTAAAGAGTCCTCTCCTGCTGATGTTCAGGTTCATATTAATAGTGTCTCTACTTTAAAGAGTCCTCTCCTGCTGATGTTCAGATGTATATCAGTATGTAGTGTCTATACTTTAAAGAGTCCTCTTCTGCTGATGTTCAGGTCTATATCAGTATGTCGTGACTCTACTTTAAAGAGTCCTCTCCTGCTGATGTTCAGGTGTATATCAGTATGTAGTGTCTCTACATTAAAGAGTCCTCTCCTGCTGATGTTCAGGTGTGTATCAGTATGTAGTGTCTCTACTTTAAAGAGTCCTTTCCTGCTGATGTTCAGGTGTATATCAGTATGTAGTGTCTCTACTTTAAAGAGTCCTCTCCTGCTGATGTTCAGGTGTATATCAGTATGTAGTGTCTATACTTTAAAGAGTCCTCTTCTGCTGATGTTCAGGTGTATATCAGTATGTAGTGTCTATACTTTAAAGAGTCCTCTTCTGCTGATGTTCAGGTGTATCTCAGTATGTAGTGTCTCTACTTTAAAGAGTCCTCTCCTACTGATGTTCAGGTGTATATCAGTATGTAGTGTCTCTACTTTAAAGAGTCCTCTCCTGCTGATGTTCAGGTGTATATCAGTATGTAGTGTCTCTACTTTAAAGAGTCCTCTCCTGCTGATGTTCAGGTGTATATCAGTATGTAGTGTCTCTACTTTAAAGAGTCCTCTCCTGCTGATGTTCAAGTGTATATCAGTATGTACTGTCTCTACTTTAAAGAGTCCTCTCCTGCTGATGTTCAGGTGTATATCAGTATGTAGTTTCTCTACTTTAAAGAGTCCTCTCCTGCTGATGTTCAGGTGTATATCAGTATGTAGTGTCTCTACTTTAAAGAGTCCTCTCCTGCTGATGTTCAGGTGTATATCAGTATGTAGTGTCTCTACTGGGACATGTCTCCTTGCTTTAATATTCAAAAAGCTCTTTATTGTTCTCATACTGTCTGTGCTGCAGCACCTCTTTTCACCCTCTGTCTAGAACCAGAGCCCTGTCTGCTCTGATTGGTTAGCTCGCTGGCTCTGTTGAGATTGGTGAACTGCTTAGAGATGTCCCACCCCTTAGCCTATCACGTACAATGTGCTGGAGTGCTAGCCAATAGAAGTGCAAGTGTAACATAGTGATGTCACTATGTTCTGGAAGTAAACAAAGGAGAACAACGGAGGTGTTTCTGGCAAGAAAACTCCCTCTGGAGGGAACACAGGGGTTTTAGCCTTTGCAGACCGCACAAAAACCTACACTACAGGAAAGAGAAAACCCTAAAAAGCAAAATAGGGCCTCTTTTAAAGAACTCATCTGAATTTAGGCATTTGGATCAAGGCAAACCAACTCTGAGCATCTGTATTTCAAATAAAATGTTCTTTTAACTAAAAGATAATTGGATGATATCCTGAGTTTCTGAGATGTATTCACCTCACTTCCATTTCGCCAGACTTTGACATCATTTGAAGTCCTAATTTTCACGAAAAAGTGAAAGAGGAATGGAGCACAGTTCAACAGTTCAACCCCATAGCTAATCGAGAGGCCTTTTATCTGACGCAGAGAGAGTGTCTTTTGACAGAAACAGCACCCCGAGTCTGGAGCGAGGAGGAGGGGGGGGGGGAGTTCTGGGCATTGTCTCTCCAGAGGACACTAATGGGTTTTGGTGTCATGTGTTTTTCACTCAACACTTGACACATGGAGCCGTTCTCCTTCAATCACCCCACTTTAATGTCCATTACGATGAGGTATGGCAAAGTAACGGCATGACTCTTGGTCACTTACATTGTCCCAAATGAGAGTCTATTTTAAAGACGTCCCTTCTAAAACACCATCCTTTCTTTGCATCTGTGCACAAAGAGTTGTCATGGTAACACACAGCTGTTTCATGTGACATGATTTTGTACTTGACAGCAGGGGTTTCAAACACACGGGATGATTTTGCAAAGTGTAAACATTTAAATGTGCAATATATATTTCAGGTGGAACCCTGTTTATCCCGCACTGCCACAACTTTGATGTATTTTGTATGTATGCATGTTATTTACAAGGCAGGGGGATACCTTCTTCCTTAATAGATCCCACTTTAGTGTGTATGGTGGTGTGTCAGGATTATTACACAGATGTGGAGATTAAAGGGCACCTATCATGCAAAATGCACCTTTGTACGTCTTTTATACATGATTATGTGTCCCCGGTGTTCCGGGGAACTCACCAAGTGTCAGAAAACACAACCCTCTCTATTTTCCTCCTTCGTCAAATCTCTAAAAAAGGGGCTGCAACGGATCTGAAAAAAATGGATCCACATTCCGACACTTTTCTACGTCACAAAGACGTACTCCGCTTATTGGTCAACTCTCCACCTATCAGGGGAATGAGCCACGGCCACGTGCATTGCCAAACCTCTCATTCGCATATAGGCTATCGGCAGGCTACCCCAGTCACATCTGTGTTTTTTCCTGCTATTGCCAGGATGTCTAAGCCAGTTAAACCACGGACATGTTTATGAACTTCTCTCAAGTCCAACATGGATATGCCTCCAAACTAATGCTACACCCGGGATCAATACCAACCATCCGGGACCAGGCCAGTGAGGACACATCCAATTCTGAAGCTGTAAGTTTTTATTTAGCGGTGTTTTTCCTGATAAAGCTATCTCTAGCTTGTAGTATGTAGCATGTAGCATGTAGCTTAGCCGTATCAATGTCGCATCAACCCCAACTAGTAATCGGTTAGGTGTTTATATGTTCTTGTAACATTTTATTTTGTACGCTCCGCAGTCTTTGCTTTGTCTTTTATTTTAATTATCAGGCATTTGCGAACATGTTCAGACTGCCGTAATGGCGATCTGTGTGAAGGCTGTAAAGCCACGCCTAGCCTAGCCGATAACACAAGTATTTATTCTCCTATGTATTAGTATTTTGTATCCTCTAAAAAATCATATTGAGTAAGTTATAATAACAAACGTAATCTTCTGGAGGTAAGTGCCGTTTTTTCCAGCGTTATGTAAAAGCTTTTGTGATTGTAGTCTGTAAGAACGATCATATATCATCGATCTGTAAGCTAAGCTACGCTACGCTAAGCTACGCTAAGCTACGCTAAGCTAATGAGACATGCCGTTTTTTGCAGTATGTTTACTTGTTTGCGCACATGAATATAAATGGGGGTGTGTTAGGATACAACACTGTATGTATGTATGCGAGGGGACACACACCACGAGTAAAACGGAGCTAAAGCCCTGGTATGTTGTTGTTGACGACATGCATTTACTAATCTAAACCACTTTTTTTGCTGTGCTTTTTTTAACATTGCACAGGCTACGTGGCCAACTTGATGGACCTCATCTTCGACCAAGTCTTTGTGGACCCTGCACCATTATGAGCAACCTGACAGGGAGGAGGTCATCGCCGGGTATGCCACACGGTTCAATTTGGCTGCTGTCTGAACCTAACATAGACATTTCACGGATCAGAGGACAACGCAGGCCGGAATCACCACTCTGATCCTCTCTCCAAGGAAGCCCCAGCACCAGCTCACAAAGCTCCTGTTTTTTATGGGTTCAAATAACCGTTGATTTTGACAATAAAGTTCCGAGTTGATATCAAATGTGTCGTGATTATTCATGTTTGGATGTACATGTACAATGACAGAATGAAAGATTGCATAAAGCCATATACACCAGTATTTATTTCCATGAACAATATTAGCATTCGTTTTACAATTTCAGTCAAAACAAACCACTCAGTGCTCTATTTGCCTCAACTGTAGTCCAACTGTGTTCAGCTCTGTAAATATTCAATGCATTCTGCAGGGACAACACATTTAGGCACACAATCCAGGATGGTCCACCACACAGGTTAGAGTCCTCAAGTTCCTGCATCCGTCTTTACACCTAGTGTGATAAACATATATTGAATGACATGTGAAAAATGTATTCTCTAAACAGACAACTTAGTGAAGCTAATGTTACGTGTGGTATCTCCATGCAGCACATGCTCCGGTTCAGAAGGCATCGTGGCGCAAGTTGCACATGTACCCCTTTAGAAAGAAGTCAATAACTGAGCTTTTAAAACACATGAAACACACATTGCTGACAACTGAGGTGTTGGAGTTCTACTTTTTATCACCCTAAGTTATTGAACTTTCCAACGGTTGTTGCACGATGTTGGAAGAAAAGGACTGTAAACTATTAAACGCAATGAGGCCATTGTATATATGCTGAAAATATGAATATCTCCCTTTATAAATATATATATGTATCGCTGTGTTTGCGTTACAAACTGTACACATTGCATTCTTGCTAATTAGCCAAAGTAAAGAGTAAAATAAATAGGGACAACAGCTTGTCAACTAACCATTCAGAAACGTCCTGCTGCAACCGAGATGTTTGCACCTCCACCAAAACCTCCGCTGCTTCAGTTTCTGGATCAAATTGATAATATGCTTGAACACATGCATTGCTCTGAGATGACATGTTTATTCCACACTCGTAAACACAGCAAGCATGGTAACGTGACTCTCGCCGGCTCTTCTGCTGGGGGCGTGGTCAGCTGCTGCTCAGAATTTTCATAGGCAGGTTTGGAATAAAGCGAAAATGAGCGAAACGAGGCATGGCTAAAAAATCATCTGTTTGGTATTTTGAAAAATAAAATGTATAAATATACCTTATATAGGTATGGTCATACACTATATCATTTAAATATAGCATGATAGGTCACCTTTAATGTAAAATCATTTCTAGATCTTGACAAGTTGTTTTGATCATACAGTAAAATACATCTTTCATTTCCAGATGCTGACTAAATGTCTAGTAGTGCCTTTGTAGACACACTGATCTGTAAGTTGTCATGCACGTGTGGAAATGATAAACTGAGACCCTGGTTTAAGAGTCGACGTCTGCCGTTCTAAAACACCTTTGTGTCTGGCCGTGTGAGTAACACAAAACTCCTGCCTGTGTCTCTTTTCCAGGCAGCAGACTGTCGAATGAACCCCTGCATGCCAATGAGGGGGGGGGGGGGGGGGGGGGGGTTCACGGTATTTGGGGCAATAAAAGATGTATAAGAAAAAAAACACATTCTCCTTGTCCTTACCTGGCACAATTGAAATGATTGCTTCGTCCCAGTAAAGTAGGACACTCCATACCTCCTAATCCATTTGGCAATTAATTTGGGAACTTAAAACACGGCTGCAGATTCCTGCCGAGCCGCTAACGTAGTTCCACTCGACATAGAGCACTCGGGGCCAGACCCTGAAACTTGAGTAGATGATTAAGTGCATTTCTGCTCCGGAGAAGAGATGATGTCTTGTGCTAGTGCCCGAGTCAGAGGATGGAGCACGGCTCTGGAACTTGGCAATGGTCGAGGTACATTGAGATAATGATGTACCTGTCCTCAACAATAACGCTAATCATATCTCACCTCCTCTAGGATCGCTTTAAGGTCAGAACAAATCCACTGCCATACATTAAGTCCTTGTATTGTTTTAATGAAGGTGCAGGACTCCTGCCGCTGCGATTTGCACTTACACCTCAAACAGTGTGTGTGTGTGTGTGTGTGTGTGTGTGTGTGTGTGTGTGTGTGTGTGTGTGTGTGTGTGTGTGTGTGTGTGTGTGTGTGTGTGTGTGTGTGTGTGTGTGTGTGTGTGTGTGTGTGAATGCCTCCAAATCCTAATTCTCTTCTCACTTATCAGAAAAACCACGCTGGATACGTTCACATTATGAGTAAGGAGAGTGTGACATATAAGACTGCAGGATCTTTTTAATTAATGTGAAACCTGGACTGAGTTTACACTGAAGCTCAGTCCAGTCCTGACATTACACCATGCAACACCTCTACAAAATGTATGGAATGAGCATCTGTGGCCACGCTAGGCATCATGGGAGTTTTTCTGAGAGGGAGCCATGGAGATATATTTATGTTTCTCCCCCCCCATTACCAGAGCTTTAAATAATAAAGTAAAATAAATAGCATCCATTAAACTGATCACATTGTGCTAACTCAAATTGTGTTTATTATGCTAATGGTACATGAAATTAAGAAAAAGACCTTCATGCCAGTGGATTTAATTAATTGGCTTTGGAAAAGGCACTGAGACATAATTCATTTCTGAGTAAGTAAGTCTCATTTGCAGTTCCATGGGTCCTCGTGCTGCTGATTGCCTGAGTTATTCTTGCAGATGTGCTGCTCACAGCATGTCCCTCCATTAGAAATGAACACCTCATTATATAAACTACCTAATTAAACATAATACAGCTCCGCATTGACTCATTAATGCGGAGCCCTGTTTTCTCTGAAGGGAAGAATGTGAGGGGGGGAAAGGGAGAGAGATAAAGCAAATGAGAGATAGAGACCTCCGTCCCACAGAACAGAATAGGATATTCGTCCTTTCACACATTTCAGCCATTGTTATAAACACAATAAAAAAGTGATGAAAACACCGGTTCTAGGTGTGAACCGGACTGCCGAACACTGTTTTACCCTCCCCTGATAGCTAATTATATTTGGTGAAATACAGACAGAGCAAAATGTAAACTTTCAGACAAGCTGTGTCACGTTTTCATTTACGACCAAAGGCCAAAAACACAAACTCATGTCTCAGATAGAAAAGTGGAAAAGGGCATAGAGGGACTATGCACGAAGAAGCACGAAAATGAGGCCGCCCCCCCCTCTCTGGCTCAATCACCCCCACAACCTAAAGCAAACACAGTCTGTGTAAGCCTCAATAATTCAACACTAATTAAAAAGACACAATATATACAGCAGCGACTGAGAGCTGCACAGTCATCAAGTGTTGACACACACTGCTCCATTCAAGGCTGTGCATGTGGTGTGTGTGGTGTGTGTTAGAATCCATGTGTTCAGAGTCAAGATATGTTTTCCATGATGGTGATTACACTCAGTTCTGCATGAAGCTATTTGAGCGTTCATTTTAGGCTTGAGTTTGGATTCAGGACCAGATAAACGATTGTAATGATTAGGGTTAGGAGTTTGGGATTCGTTTAGTCCTCACTAAATTATCATAATTGATTTGTTTGGGGTATTTTGTTTGGGAAGTCTTTTCTCGAAGTCCACATATGACACTTCCTGTCCTTTTATCCCCATCGTATGATCTACTTAAGCTGATGAGTTCATTCACTTGTCATTGGCTTACTGTGGCATGAGGCGAAAAATGTGTCAAATCAGAGGGTCAGTGGTTCGATTCCAGCCCCTGCAGCGGATCTACTGGGGTGGCATGGGGTGGCAACTGCCACCCTAAACAATAGCCTTGCCATCCCAGCTGTCACCCCAGTTGGCATCTTTGTTTTGAAAGAAAAGTTGTGGCTCATCGGACATTTATGAGAGAAAATCTCTAATGTCCGAGTGCAAGTGAATGCAGCACAAGACGCGAGTCTTGTAACCCCTCCCCCGGCCCTGGCGCGAGAGTGGAAATATGATTGATGGCGAATTCACTTGAACGGGGGACGGCGCAAAACGAGAAGCATTTCGGACCCAAGTAGACGGAAGGAATGTGGTGTTTGCGGTTTACAATTACAGAGAAGAGAATGTCAAGTTTGGCTGTACTCAGCATTGAATCAAAACGCACTAAAGCTTTGGATCTTAATCAGTTTGTGAGGCGTTTTGCTGAACAAGATGGTAATCGGCGCATTCAGCTGTAATAGGCATGCCAACTTGATGCTCTGCTCACGGATGACTCGATGAGCATAACAAACTGTTAAGATGATGACCTTGTATGCGTGTGTATATTTGTTTTCTTTGTGGGGGTCTGCCCCCAAAAAACTGTTTTAAGTCCTGAGAAAGTAAAATCAGACGGTGTGTAAAACTACACTGCCCAGCCAACAGAAAGTAACCACTTTGATTTAACTAGGCCAGTAGGTAAGGGCTTTCCACTGGATAATAACTTACTGCAGCGATGTATATGTGTTAGCTGAATACACGTTGTTTTTTTTTAACCCTAACTGATGCAGTTAGTCACTTCTTTAATGTTTGTTCTTTCTGATGTAAAGTCAAGGTTGTAACTGTATATCAATAATGATATAATTACTTGTTTTTCAAATTTGAAGGAGGGTGAGCAAGCATCTTGAGGAACATTCGTCATTAAGTCCTCCAAAAATATAGTTTATTCAATAATAAATGAATATGTGAATCATAACAGTGATTGACAGCTGATATGATTGTTAATAGTATCATATTCCTTCAGACAAACATCAATGAGACAGTTAATTAATTACTTATTGCAGCAGTCTTGATAGATTTGGTACCCCTGCTGGTCTAAGAGTGAAACAAACTCATTCAGTTATTGTTCAGTTAAAATTCATTAAATGACGTCTGCCACCTAATATATGTATATGTAAGGCTTTACTGATGTGCCACAATAATATCACCCATTGTTATTGAGTTAAAATATTAATATTGTGGCTTTCCAAGTTAACATTGATTGTAGGGGTGTAACGGTTCACAAACATTTCGGTTCGGTTCGTACCTCGGTTTTTAGGTCACGGTTCGGTTCGGTACGTTTTCGGTACAGCAGAAAAAATTATCACAAAACATTAAAAAAAATATATATTTTTTAAAAATATTATTAAACTGTGAATATTCACTCAAATAAATACAAAATAAATATTAAGGTGCATCATTTCGATGAACTGAAATAATCTGTATTTGAACTACTGTACTAGTACTCACAAAACATAAACTATTAGTTTTGGGTTTTTAATTATTATTAAACTGTGAATATTCACTCAAATAAATACAAAATATAATAAAATAAACATTAAGGTGCAGCATTTCGATGAACTGAAATAATCTGTATTTGAACTACTGTACTAGTACCTAAGCAGCCAGTTTGACATTATGACTTGCTTGTCATTGTATTTTCATGTTTTTTGAAAACACATTTCCACATTGCTTGCCGAAAGGGCAGATCTGCTGGCACTAACAATGTCTCTGTGGAGAACACCCTCTCGCTAGGGACAGAGGTCTGAACTTTTTGCGAGTGGTGGAGGCTTACATGCTAGTGGGAGTTGGGTTTGCACTTCAGTCTTTTTTCTTTTGGTACCGGTGATATTCACGTTCGGGTGATGCCTTTTCAAATGAGTGTGCAAGTTTGATGTATTGCCAGCCGCGTAACCAATGTTAGTTGAACAATGCCGACAAACAGCTTTGGTTCGGTCCACCTGTCTTTGCCCGTCATCCTTGTACGTAACTGCAAAACCAAAATGTTCCCAAACCGGAGACTTCAATGATGCTGGAGGATTTTCGAGCTCAACTTTATCTGCGTTCGCCATTTCGCCAGTTCCTCAAATTAGTGACTACATTTGAACGCATCCCTGTGACCAGCTCTCATAGTATGCCTCTCGTCCAATGAAATGACTTGGTCGCTCTATGATATATACCTAAGATGACTTCCAGAAAGTTGTTCATGTTCTCAATTTTTTACATTTAACGTTATATTCGTTCGGTACACTTCGGTTCACACGTGTACCGAACCGAAGGGCCCGTACCGAATAATTTCAGTACGGATACGTGTACCGTTACCCTGCGATTTAAATCAGCATATACTTCTGCCAGGGGATGCCACCCCTCAAAATCTCCTGCCACCCTCTTGCCACCCCATGAATATTTGTCTAGATCCGCCCCTGCCCTGCAGTCAACATTTTGAAGGGTCCTTGGGCAGGACACTTAACTCCCAATTACTCCTGTTATTATGTAGTACGGTATTGAAGTTTATGTACTATGCTTTGGATAAAAGTTAATAAAATAATGTAAAATGGTGATTTATAATATAAAAATGGGAATACTCATCCTTAGTTTTGTAAGCTACATTTAAACCATTTTAATTGTAACACCTGTATCATGATATGTATTGTGTCACCATAGTGTTAGGCCATACTGTATACCCCACTAACTCCTCAGATCCACAGATTTGGTAAACAGTAAAACTACATTTTCTCACGACACTGTTTACACTGTTATGTATGGAAGCCGACAGGTGCAAACGCGCTACACTTCTAAATGCTGCATTTGTTGTCCAGTGGTTCACTGGAGTGGTCCAGTGGTTCACTCGAAAAATATAGAAAACATGACATTTACTACTTTTATTCATGTATTTTTCCTTTAATGTTTGTTTTATTATCTTTGCTTTTTAATGACTGTTTTTAAATGCCATTTTCTTAATGTCTTTCATTTTTGTAAAGCACTTTGAATTGCCTTGTGTTAAAGGTGCTATATAAATAAACTTGCCTTGCCTTACTATTGCCCTTAAATCATATGTAGAGCTCAGGAGGACCAATGGCAGACTTTCTGACCAGTCAGGGTCCTAATATAAGAAGGAGAATAATGATTTAAGTGTGTGGAGGAATTCTGGAAAAATATACATCATAATAGTATCTCTTTGAGAATATGGCATTATTATAATATAGGGTACAAAAATACATTCTAGAAGAGGGAACCAGCCATCAGTTTTCAGTTGCTAAAGTCAACAGAATAGTTGCTATGTTTACATTAATAATAGCTTAAAATAATAAAACACTTAATAATCATGATACCTGTGTAATTTAAAAGATTATCTTTCTTTTTAATTCAAACGTTTTTATCAAGTGCTTTGTCAGATTTCTAAGCTGTTATATTTTAATGTTGCAAGTCATTTAATATACCCGCAGCACAAGCTATTTTAGGTATGTCACTTTAAAGTATATTGCTTAACTTCAAACATTAGAGTAAATCGGTAAAGTAAAAGCTAATCCTTGTAATTATTTGTAATGTATCCACAACAGCACAATGCCTGCTGGTAGCATTAGCATGAAACAGGCTTCTAATAAGAATATACCTTTTTAATTATGGCGCAGTTATGGCACAGCTTTATGGCGCAGTTATGGCTTATGGTGTTTTCTAAACATATAACCCAACGACTCAACCCTGCACTATAAACTCTTTATTAAAACTTCCCCCATAGTCACAAAGAGAATTCACAACCATTCTGAATGCAGATAATTAGTCTGCGATTGCTGGAAATTAGGCCATTATGAAAACTGCAACCACCCCCGCTGACAACCTCCCTCCATGATTAACTGTTAATAATGTTGCCTCCATGCAAAAACTGCTCCAACTGACTATGTTACATTCTCATACAGTAACAGTACAAAGTGACAAAGCCTAGAGCATCAGTTCACATACTGTATATTTTCCTTTATCCACACTACATAGCCTATATTTTCATTTTGTTTAAATCATCACAGATCAACAGAGGCATAAAGCCAATCCAGTGTAATAGAGTGAATCGTAATCCAGGAGCTACACCTTGAATTTAAAAAGACTGAGTTGTCTCTGGAAAGTGTGGCTTGCCGCCTTTATGAAGTTAAGTCACAACCGAAGTGTCAGAACACACTTTCTGTAATCCACTTCTCCTAAATTGGTCATCATGCTCAGTTTATTCATGCAGTCCATGCACACATCATGCCGTTCTTCACTGGGTCTAGGTAGTCCAACATTTAAAGGGCACCTATCATGCAAAATGCACCTTTGTACGTCTTTTATACATGATTATGTGTCCCCGGTGTTCCGGGGAACTCACCAAGTGTCAGAAAACACAACCCTCTCTATTTTCCTCCTTCACCAAATCTCTAAAAAAGGGGCTGCAACGGATCTGAAAAAAATGGATCCACATTCCGACACTTTTCTACGTCACAAAGACGTACTCCGCTTATTGGTCAACTCTCCACCTATCAGGGGAATGAGCCACGGCCACTTGCATTGCCAAACCTCTCATTCGCATATAGGCTATCGGCAGGCTACCCCAGTCACATCTGTGTTTTTTCCTGCTATTGCCAGGATGTCTAAGCCAGTTAAACCACGGACATGTTTATGAACTTCTCTCAAGTCCAACACGGATATGCCTCCAAACTAATGCTACACCCGGGATCAATACCAACCATCCGGGACCAGGCCAGTGAGGACACATCCAATTCTGAAGCTGTAAGTTTTTATTTAGCGGTGTTTTTCCTGATAAAGCTATCTCTTGCTTGTAGCATGTAGCATGTAGCTTAGCCGTATCAATGTCGCCTCAACCCCAACTAGTAATCGGTTAGGTGTTTATATGTTCTTGTAACATTTTATTTTGTACGCTCCGCAGTATTTGCTTTGTCTTTTATTTTAATTATCAGGCATTTGCGAACATGTTCAGACTGCCGTAATGGCGATCTGTGTGAAGGCTGTAAAGCCACGCCTAGCCTAGCCGATAACACAAGTATTTATTCTCCTATGTATTAGTATTTTGTATCCTCTAAAAAATCATATTGAGTAAGTTATAATAACAAACGTAATCTTCTGGAGGTAAGTGCCGTTTTTTCCAGCGTTATGTAAAAGCTTTTGTGATTGTAGTCTGTAAGAACGATCATATATCATCGATCTGTAAGCTAAGCTACGCTACGCTAAGCTACGCTACGCTAATGAGACATGCCGTTTTTTGCAGCGTTATATGTAAAAGCTTTTGCATGTTTACTTGTTTGCGCACATGAATATAAATGGGGGTGTGTTAGGATACAACACTGTATGTATGTATGCGAGGGGACACACACCACGAGTAAAACGGAGCTAAAGCCCTGGTATGTTGTTGTTGACGACATGCATTTACTAATCTCAACCCCTTTTTTTGTTGTGCTTTTTTTAACATTGCACAGGCTACGTGGCCAACTTGATGGACCTCATCTTCGACCAAGTCTTTGTGGACCCTGCACCATTATGAGCAACCTGACAGGGAGGAGGTCATCGCCGGGTATGCCACACGGTTCAATTTGGCTGCTGTCTGAACCTAACATAGACATTTCACGGATCAGAGGACAACGCAGGCCGGAATCACCACTCTGCTCCTCTCTCCATGGAAGCCCCAGCACCAGCTCACAAAGCTCCTGTTTTTTATGGGTTCAAATAACCGTTGATTTTGACAATAAAGTTCCGAGTTGATATCAAATGTGTCGTGATTATTCATGTTTGGATGGGTAAAGAATATTCTGATTTCAAAAGCATAAGGTTGTGTGTGGACTTTTTTTGTCATACACATGGGTGCGTTATGCCATTGCTGTGTAGTATATAATAGTACAATGACAGAATGAAAGATTGCATAAAGCCATATACACCAGTATTTATTTCCATGAACAATATTAGCATTCGTTTTACAATTTCAGTCAAAACAAACCACTCAGTGCTCTATTTGCCTCAACTGTAGTCCAACTGTGTTCAGCTCTGTAAATATTCAATGCATTCTGCAGGGAAAACACATTTAGGCACACAATCCAGGATGGTCCACCACACAGGTTAGAGTCCTCAAGTTCCTGCATCCGTCTTTACACCTAGTGTGATAAACATATATTGAATGACATGTGAAAAATGTATTCTCTAAACAGACAACTTAGTGAAGCTAATGTTACGTGTGGTATCTCCATGCAGCACATGCTCCGGTTCAGAAGGCATCGTGGCGCAAGTTGCACATGTACCCCTTTAGAAAGAAGTCAATAACTGAGCTTTTAAAACACATGAAACACACATTGCTGACAACTGAGATGTTTGCACCTCCACCAAAACCTCCGCTGCTTCAGTTTCTGGATCAAATTGATAATATGCTTGAACACATGCATTGCTCTGAGATGACATGTGTATTCCACACTCGTAATCACAGCAAGCATGGTAACGTGACTCTCGCCGGCTCTTCTGCAGGGGGCGTGGTCAGCTGCTGCTCAGAATTTTCATAGGCAGGTTTGGAATAAAGCGAAAATGAGCGAAACGAGGCATGGCTAAAAAATGATCTGTTTGGTATTTTGGAAAATAAAATGTATAAATATACCTTATATAGGTATGGTCATACACTATATCATTTAAATATAGCATGATAGGTCACCTTTAAGGCAAACATCCTAGAACAAATGTTCCTGTGTCATGGTTTTTAACCTGTTGTGGCACATGTATAACATGTCCTCCATTTCTCTTCATAGCCATATTTACCTGTTTCTTCACACTTTTGTACTCAAGACTAAAATGCGAAAAGAACACATCATATGTATAGGGTTTTGTCTCAATGTCAATATGCAAAAGTGTGTCCAAATTCAAAGTATGGCAACTCGTACTTGTACCCAAATGTGCACTCAATACTAGGGTGACCAGACGTCCCCGTTTGTATTGGCCTGTCCCCGTTTTTTAATATACGTTAAAAACACATAGCAAGGTGAAATAAAACGTGTCATGTCAAGAAACACTGGGTAAACAGACAGTGGTCGAGCCAGCCCCCACCTCGGAAAACACAGTCAAGCCAGCCCGCACGTTGTATTGCGGTGCGTGAATATCCTATGCATTACGGTAGAGCCCTGTAAAAACTGCCTTCAAAATAAAAGCGTTTACTTAAAGAAGCTTAAATTAAGAAATATGTACTATATAATGTGATCAATAATAATTTAAAACAAACTACTTATAACTACCACATTATAACTGAGTGAATGTAAAATGTAAGTATACAGTTATGAAGACATATCTGACATTTCCACTGGGTGACTAATTTCAATTGATGTTGACACCATCTCACAACACTCCTAAAATAACATTACTTTCTGAAGCACAATTTAAAATGTATGCTGTTTAAAATCTCAAATTAGATCTATTGTCCATCTATATTTTGATTATTATTTAATGGAAACCGTCCATAATCAAAGAGTCATTCGAAGTCAATCAAATACTTATTTCACTTCAATAAAATACTTATTTCACTTCCTTCTGATTTTGTACAAGAATAAATAAAAAACTGTCAAATTATCAAAGACTTATTTCTCACCAGGGTGATAGCAGGACACCCCATCTAGTCACTCAGAGAGAATCAGGACAATCTGATGTAGAGTTTCAAAATAAAATACCTTTGAAGTCTCATATATGAGCTATCTTCCTTCTGTTTGTATCCAATAGTTCAAATGTTCGAATTACATTGAACCAGAATTGTCCCCCTTTTTTCTTTAACAGTGAAGACAATTGGATATGTTAATGAGATATTGACCGCAAAACTCAAAATGAAAATCTGGTCACCTTACTCAATACGTCCAAAAGGTGAGAACTTCTCACACTCAACAACCGCCAGCATATAATAAATGTTTCACTATACTCTCTGGGTGTGAAAAGAAGTCACCATTAGTGTTTGTGTTAACCAAGCAGTCTGCAAGGATTTGTTATCAGAACGATAACATTGTTAGCTAGCTAGATAGCTCGCAGTGTTACAGTCCTAGCTAGCAATGTTACATTCCTGCTATTTCTCAATGTAGATACTTTCCTCAGTACTCTGCCATATTGTGCGCTGTGAACATGCAGTGTGTGAGTTTCAAATGTGTACATACCTGCCAACCCTACCGATGTGGGCGGTAGTCTACCGCTTTTGACATGTTTCTACCGCCTACCGATTTTCCATCTTCCCAAACTATAGCAAATAAAAATGACACTACATAGACACTGGACTCGACTTTTGGCGGACACCGTTTGCAGCGTGTCTGTGATCGCATCATACAAACAGTGTTTCTGAATGAAAAACAACGTGCAGACCAGAGAGGTTTCTCAATACTCAAATTTCCCCTCCTCGACTCCTCGACTCCTTGACTCCTCGGTCCTCCGGTTGTGACCCGGAAATGAATTTCAGCGCGCCATATTGAAGGACATCTCATTTCTCTAAAAGCACTTCGAGGACCGAGTGTCACTACCCGATCTGCAGCTCTGCCCGATCTGTACTGTAGCCTCATCCCAATACCCCTCCTCGACTCCTCTCTTCCTCTCCTCCGGGACTTGACCCGGAAATCGATCAAGACACTCCATTTTGAAGGACGTCCCAATAGTTCAAATGCACACGGAGGAGTCGAGGAGGGGTGAGGGAGGAGGGGTGCGGGAGGAGACCAAAGGGAGGATACAAGTGAGCAGACGACACGGAAGTGTTTTCACTAATTGCGTATAAAAGCCCCGCCCCTACCTTCACAGCTGGTCCATTTCAACAGAGGAAAACCTACAACTGGAAGATGAGTGGAAAAGCGTCACATAAATGTATAAGTGCTCACAGCTCCGTGGGAATTATTATGTGCAATTCATTTCTAAAAGGCTTTCACATTACTATAATTATATTTTTATTTATATGTAGGCTACATTTTACAACAAAACGGAACACAAACGCAGGACCACCCATCATACATTGAATTCCGTGAGTAACAAGAGAAAGATTCATTCATTTAAATAAATATTTAACCAGAAATGGGCCGGTTCTAAGGGGTTATTCAGTTAAGCCCGACGAGGGGGGATACAGCTGTGCACATGTCATCATTAACAGACGTCGTTTAAGAGTGTCGTTTGAGTGAACGAGGACATCCCAATTAATACCTGAGGACTCCTCTGTCCTCGCGTCACCTCCTCGTGTCTCTCGCTCGCATCTTACGGAGGCGGAGCTAAGATGCAAGGAAGGGACGCGAGTGAGGGAAAGGAGGAGTCGAGGAGGGGTATTGGGATGAGGCCAAGCCCCCAGGAAGTGCGCCGGAGTCTGATGAGAATATTCGTTGTGGTCAAACGGCGGTACTACACTTCCTTTAGGTTGCTGGGCCCGGAAACACTTTTTCCCATTGACTTACATTGGGAAAGAGTGGTCTGTAACTCGTTGGATAATTTTTTTTAAACTAAATAAACAACCCAGTATGAACGTTTGTATAGCCCTTATTAAAAACATTTGTTCCTCAAGTTGTAAAAATGTGCTAATAACGTTATTCTGAGAGTTATTTCCCTCTGCATTATGAACGCGCATCTAACCCACGGGACCGCGCCGCCCGGCACGTTCATGTTACGTGTTCAGCACTACATGCGTTTGTCTTTACCAAGCGGAAAACTCTGGGGAAGAGCCGGGACGCCAATACGGAAGTGCCACACACTGCAGTTCATATATTGGCCAACAGGGACTGGCTGCAGAAAGGAGCAATTTCCATAGACCCCCATGTTAAAATGCCCAACTTTACAGCAGAAAAAAACATGTTTCTACCCATGGATGCAATAAATATTATCATGAATATAGTTAGGTTCCACCTTCATGATTATGGATCTGTGAGTGAATTGTTTTCTAACACAACCCTTTTATTTATATTAGGTCTTAAAGTTTGTGCATAAATTAGGGCGTGGTCACATTGAGTGAGGCTCTGTGAAGTGACTGCTGCTGCTAGCTTCTCGTCTCTCTGCTAGCTGCTCCGTGAAGCTACTGGGACTCTGCCTCGTCAGTTCATCCAGGAAACACAACTTGAAGCCGGCCGTGGTTGTTTGTTCTTTATGCTTATATATCGGACTATTGTGACTCGCTCTGCGGTTAAAACAGACGGCATGCGGTTTTGCGGTAAGTGAAAATCGAGTACTTATTTATGTGTCAATGATTTTAATCAGCTACGTAATGAATGTTAAGGCTTGGTTTAGTGTGTAAGCGAGTGGTAGCTACATCGGTGCTAACGATGCTAATCGTAGCCTACAAGTTAAAATCATAGACTGTATATATAAAGGTTAAAACGAAATAGACAAGTGTTAAGGCGAGACACGGCAGGCAAAAACATCGTTTTTCAAGTACTGGTCAATTTTGAGATTTTGTGCTATTTTGATTCCATAACATGTTTTCTTTCAGGCTTTTGGAAGGAAAACGTACAAAATACAGATTTAAGTGTTTATTTTACTATAGTTTGTCTATTTGCGTCTGTAGATTTCTCCTAAATCCACCAAAAGTTAGCATTCTAACGTAACATAAAGCACCGCGACCGCTGTGTGCACCATGTCAACAGAGATATCGTTGGAAAGCTCCGTCTCTCCTGCACAATCTCATCGGATCCAAATATGGTCATTTCCTTTGTATCAGCAACCAATCGTGAAAGCACAAAGGGGTCTTATACCAAGAAACGAAATCTCATTGGCTGGGGTCAATTTCTGACAACGTGATTCGTTCAGATGCGTCACGTGGTGTGCTAAAACACTTCCTGTTTAGCTTTCCGCTAGAAATTGAAATCTCAAAATCGCAAAAGAACGGCGAAAAAAACGTTCACAGAGAAGACGACAACAATTGTCTCTTGCACGAAGCAAGGTTATCCAAAAAACAAATGACCCCGAACATGAAACACCTTCACGGAGTGCGTCGATGCGCGAGCTGTCATCCAGAGAACAGGAGGGTTTAGCTAGCGCCTCACTGCAATCTTTAAAGGTCGTTTTCTCAAAATGAGTTTTGTCTCCTACTCTGAGTTCGAAATTTCAACTTCAGAAGCACGTAGAGACACCAAACCTTCCAGTTATATTCCTATCAATATTATGAAGGCTTTTACAGAAGGGTTTGTTCATATATAATTCATAGCCTGAATTATACAACATTGTATACCTAAAAACATGGCGAAAATGGATATTTTAGGGCTGTTGACAGTATTTTCTGATTTATTGAGTGATAAAAAGAGATATCCAATATCCCTTCTGTAAAAGCCTTAGATACTAATATGACTACAAAATGAAACAAGAATTTGGAACCTGGCTTTATCCAAAGTTCAGATTTCGATTCCTGAAATGTGTTAAAATATGTGCATATTTAATGAGATAATGGCTCATTTGCATATTTAAACATGCTATTTCAGAAAACTTGTAATACAAAAGACAATTGCCTTATTGTAAGACATTAACTGGAGAAATTTCTAGCTGATACCTTTAAGTTAAAAAAATTACCCTATTCACCTGGGGTGTCTCGCCTTAAGCGTTAAGTGGGATAATACTGTTGAACAAACGGCTTCTGTTTGAGGTTGATAAAATAAGGTAATCCTTGTAACTTAGAGAGATATTTTATTATGTAGGTAGGAACTGTATGCATCGCTAAGGTTAATTTAAAGTGGCTATGCTCAAGTATGTAGACAAGCTAATGTTGAAGTAGTGTATGTGAAATCAACCTCACAATAAGATGTGTGTATATTACAATTATTAATGTCATATTTCAAGATGATTACTTAGATATTACAATATGGTTGGTTGAGCTGGAGTTCATTATTGAGCTTACACGTTAACGTCACAGTCCTCTGAAGAACGAACCCAAACCTTGTTGTTTTTATTAATTGCATTACCAAATGGGTATCAAATAAACAGTAAGCATTGGTAACACAACTTCCAAAGCTACAGTAAAATAAAAAGGACCCTGACTCGGACAATACACAATCCAACATGTTCAACAGAAGAGAATCAGTTATATTGTTTGTACACATGGTACTTTACATATCTGTTTGTTTAAGGTGTCCAGGTGATGCAGACAGGCTGGACCAGAGAGTGAGAGACAGAACTGGACTCCTCACCAGGGTGGGATTTTCACGGCGGCCATGACGGCCATGGCCGTTGTAGCCCCTCGGTCTGGCCGCTATGCCCCACAAATAATGGTACGTCCTACGGCCACCATGGCCTTTGGGCCCCTCACACTGTTAAAAGTTGCTTTAAAAGCGTCAGAACAGTGGTTTCTGAACTGCATTATGCTGCGTTCACAACGGACACGATGCGAATATTCGCATTGCTCTAACCGCTGGAGTTTCACCCCGGCTGTCAGCTGTGTTTACTCCTGTCATTCAAACAGGACGCGCTGGAGAGGGGGCGGGGCTTATATCCATGTAAATACTGTGGTGGAAACCAACTAAGACCAAATTACCGTGATTTAATTGTAATACACGTTTCAAAATGATGCCGAAGTAACTAAATACTGATAACGGTTAGTAAAAACCATGCTTTAATGCTTTGACAAGTGTGCAGACAAGACGGCATGCAAAACCTTTTAAAATGCGCGTTTTGTGAATGGAGATTGGATCGATCAGGCTAAACTAATGTTGTAGCTGCTCCGTCCACACTCACAACAACGTCCTAAAGACAGAATTAAAGCAGCGACTGTATTCGTCATGACAGAGACAGTCTATGGTTTGTACTTGTTTAACTTTTGTCTAGTTTCTGAACAGATATGAGGAGCTGTGAGGAGTTGATTAAAGAGACACACACACACACACTTTTGCATTTCAAAGTATTGCTTGTTCATACAGTTGGATGTTGGAGCTTCACTGTGCACTGCTGAATGATGTATGTGCAGAGTTTGACCCTTGAAGGCTGTTTCTTCTGCTCTGAAATGGAATATATTTGTTACATATTAATAGAATTTTTGATTTTTAGATTTCGGAATTTGTGAATGTAGTAGTAGATGGAAAACATACCAAACACTAATTATTTCATTTTATATACGGTAATACTAAGGAGGTATAGGCCTATATGATGATACGATTATTGATATTAAAAAAGTGATTTGTTTTTTGTCATTAGAAAGTGAAGTTATTTATTTGTAAGCTCCAAATCCTAATTCTTTCCTCAATGGCCTTTGTGCCCTGGCATGTGGCCTTTGCGCGCTGAAAAAATGTGTGACACCAAAGGCCAAATGGCCTTGCCCCTAAAATGACGAAAATCCAAGCCTGCTCCTCACAGCAGTGCACTTCAGCTCAGGTACAAAGACTCTTTGTTTCATACTGTACAAAGAATCAAGAAAGATATTGGTTTAAATGAATGAAGTATTGACTTTAATACACTGATATGTATTCCATTAAACAATACTAAATACTAGATCACCTACACATCAGTTAAGTTGAGGGTTTTTTCCATGCAAAAAGTTACATTTTAGATATTTACCAATATGACTTTGTCAGCTTTTAATTTAATGTATTAAAGGCAAAGATATTTAACACATAGTGAGAACTGCTACTATTTATCTCTCAATATTGTCTGTAAAAACGTGGTAAAAGTTATTCTTTCAGTGAGACAACAGAGCAAGCTTCTGCAGTTGCACTACGTTTTGTAACAGTTAAATATTATTTTGATAATAAAATATATTTCAATGTTGATGAACTTCATACTTTTCATTCATAATCTGATTGTGTTTGTAGCTCTGTTGAAATAAAAAATAAACATTACAATTACAAAATAATTATATCTACAGCCCCTAAACACACAAACACACCGCTTTCATAAATAACACACTTGTTCTGCAATAATATGTTTCCTGTCATTTTTGTTAGGAAAGGACATGCCTGAAAGACACGACATGTTCTCTGAGAGTCAAGAAGAACATCCAAGAGGAACATTAAAAGCTGATGATATGAGATTTTAAGACCAGTACAGGACATTCACTAAGAAACTACTTTTATTGTGAAAACAGTCAGCTGATCGAATGCAGCTATTTCCACATCTACACTCCATCAGCTGATTATTTCTATTTGCCTCACTTTATGAGTTTCACATCACTTGTGCCTTGTACCGCAGAGTTTGCAACGTCACAAATAAATGGGGCCAACCTTCAGTCAGATGTGAATGTGTAATCTAACATTTTCAGTAAGAATAATGGACGAAAGGAGTGCAAATACAATTTATTGAAATGTGAACCAAAACTTCATCAAATGTTGTAAATAAAAAGCACATATGGACAGAAGGTGTAAACCTATTAAATGTATAAGTAAACACATGTAGTCAAATAAAGTGACAGACTAGGCCTGTGCAGTTGGTATCAGCTATGCCCAGCATGGGCTCCTCCATCATGGGCTCCTCCATCAGTCAGTTCTTGACTGGCAGCAAACACAACCAATCACAGCAGTGCTTCTCTGGCTGGCTCTGTCCAATCACAAACAAGAAGTGTTCTCCCTAAGGAATAGCTTTTCCGTCCAATGTGAAATGCTGTGGTGTTTTATGAAATGCTGTGGCGTTTTGTGAAATGTGGTTGTGTCTTGCACTTCAGGGCCACCTTACATATGGCTGTCTAACATAAGTTAAATCCATTTCTGTAGGTGTGTGTGGTACTGTGTGTGTGTGTGTGTGTGTGTGTGTGTGTGTGTGTGTGTGTGTGTGTGTGTGTGTGTGTGTGTGTGTGTGTGTGTGTGTGTGTGTGTGTGTGTGTGTGTGTGTGTGTGTGTGTGTGTGTGTGTGTGTGTGTGTGTGATGGATCGTTGGAGCTATGTGCAACGCAAGGCATATGCTCGAACGGGAGCTGCCTGGATGCTGCAAACATGTTGCGCACTATCCGTGCTGAGTGTGCTGACTTTTCGTACAATGTCCCACTGTCTGGCTCCCTGCATAAAGTCAAGTGCTCGGCGCAGTTATCGGCGAAATGTCGCTCCTCTGTTTTCATTTAAACAGCTCCTTATAGGGCGACTGTGGCTGCGAGTGAGTGCGGTCGTCTTTCAACCAGAAGGTTGTGGGTTCGATCCCAGCCCGTGCAGCCAACATGTCGATGTATCCTTGGTCAAGATACTTAACCCTGAGTTGCTCCCGATGGCATGGCCAACGGTGTGTGAATGTTAGGTCCTCGAGCAAGTGGTACTGCTCTGTATGAATGGGTGTGAATGGACGAATGACATGTAGTATGTAAAGCGCTTTGAGGGGTCGTAATGACTGGATAAAGCGCTATATAAGTACAGCCCATTTACCATTTACCATTTATAGCCGTTAGCGCAGCTAACTAGCACCAGATGGCAGATGCTAACAACAACAATACACGTAAGGTCTCTCCCGGTCCTCCCGATGGCCAGTCAGGGCCTGCCGGTGAGCGTGGAAGTGTGGTCTGCAGCAAGCGGGCGGCAGGAGCGGGGCTGTCAGCATCAGCTTGTAGATGGTATTTTAAAATCGATGCGCTCTGAAACTACGGGTTGGCCGAGGACAAAAAATGCACATGCGTTAATCGCATTAAAATAATTAGTGGCGTTAAAGATTTTTTTGCGTTACCGCGTTAAAGGGCATCTATCATGCAAAATGCACCTTTGTACGTCTTTTATACATGATTATGTGTCCCCGGTGTTCCAGGGAACTCGCCAAGTGTCAGAAAACACAACCCTCTCTATTTTCCTCCTTCGCCAAATCTCTAAAAAAGGGGCTGCAACGGATCTGAAAAAAATGGATCCACATTCCGACACTTTTCTACGTCACAAAGACGTACTCCGCTTATTGGTCAACTCTCCACCTATCAGGGGAATGAGCCACGGCCACGTGCATTGCCAAACCTCTCATTCGCATATAGGCTATCGGCAGGCTAAATCAACCCCAGTCACATCTGTGTTTCTGCCTGCTCTTGCTAGGATGTCTAAGCCAGTTAAACGTTGTGCTGTTGTTGGCTGCAAGACTCGGAACAGGGGACTGCATGCAATGCCATCAGTGCAAAAAGAAAATAATCTGTGGCTAGACTTCATTTTCAAGGGACATGTGCCAGAAGACCCCGGCAGATTTCTGTGTGTGTGTTCCAAACATTTTACCACGGACATGTTTATGAACTTCTCTCAAGTCCAACACGGATATGCCTCCAAACTAATGCTACACCCGGGATCAATACCAACCATCCGGGACCAGGCCAGTGAGGACACATCCAATTCTGAAGCTGTAAGTTTTTATTTAGCGGTGTTTTTCCTGATGAAGCTATCTCTAGCTTGTAGTATATAGCATGTAGCATGTAGCTTCACCGTATCAATGTCGCCTCAACCCCAACTAGTAATCGGTTAGGTGTTTATATGTTCTTGTAACATTTTATTTTGTACGCTCCGCAGTCTTTGCTTTGTCTTTTATTTTAATTATCAGGCATTTGCGAACATGTTCAGACTGCCGTAATGGCGATCTGTGTGAAGGCTGTAAAGCCACGCCTAGCCTAGCCGATAACACAAGTATTTATTCTCCTATGTATTAGTATTTTGTATCCTCTAAAAAATCATATTGAGTAAGTTATAATAACAAACGTAATCTTCTGGAGGTAAGTGCCGTTTTTTCCAGCGTTATGTAAAAGCTTTTGTGATTGTAGTCTGTAAGAATGATCATATATCATCGATCTGTAAGCTAAGCTACGCTACGCTAAGCTACGCTACGCTAAGCTACGCTACGCTAAGCTAATGAGACATGCCGTTTTTTGCAGCGTTATATGGAAAAGCTTTTGCATGTTTACTTGTTTGCGCACATGAATATAAATGGGGGTGTGTTAGGATACAACACTGTATGTATGTATGCGAGGGGACACACACCACGAGTAAAACGGAGCTAAAGCCCTGGTATGTTGTTGTTGACGACATGCATACTAATCTAAACCACTTTTTTTGTTGTGCTTTTTTTAACATTGCACAGGCTACGTGGCCAACTTGATGGACCTCATCTTCGACCAAGTCTTTGTGGACCCTGCACCATTATGAGCAACCTGACAGGGAGGAGGTCATCGCCGGGTATGCTACACGGTTCAATTTGGCTGCTGTCTGAACCCAACATAGACATTTCACGGATCAGAGGACAACGCAGGCCGGAATCACCACTCTGATCCTGATTCAAATAACCGTTGATTTTGACAATAAAGTTCCGAGTTGATATCAAGTGTGTCGTGATTATTCATGTTTGGATGGGTAAAGAATATTCTGATTTCAAAAGCATAAGGTTGTGTGTGGACTTGTTGTCGTACACATGGGTGCGTTATGCCATTGCTGTGTAGTATATAATAGTACATGTACAATGACAGAATGAAAGATTGCATAAAGCCATATACACCAGTATTTATTTCCATGAACAATATTAGCATTCGTTTTACAATTTCAGTCAAAACCAAATCCAGGATGGTCCACCACACAGGTTACAGAGTCCTCATGTTCCTGCATCCGTCTTGACACCTAGTGTGATAAACATATATTGAATGACATGTGAAAAATGTATTCTCTAAACAGACAACTTAGTGAAGCTAATGTTACGTGTGGTATCTCCATGCAGCACATGCTCCGGTTCAGAAGGCATCGTGGCGCAAGTTGCACATGTACCCCTTTAGAAAGAAGTCAATAACTGAGCTTTTAAAACACATGAAACACATAATGCTGACAACTGAGGTGTTGGAGTTATACTTTTTATCACCCTAAGTTATTGAACTTTCCAACGGTTGTTGCACGATGTTGGAAGAAAAGGACTGTAAACTATTAAACGCAATGAGGCCATTGTATATATGCTGAAAATATGAATGTCTCCCTTTATAAATATATATATGTATCGCTGTGTTTGCGTTACAAACTCTAAGTTACAAACTGTACACATTGCATTCTTGCTAATTAGCCAAAATATGAATGGAATAAGTAGCCACCATCGTAACAAACAGAGTAAAAATAAATAGGGACAACAGCTTGTCAACTAACCATTCAGAAACGTCCTGCTGCAACCGAGATGTTTGCACCTCCACCAAAACCTCCGCTGCTTCAGTTTCTGGATCAAATTGATAATATGCTTGAACACATGCATTGCTCTGAGATGACATGTGTATTCCACACTCGTAAACACAGCAAGCATGGTAACGTGACTCTCGCCGGCTCTTCTGCTGGGGGCGTGGTCAGCTGCTGCTCAGAATTTTCATAGGCAGGTTTGGAATAAAGCGAAAATGAGCGAAACGAGGCATGGCTAAAAAATGATCTGTTTGGTATTTTGAAAAATAAAATGTATAAATATACCTTATATAGGTATGGTCATACACTATATCATTTAAATATAGCATGATAGGTCACCTTTAACTTGACAGCCCTAATATTTATATAAATATATATGTGTATGTGTCCGCATCTGTAACCTGTTATTGTCTCCGCACTGTCAATGAATCAAAGTAAATATATAAGTCGTCATGAACACATCTGTCCATCACACAGAGGGCTGCTGTGCCTCCTGTCCATGGATGTTTAATAAGAACTGGATACAGCGTGGAAGGCGGGGCCTCATTCATTCCTATGAGAGCTGCTCATTGGCGCATGGATGACAAAATGGCCCAACTTTTGAGAGAGTGAAACGTCACAGATTACTCAGCATGCCTGAGAAGTACCCGTATGTGCGCTCATAGAGCATGCGCAACTTTAACCACGCCCCCCAAAAGGCTCGTTCACATCAAGCAGGTCAATTTGCGTACACGTAACAGCACCGCGCGTTGAAGATTGTTATGATGGATTTGATATACGAATAACGAGGCGGCCGCTGCAGTTAGCAACTAGCAGTTAGCGGCTAGTTAGCGGCTAGCTAGTGTAACGTCCGAGCCATTAGTAATTATGCTAATGTGGACATCAATCGTTATGTACTTTTATATTACGCTGATGTAACAGGATCTAGTGATTGTTTTGTTCAGCATTGCCAGCTTCACTGTTGAGCGTGATGTTGTGCCCAGCATTCTCCTGTGCTCTGAAATCAAAATGTGGATAAGCATAAAACAACACTAAAATAAACACTACAATACATCTTGTTATTTGACACAAACAAGGTTGTTCATTTGTGTGTATAAATATACAACACAGGCTATATACATATCAGTGGTGGCTGGTGGAAAATATTTTTGGTGGGGCTGTTGATATAGTGAGTAAAAACATTTTTTTTGGGAGCAATGACCCCTTAAATTATGACTTCTGGTGATGTAACGGTGCGTCCACACAGCAGCTTTAGACGAATCTTCCACCGCTTCCAACGCTTCTCTGCCCATTGACTTTGAATGGGGATGACGTCACTTTGCCTCACTTTTCGCTGAACTGCATTGTGGGGGAGCGAAGCGAAGATTTCCAGGATTTCCAGGATTTTCAGGATTCAAAAGTTGAGCAATGTTCAACTTTTGAAGCTGAGCTGGAAGCGTCAGCCAATCAAATCCTGTGTATGCAAATCTCACAGTACAAGCGCTAGCCAATCAAACCACGTGCAAGCTGGGAGAGCCAGACCGCAGTTCATTTCCTCATATTCCAAACGAGAAATTACGGGAGCAAATCACCCGGTTCTTTACGACCAGACTATTTACCGGGATACAAACCGGAGGAACCAGGCATGGAGGGAGGTGGCAGAGACAGTGGGTGAAACTGGTAGGTTTTCGCCTGTTTGGGGAGTATATATATATATATATATTGCTCGCATAAAATCCCCGGGGTTTTTTGCTTTGTATGTCGGGGGCGGGAGATTCATGTGATTGGTTGTTGGTCGCATTGCTCGCAAAAAATCCCCAAGCTTTCAGACACGCCCAGCTCCAAGATTTTCAAGATTTTTGAAAAGCTGCTGTGTGGACGTAGCGTAATGGTGCGTTTCCAGTGCAGCGCGGAGCTCGCTTTAATGCTGCGTTCAGACCGGACGCGATGCGAATATTCGCTTCGCTCTAAACGCTCCTATCGCATCGCTCTAGTCGCTCGAGTTTCACCGCGGCTGCCAGCTGTGTTTACTCGCATCATTCAAACAAGACGCACTGGCTAGGGAGCTACAACTACAACAAAATGAACATATTTGATCGTGATTAAATTGTAATACACGTTTCTAAATGATGCCGAAGTAACAACATACTGATACCGGTTAGTAAAAACCATGAATTAATGCTTTGACAAGTCTGCAGACAGATGGCAGGCGAGAAACCTTTTAGAATGCTTGTTTTCTGAATGGAGCTTGGCTAAGCTAACGTTATATATGCTCCGACCGTCCACACTCACAACAACGGCCTATACAGACATAAATAAACCAGCGACTGTATTCTCCATGACACAGACAGTCTGTGGTTTGTACTTGTTTAACTTTTGTCTAGTTTCTGAACAGATCGTATCTGTCCCCGGCTGTTTGAAGAGCAAGCATGGGAAACAAAAGATAGCATTTACCTGTTTGCATCCAGCTAGCCATGCCTTTCTGGTGTACCAGCTACGTGAGAAGCCTCTTTGATACGTTTTGTCTTTTTCACGAACTTGCTGTGAAATATACAAATCGGGTTGTGTTGGAGCAGATATCTCTGCTCTGCGCCAATCCTATAGGAGTGTGCTTTAAAAGAGGGAAAACTCAAAACAGCCAGGATGAGGGTTAAACAATAATCTGCTTTAATGATAAAAGGTAATAATACAATACACTTTCAAAGGGGTGGGGCGGGCCCCCACTCCCTGCTCTGGTTCTGATGCCGGGAGATCCTTTCATCTGGACGGCAAGAGTAAAAGAGAGCGAACACACAAACACAAACAGGAGATACAGAGGAACCACGGGGAGGAGTCGGGTGAGATTCTCCTCCCACAGGGCCCATCTTGCAGCATTCCAGAGACTTCAGTTGTGTCTAAGGAATATTCCCTTGTTCATAAAAATAATACAAAGGTTTCATTTCTCATATTTCCAGCTTCTGGTTACACAGACTGCTATTATTAATACAAAGTAATTAAACACACACATATACTATTCAAGATATGTAGACTTCTCTGAAACATGACATACTGGAGACCTCAAGCAGAAGAACTCTCATCCACACAGCCTGCTTAACTTCCCCTCCCCCAGAGTAATAAAACCTGTTTAGCACCCAGGCATGTTTGAAGCAAGTTTAGTCCTCACATTTATGAAAGGATAAAACAGAGAAATCAATACAAAACACAAACACAGGTATTGTTTGAACAGTATTCACTTAACTGCTACTATTGATAATTACCAGAGAAACTCCAGGGGCCTCTTTCAATATCTGGAAATTGCAACAAGACTTTCTGCCATTTCTAATGTAACACTCTTCCCAAATATCAGATTATAATAATCTTTAATTGGTCCGGTCCAAGGTCTTTAAGTATCAATTTATCTCCCAAACTTCTCCTTTCGAAAGGATTGGAGAGTAGCTCTTGCACGGAATTGGGTGCGGACCGAGGTCCGGCGACTCCACCTGCACACCATTCTCATCCAACTATTGCGTCACCTTGGTCACTCACTAGTCTAAAAAACAACTCACGTCAACGCACGTAAGCAACGTGGGCGCCAACGTGAGCGCCCTCGTGACCAAAATATTTGACGGCGCTGATTGGCTGAAATTATGTTTCGGCGGCACAGTTTACTATTGAGACTTTTGCAATGTGCTGGTTGCTGCTGCTCCGCCCCCGGTAATGATAAACTAATGCCATGGGAAACATGTGACTTATCAGTAACTTTAGACATCGTAACACCATTTTAAATTAGATAGATTTTATTGTAGATTATACATTTTACTGATACCAATTGTATGATATTTACCTTGTTCATTAAAAATGAAAATATAAAATATATATATTTTTTAAATATATTTTTTTTAATTTAATATTTTTTTTTATATATATTTTTGTATGTGGGAAGAGGTGGGGCGGCCGCCACTGATACATATATATATTTAAGCAATAGCTCACGACAGACCGTGGTATATGCTCATTATATCACAGCTAAGGGGCGTGGTTCGGCCCGACGCGAAGCGCCTGTCGTGAGCTATTGCTTTTATAAAACGGTTACCAAGTGTAGCAATATGAAAGAAAAATACACACTCTAATTTAAATAGTTTTTATTAGTAAATAATGATGTTCAAAATAAAATAGTCCCTCCGTTGCCTTCTGCACAAAACATAGTGCGAGGTGGTTGCTATGCAACAACACTAACAGCTAGCGAACATATTAGACAGAGAGCGTTGATCCATTATTTGGCTATTTATTTACATTAATTTGTATGTTGCCGTTTATTGTGCAGCCACTGAAAAACTGTCCAGCATCAGTAGCATGGCTTACGAGGTCACTTGTATAGGTTGAGGTTGTTCTAGGCTGTTGCTTGGCGTGGTGAGAATATTGCTCCACTTTCTCCGGTCCCTGAGATTCGGCTTCCAGTAGCTCTGGAGAGAGTATTCGCACCTGTGGCCACTAACGGTCATCATGTCTCTGCTTTGTTTCAAGACCCGCATCAGAAAGCTTTTGAATGGTGGTTCGTCTACCTGCTCTTCAAGTAGCTCTGCATGTCGTCGTTTAGGTGCTTTTTTTTTCTGGAGATAGGCACTCCTCAATCCACTCCTCCATAGTAAGACCCCCCCGGAGGTCGAAGTTAATCTTAAATGTTTCCATTTTATGCTTTGTAAGTTGGTTTCGTAACGGAAGAAATGTAAATATATTTATAAAAACAAAACAAAAGTTAAATCAAGCAATCTGATTGGTCGATAGTGTTTTTGCGGACCTCTTTGATTACAGATTTGAAAACATCGTTGCTTGCTTTAAAAGTAGCACAACTCATTATGTCAAACCTTGGACAGTATCTAGAAATCCCTGCCCTAATGCCAAAGGAACTGCACACTGAATATGTTTTGCCGTTTGATGTGTATGTCTGGACCGCTGCGTAAAAAGGAGGGTTTCTGCCCCGTTACTTCTCCGCTGCTTTCTTGTTCCAGTATGAAAAGCAAGCCCAACGGTATACTGTTTTTCTCAGACGCGGAGGGATACTGATTTGTTGTGAAAAGTAATTTACAATTCTACCCGTGGTATACGCTCAGTATATCACGGCTAAGAACCAATCAGATTGCTTGATTTGACTTGTCCGTTTAATGGGTCATTCCAGAATTGGAGGACAATTTAGACACCAACATTTTTGAAAAATGAACCTTATATTTTATAATTATATAATGTAATTTTTATGTATTTAGGAAAAACAGATAATAAACCATCAAAAAAAGTGATTTGCCCAGCTAGGCATCAAATTAATATTTTCCAGTGAAGAATTACCCCTGTTACTCTAATTATAGTAACAGGGTTGAAAGTAACAGGGTTGAAAATCAATGCTAATTTGAGCTTTAACCTCAGGATGCTAGATGTAGCCTGTAATGCTACTTTCAAGGTAAGGACAAACTTGGAAATCTAATGCAAGAAAGATAACTTTTAAATGAATATGCTTTATTCTGATAATATCAGTAACAGGGTTAAGACTGAAAAGATTGTAAAAATATGAAAAATAAAAGAGAGGACTTAGTTTTGGTCTACCCATGGCACTAGCACATGGCTTGCTGATGTCACTTCCACTGTGTCATCTGACTTACAGTTTTTTCACTTCCTGTGCCAATCTAAAAAGGTTTGGGTAACAGGGTTGAACGCATGTTGAGGGACACACCTTCTGTGCAAAATTACTGTAAATAAAATCCCTATTTTAAATGTTATATTTGACATGCAAGTTGGTCACCAAGAAGCGGGGACAAGAGAAAAATGCCATTTTAGGGGATGTTCAAGAGCTATTTGATCATTTAAATAATATTTTGAAACCACTTTTTCTACAACTTTATATACATTTTGTCTCAAGACAAGTATGTTTAACACAACAAGTGCATGTTTTACCATTTTGGGCATGGATTGTTAGATTTTTTATATGGGGGACATGAAATGTCCTCCAATTCTGAAATGACCAATATATATATTTACATATACAAGTATAATTAATACAACTGTTAATTTGATTAGAGCTTTGACACATATATATTTATATATCTATACTATAAGTATGACGACTTCCTCGGTCAATATCATGGTATAGCGTCAAATTGTGTTGTGCCCACATGCAAAGGTTGTAAACTCTGGCTTATCCCATGGTATTATAGTAATAGCAAACAGCAACGTTCAACTCCTTTAATGGTATAGTGCAAGTGCAATAAGAAGCTACAGGGACGTTAATCTACGTCGGTAATATTAACTTTATTTAATACAAGATTTACATCATACAGCCCATATAATATTTTACAAATGATGAATTACTGCAAACATGTGCAATATATCCATTATTACAGCTCCGTGGCAGTAAGGCGATATGGGTCCGTTCTTATTGTGCATCCGGTAAAGGTAAAACTCATGCAGTGCTGAACACGTAACATGAACGTGCCGGGCGGCGTGGTCCTGTGGGTTAGATGCACGTTCATAATGCAGAGGGAAATAACTCTCAGAATAACGTTATTAGCACATTTTTACAACTTGAGGACCGAATGTTTTTAATAAGGGCTATACAAGTGTTCATACTAGTTTATTTAGTTCAAAAAACATTATCCAACGATTTACAGACCACTCTTTCCCCATGTAAGTCAATGGTAAAAAGTGTTTCCGGGCCCAGCAACCTAACGGAAGTGTAGTACCGCCGTTTGGCCACCACGAATATTTTCATCTGAGTCCGGCGCACTTCCTGGGGGCTTGCCCCTGTCATCATTAATGGACGTCTCTTTAAAATGACCGCTCAGAGGAGTTCTCATTTCTCTAACCGCCTGCTGCTTCCCCTCCTCTCTCCTCGGTTCCCCTCCTCGGCTCCTCCGCTCGCATCTCCTGCGGGCGGCACCAAGTCTCGAGGATAGGAGTCGATGATAGGAGTCGAGGAGGGGACATTTGAGTATTGAGAAACCTCTCGGGGGTAACCGGGGTAACGCTGCCTTTCCTCTGCACCCCCGGGACTGATGGGTAATCACTTCCAAATGAGTTAAGGGAACAGAGACGAGGCATTTGGGTCCTGCAGGATTTCCCCGTTAATATCAGTGTCTCGAAAACACATGTTGGCGACTGAAAGACATCCAGTGTGCAAACCTTTGACTCTAATATGTCAACAACATGAACCTGGCTTTATCCAATGTTCACACGAGAGTTCTACATCCTGACACATCCTTCATCTACACTGTCTCAACTGAAAGAGGACCAGAAACACATTAAAAATATAATAAAATGTGGAGACTTTGGGATATTTATCTCCCATTATTTTACTTTTCGGGCATTTTACAGACCAGACATGTCGTTGATGTCACTGTTTACCAAACTACCACTTTTTCTGAAAAATGCATAAAAGTATGCAATATATGTTAAATACATGGTTTATACATGTAATTACTGGGGTTCCATTTCTTCTGATTATCTAATTTGGGCGTGCACATTTGCCGCGGGGCAAACCTACCTCTTTTGGATTTGGAAAGGTTGGCATGTATGTAGTTTTGTCTCACATCGTGTACGGCTCCTCCGTTAGATAGGCCTAGCTAAAAGCGGATATTAGAAAAAATATCAAAATGTAGTTGCAGAAAAGGACTGTCGCACTTACCTGATGTGGAATAGATGCAGTTTCCCAAGCTTGGCAAAGCTCACAGTTATGGCTGGCTCTTGATGAAAAATAATAAGAAATTAACAAAGCCTGGATTTAGTTCCAATATAAGTTTTGAGTGTCTACGGTAATAAAATTAGAAAAACATGGTCAGACTGAGGTGAATATCCATGCTGCTTGGAGATTAAATAAACAGCATACTACCATTATAATGTTTTCTTTATTCAATGTAGTTGTCATTATAGAATTTGAGTTCTGAATATAATGTAACAAAACTATATTGGCTAACTTTAACAATTAACAATACAAGAAATAAAATCAGCAGGTAAAGGTGACATGCTGTTTGTTACAAACTGCATGTGTAAGTGAGATGAGTCATTTTACAGAAAAGAGTATAAGAAACGGCAACATATCCAACTTCTTTTATGACATAGCCTACGAGCAGATCCTAACATAAAAGTGAAATGTTCTGAATTATGACATTTATGCTTGTTGTTTTAATTACACAGTGTGGATCGTAATCTTTGTATGTCCCGTTTTTATTGGGAGTGTTCATGCTCTCAGGCGCGCCGGATTCATTTTAGAAGTGGGGGGGCCAAAAAAGTGTGTGTGTATGGCCCAATCCCAAACCACGCCCTACCCCTACACACTCCCCCTCCGTGACAGAGTGAACTCCGTGGAGTGACACATGAGGCTCCCTCCTGTCAGATGGAGGGAGTAAATACAGCCGCAAGCTTTGGGACGGCCTCCCCTCTCTCCGGTCTGTAAATATACATAACTTTGTAATAAAATGCACACATTTACCCTTTTCTAGACTAAACACAGGTATGATCCTAAGTTAACAAAATATGAGGTTATCATGAGGTTGTTAACATCGCAATTCATCAGTATCGTTTAGTGGTTTTGCAAAGAATTAACCACTCTCTGTTTTTGTACCATTATGCGTTGAAGTACCTTTCTCTTTGCCCAAATAATCTAGCGGTCTCCTTTTTTCCGACTGTACAGCTTTACCCGCCTCAATGTCCCGACAACAAACGTCCATGCAGTCGGAACCAGCCTGTTTCGGTTCAACGACAGCGGTGGGGGTGGCGGCGGTTTTGACAGTCTCTGCGGCCGCAGAGCTGCTGCTTTTGGGTTCATCTGGCTTCGCTGTTTCTATGATTGATGAAGGTCCAGGCTCCAGAGATGTGGATGTCAGGGATGTGACCTGCAGTTGTTAAATTTAAAGGTGGGGTATGTAATTTTGGAGAAACCGGCTCGAGTGCGCTAGAATTTGAGAATACACAACCGGAACAAATCTGCCACTTCCTCACAGAGCCCCTCCTCCAACACACACGAACGCGCACATGACCAATGAGGGCACGAGATAAGTTTGTGCACAGGTGGAAGGCTGACAGGCAGGTAGGCCATCCAGTTATTTTAGCCGGGCCGGCTAAAATTATTGGTCGTGCTTTTTACAGTACTACAGCTTCCACAGATGACATTTTGTTATGGATGTTTTTTCAAAGCACTCGAGCCGGTTTCTCAAACTTACCTACCCCACCTTTAAGTTTAGATTGACTGTATTTAGTTTTCTTCTGCGCTGGTTCTTCTGACATGTTTGCAAGTGTAGGCCTATATACAGGGTGCACATAACTTTTTTGCCCTGGTTCTCAAAGGAGCACCTGGAGATGTTGCTTGGTGCTCATCCTTAAAATGAACTTTTGAGGGGGTCTTGACTTTATTTGCCAGACACACGGCACTGAACACACATGCAGAGGTGAACACAGAACACACATGCAGAGGTGAACACAGAACACACATGCAGAGGTGAACACAGAACACACATGCAGAGGTGAACACAAGACAACATTAGCACGACCAGTAATCCTACTACCGTCCTGACTGTTCTCCTCACTGTCTTCCTCTCTGTCAGACATGGTAGCTGATGATGTAGGCCTACTACTTTCTCTCTGGTTGAGTCTGTGGTTAGCTGCTTGCATCCACAAGTCAACAGCTGGGTTTGGGTCGAAAGTCTCTGTTGTCATCTTAGACAAGTGGATGTAATCAAATAAGTATGTGAACATAACCAATAACCTACCATAGCCAATAACAAATTAATGTAACTTATTTTATTTGTGTTAACATTTATTTATTTAAGCATTTTTTTTCATCTCTCCAGTTTTAAAGGATATTTTTGGTTACTGTCCTATAGTATGCATTGGAATGATTTCAAACCTGTTTATCCCAATAATTATAAAGGAGTGCCTTGGAAACATGTGTTTACATAAATTGTGACCAAACCGTTTGAACTTAGACTAAGAGTCCTTTACCTCACTGAGCTGTAGTTAACTTATCAGCCTCTCAGTCTGACTGGAGAGGACTCTCCCTCCACATTATTGTAGAAACATCTTCTTCTTATATCCGTTAGAGTAGCTAGCACCAGATTCTAATAACAACAGCGCTGGTACCGGTGCACCCTCCCTCGCTCACTCGCATGTTGGCTGTGAGCTGCGGGTGCCAGATAAGCCAACATCCCCCATTTTCATCACTTACAGCGCCCATCGTACAGGGCAAATGAAACGTGTAACCGGGATGAAAAGGGTGTTACATTTACTTAATTATGAATATTGTTACATCAAGGCCGAAAATTAGGATGAATCCCAACGGTCAAATGTTTTAGCCCTGCCTATATATTCTTTCTATCTGGTTAACGGCTGACACACAAAACAACGTAACAAATAAAGGAAACAACGTAACAAATAAACAAATCTAAGCTTTTTTATTGGTTGTAATTTACATGGATACATTTGAATGGTGTGACAATGTCCTATTTGATTGGGTTAAAATGTACATATTCTTCCTGTTATGTCTGCCTGCTTTATTTTACCTAATGCAAAGTGACCTGCTCCATCGAAATCAGTCGCATTGACCCGAAGACACATTTTGAGTTGTATACACTGCTGGAAAGAGGAGATTCATAGCTTTCTAATGATATCAGGATTGTTGTTGTACTCCAAATATTAAGCAAAATATGTCACATTATATAATGACTGCAGAGTCTTAATTTTGAGAAAAAGGCCTTCAAAGTTTTCTCTTCTCTGGAATCCATCGATCTGATTGGTTATTAGCGGAGCAAATGATCAAAATACTACGGAGGGAAGATATTTTCAGAAGGTCGCGAGTGTGTGTGTGTGTGTGTGTGTGTGTATACGTGTGTTTGTGTATTTTTGCGTTTGTGTGTATCGTGTTTGTTTCCCGGGGAAAACACTCACGAGAAACACCGGCTGTTGTTATGCCTGCTGTCACGTCACGTTCTCTGCTTGTAATTATGCCGAAGCTTCAAAGTTGTATTCATCATCTGAATTTTCCGAAACAAGGTTTAATATTCTGAAAGCCAAGACTTTGTTTATTTGAAATCAGATAAAAACAAACTGTAACGGACCCGGCCGTGTTATCTATGATTACTATACGCCTTACATTCATAATTTCAGCCGGAGGGAGGGGGAGCGGCGCTGCGGAAGAGCAGAGTGGCACGTGAGAGGCGAGCTGTGGTCTTCCCTTTACAAGCTTAAAAAATGCCTGTAGCTAGTGAGATTGAATATATAACAATACAAAATAACAAATTATACACAGCTAGATCAGATCGCGTTTTAGATGCGACTTTAGAGTAGAGGGGAATTATTGAAACGGGATTTGTACAGTGTTTCGCGCTGTGTGTATGGTATATAAATGTGTGTTTGTATATTTTTGCGTTTGTGTGTGTATTGCGTTTGTTTCCCGGGGAAAACACTCACGAGAAACACCGGCTGTTGTTATGCCTGTTGTGACCAGTGGCGGTTCTACAGGGTGGCACGGGGTGGCAGATGCCACCTCAGAAAAATGCCTTGCCATCCCAGCTGTCACCCCAGTTGGCAGCTTTGTTTTGAAAGAAAAGTTGTGGCTCATCGGACATTTATGAGAGAAAATCTCTAATGTCCGAGTGCAAGTGAATGCAGCACAAGACGCGAGCCTTGTAACCCCTCCCCCGGCCCTGGAACGAGCGTGGAAATATGATTGTCGGCGATTTCATTTAAATGGGGGACAGCGCAAAACGAGAAGCATTTTGGATCCAAGTAGACGGAAGGAATGAGGTATTTGCGGTCAGTGGCGGGGCTGGGGTAGGCTACAGCCATACCAAGAAATGGCTTAGCCCCACCATGAAAAATGATGTTAAGGTAAGCAAAAATAAAGTCCGCCAACTCGCGCGGAGTAAATTGCACAGACAGCAGTTAGTAAGATTGATTTCAGTAGCCACTTGTCTGGAAATACTGAAGACTAGAAACGGTTTTGAAAACTTTTGTCACGTAATGATCGTCTTCTCAATAGAACATCTTTGATAATGTCTTCTGGCCAATCAGAATCACGATAACGGCGTGGTGTTGTTGCAGGAAGTCCCGATATATCGATACAACATTACGTGTTGATAGAAATCAACACGTAATGAAATAAGACCCCACGGTTTGATGATTGATAGGTGTGTGGGCTGTCTTTCATTTTGACACACAGAACATTGGGGGCTATCCACAATGTAAAGTAACTCACAGCCTCTTCCCTCTTCTCTTGTGAGGAGCAACAGGTTCAGCTTTCAGAACAAAGTAACAAAAAATTAAATACCATTCATTTTTTTAAATATGTCGTGTAGTAATAGATGTATTTATTTTTTCTTTACAAGAGAGAACCAGAATGTGTATTTTATGTTAGTATTTCAAAAAATCTCCTGGGGGACAATCCCCCCAGACCCCCCTGCAGGGGTTGGGTTTTCAGCATGTCAACTTTTTCACCTGTGGGGAAATTGCAGGATTGGCTCCAGGTCGCCCTTTTTATTTACTACAAGACAAATGTGCCTTTTTATTTCATACAGTTCAATTTGGCTTGAGACAGGGAAATAATCTAAACCTCACTCGTGGCGTTTCACTGTCAAGGGGAGCGTGTATGTAATTACATTGCAAATACTGACTTGAGCCCCACCACTGTATGGGTTAGGCGGCCCTACCATAGATTACCCAACACAAATGCTCTGGAGCCGCCACTGTTTGCGGTCTACAATGACAGAGAAGAGCCTGTCTAGTTTGGCTGTACATTGAATCAAAACGCACCATAGCTTTAAATCGTTTGTGAGGCGTTTTGCTGATCAATATGGTAAACGCCACATTCAGCTGTTATAGGCATGCCAACTTGATGCTCTGCTCACGGATGAGTCGATGAGAATAATAAACTCTTAAGATGATGACCTTACGTGTGTATAATATGTTTCTTCTTTGTGGGGGTCTGCCCCCAAAAAACTGTTTCAAGTCCTGAGAGAGTCAAATAAGACGGTGTGTAAAACTTCGCTGCCCAGCCAAAAAAAAGGTAACCACTTTGATTTAACTAGGCCAGTAGGTAAGGACTTTCCACTGAATAATAACTGCAGCGATGTAATGTTTTAGCTGAATACACGTTTTTTAACCCTAACTGATGCAGTTAGTCACTTCTTTAATGTTTGTTCTTTCTGATGTAAAGTCAAGGTTGTAACTGTTTGCAATGAAGTTGTGTGGCGCTGAACTGTTCTTTTGATTCTTTTGATATATGATAGTAATTACTTGTCTTTCAAATTTGAAGGAGGGTGAGCAAGCATCTTGAGGAACATTCATCATTATCTCCTCCAACAAATATAGTTTATTTAATAATAACACTGAATATGTGAATCATAACAGTGATTGACAGCTGATAGGAATAATATGATTGTTAATATTATCATATTCATACAGACACACATCGATGAGACAGTTAAGTAATCTACTTATTGCAGCAGTCTGCATAGATTTGGTACCCCTGGTATTGTTCAGTTGTGTCTGCCACCTTATATATTTATATGTAAGGCTTTACTGATGTGCCACAATAATGTCACCTCATGTTATTGAGTTAAAATATTAATATTGTGGCTTTCCAAGTTAACATTGACTGATATAACTGCGATTAAATCAGCATATACTTCTGCCAGGGGATGCCACCCCTGAAATTCTCCTGCCACCCTCTTGCCACCCCATGAATATTTGTCTAGATCCGCCCCTGGTTGTGACGTTAAGTTACTCCGTTCTCCCCTTGTAATTATGCCGTTACAAGCTTCAAAGTTGTATTTATCATCTGAATTTGCCGAAACAAGGTTTAATATTCTGAAAGCCAAGACTTTGTTTATTTGAAATCAGATAAAAACAAACTGTAACGGACCCTGCCGTGTTATCTATGATTACTATACACCTTACATTCATAATTTCAGCCGGAGGGAGGGGGAGCGGCGCTGAGGAACAGCAGAGTGGGGAGTGAGAGGCGAGCTGTGGTCTTCCCTTTACAAGCTTCAAAAATGCCTGTAGCTAGTGAGATTGAATATAACAATCAAAAATAACAAAATATACACAGCTAGATCAGATCGCGTTTTAGATGCGACTTTATAGTATAGAGGGGAATTATTGAAACGGGATTTGTACAGTGTTCTGCGGCATCTGCCGCTGCGAAAATGTGGGGCAGGACAGAAAAGTAGGGAGGCCAATGGCCCCCTGGCCCCCCCGCTTCCGGCGCCCTTGCATGCTCTATATATGGCGTTTTCTGAATGTTGCAGGGAGAGCCTCTGGTCATTGCATGACAGCATTTCGGATGTAATGCAAGACCTTCCTGAAACTCTGACAGTGCTTGACGTGAGCTGTGTTAATTACAGTAATGGCACGCATTCTCATTCAGTCATTGTTTACGTATCCCGGGGCCTGGTGGAGCGGAGTGGTGCTCGGCCTCGCTGGTCTGCGTGGCGCTGGCCTCGTTAACACGGACAGCTGTTCCTCCCAGCGCAGCCATGGAGGACATGACGAGTGGCGCCGGACACGCCGCCCAACACACCGACTGTCACAAATAGAAGTCTCCAACGAGGCAGGAAACGTCAATGAGTAATCAGCGGGAAAGTGCTCCTCGGGTCATGTTTTCCAGGCCCAGCCCCCAACCCCCCGACAAGCAGCCGCTCCCCTTCACTAGAGGCGGGCTCATGACCCCGTACTATCCCTTTTAAATTTAAAGTCAAAGGTGGAGTTGGTGTATAATACCACCAGTAACCTGTGCTAGGAGAGCCATGCTCAGATAAACAGTGTCACAGGAATCCAATAAGATCTCTCACGCGGGGCAGGCAGGGGGGCAGTGATGCAGCAGGAGGGGAAAACACTCTTAGAAACGCCTCTCCAGCTACAAAAGAAAGTAAATCAAATATAAAAGAATAAAGCTGTCATTTTGCTTGTTAAGTTAAGAATAACACTTATTTTCAAACAGTGATGTTGGTTAAGTGCGATGCTCGATGAGTTAAAGGCGGGGTAGGTAATTCACTTCAGAAACACTTTTTATTATATTCCATGGAATGCTCTTAACATCCCGATAGCAATGGATACATTAAATGCTTTGACAATAGAGAACCGCAGTGACGCGTCCTAACACCCGGAAGTAAACTCCTTCCGGTTCCTTAGTCAAAAGCCAATACAATTTCTCCTTAGGATTTTGGAAAATAGCTGGAAATAAGGTCTGTGGTTGAGACATATTTAAGAGACGGATCACGTTTTGTTCAGCCGGATAATATCCACATGTCTATCCTACTTTTATAATTTTCGAATCATAAATCTAGTCGCCGGAAGCAAAATGCTAACGTTATGCTATAAAGGAACTACAGCAGGGTCGCTGCTTCAACGTCACGCCAACTTAAGATCCATATTCAAACATACAGATTGTAAATGGTACAAGTTGAAGTGTTTGTTTCAACAGTTTGCAGGAGGCAGGTACTTGCTTTCAAGCAGAACAGGGCAAACAAACTTAGAGGAGTGTTTACGTGTTTGGTGTAATGACGTAAAACGGCCTGGACAACTTCTGTAGTTCTATTCAGCCACTTGGTAACAACCATCGTTTTTCAGACATGTAAACTCTTCAAAACGTAGATCAAAACGTGATCCGTCTCTTAAATTTGTGTCAAACACAGACCTTATTTGGAGCTATTTTCCAAAATCCTATGGAGAAATTGCATTGCTTTTTATCGAAGGAACCGGACGTGGTACAAATGCTAACTTACTTCCGGGTTTTAGGACGTGTCACTGCGGTTCTCTATATATACCAGCGACGTGCAGTTAGGGGAGGCTGAGTTGTAAATGTGATTTCTGTTTGATTCCAATCGCTTTTTATGGCCCAAATCAGCAAATTGGCCGAGCTCCGCTACAACTACATGGGAGCGAAGAGGAGTGAGGCAGGGACGAGCTCTGCCTCACGTAAGCCCACAGTAACTGGCTGAAGCACGGGCACTAATGTAGCGCAGGCACTTATTTTGTGAGTGCGCTCAAGCCAGTTACTGTGGGGTGAGGTGAGGCGCAGATGAGCTCTGCCTCACCTCAGAATGCGGCACCCCACAGAAACTGGCTGGAAAGCGGACCCTAAGCGCATGCCTGCACCATCTCACTGTATGTCACCAATGTAATCTTTGTAGATCCCTTTATTACATTTATCCTCGCCATCCATCGTCTCTAAATAACTTATTTCACGTATATGTGATATTTAGGCTCGCTGGTCTCATCATACAACGGCAATGAGAAAAGCACCAGGAGAGGCAGCCATAACCTCTGCTACACTGAAGGGGGCGCAAGTGAGCCCACATGTTCTTGTTGCTACTGTTATTCTACGCAGAGACGGTAGACGCCAACAACAAACTAGACTTTTGAAACTAGAGGCAGATAAGGAGGACTTTTACAAAAATGTAATTGAGATTGTTGTCCAGAAGGATAGCATGGACTTCATCTTCAAGTCAAGGTAAGACCACCATTGTAATGAACATGGGATCTTACTAAGAAAGAACAATCCAATATTTAGATGTTGGATATCCTTTTGTTGAACAGTCTGTTTAAAATGAATCGAAGCATCAGACTAAAAAAGCTTTTGAAAATAACCGAACATTTCGATTAAGGTCAAAATATAATATTTGTAAATCTGACTCTGAAAGAGTCAGTGCCTCACCAGCCATGAACGTCACCGCACGTCACTGATAAATACATAACAAATATTTCATCTGTGGAAGCCGTAGTACTGTAAAAAGCACGACCAATCATCTGAGCCGGCCCGGCTAAAATAACTGGATGGCCTACCTGCCTGTCAGCCTTCCATCTGTGCACAAACTTATCTCCTGCCCTCATTGGTCATGTGCGCGTTTGTGTGTGTTGGAGGAGGGGCTCTGTAAGGAAGTGGCAGATTTGGTCCGGTTGTGTATTTTCAAATTTTAGCGCACTGGAGCTGGTTTCTCCAAAATGACCGACCCCACCTTTAAGCACATCTTCTGATACGTCATTATGTCATTATGAAAAATATGTTAGCTTGGGCAATAATTCAGAATAGGTTCTTTTTAGCTTCGGGTTAGCTGGCACTGATTTTGTCCTCAACTTTGCATTTATTTTATGCCTGAACGGGTCAAAGTTGTGTCTTTTAAATGTTATTTCTGAATGGATATGTTTTATGCATGTTTGAGGATATTGTTATATAGATTTCACACAATGAATATGACGTTTTGAAATGTTCTAATTACATATGTATTGCTGATTATATTCTCACAGAGATTAGGCAATATATCAGATTTAGGGCAAATCCTCGTGTCTAGGTTATTTTTAATCCCAGCATTCATGTGATCCATAATGTGATCATTCAAAGTTGATCTTATTGGCAGAAGTAATCATGGAGTAAATGTGTTATTCTCACACTCCGGAAATAGTTTTGTAATCCTCAATTACTTCTTTAGAAGAGTTCAACACAAATGGGACTTGTCTTGTGAAATCACATAATAGATTTTTAGCAATATTAAGATATGGCCATCACACTTTCCACATTAAACCATTTTGTGAACCATTTGATTTACTTTAATAAGCACAATAGTTTGAGATGATTATTATGTCACTCACCTGACCTACTGCATTTAAACTGCATGTGAAAAACAAGAGGATTAATGTGTGCCGCAGCACCATCTCCTGGAATGTGAAAACAAATATATGACTATTTATATTGACTTGTTCTTTAACAAGGTTATAATGTTTTAGTTCTTGGAAGAGTTTTGATTTGGTTTAGATTCCTTGTTCATTCTCCATATCAGCGCACTGCCATACAAATACAGTATTTCATCAAATAGCTTTGATTGTTCAAATACTGGGATCAATCGGCCTGATCAAATCATAATCAGAACATCGACACTGACAGATTTCACACAACCTAAAATAACCTGAAGCAGTATCAGGAAAGAGTTTGAACTAATTGATTAGCTAAAAATATATTGCAATATTTAAATGTCCAATTTATCGTGTCAGGGAAGGGAGGGAGGGAGGGAGGGAAGGAGGGAGGGAAGATGGCAGCGATGGCTTCCAGAACCGGGGATTGAAACGTCTAATAAGTGAACAGTGCCTTTCCTCTGAGTGTGTGAACTGTGGAAGCTTTCATTTCCCTATCATCACCGGGATCTAATACCAATCTGTATTCTTTATTCAGGCCGTCTGTGTTGCTGCCAGACAAAGCCTTTGAAAAGCCAATTCCTGGGAATTAAAGAAAAGAGATTAAAATATCATTAGGTGCTACATAATTGAATGTCAATTTTGAATAAACTTGAATTCAATTCCTGGTCATTAAACTGAATACGGTCTGCTTTTTTTCCAATCACAGTTTGAAAGCCACAGATGAGAGCGAGGTAGGAACTTCAGAATCATTAAAGTGATGGAGTTTGTTTGGCCTTGGCGAGCCAGACGGCTTTGATTCTCTGAGCAGCTGGAGGAGAGATCGAATTCAAACAAAGCTTGGCCAAATTGAAGGAAACATGAGCATAATAATATTTAATAATTAAAGTCTCCCAAACAATGGCAACGGAATGAAGTAATGTGCAAAAGTGTGGAACACCATTTGCATAATTGACACAGTCCCCCCGTCTCCCCTCCTGTAAATGAATGATGAAGACAATAAAAGATGTTGCTAAAATTGGGAACAATAACAGCAAAATGTCATCAAGGCCCCCATGCTCTGATTAATCTGCGCTTGCAAATCAGTGCAGGGGGAAGAGAGAGAGAGAGAAGCAGCAGAGAGGGGGGTGGGGGGGGGCAGGTGATTAACAACAGCAGGGATCGCCGCTGTGGACACCGTGCGCTGTTTTGCTGGGCTGGAGGGGCACCATGCAGCCCCTCTGCACAGCTGCTGCAGGCCCTGGATCAGCCCTAAAGCCTGAGTGCAATCATTGGGATTGTCATTAACCCCTCGTGCCCCCCCCCCCCCACGCCTCAGCACCACAACTCCACTCCTGAATACCTCACATGTCTCAGAGAAGGACAGTGTGATGCACTTTTAAAAAACGCTGGCATTATATCATCCTGTACTACACTGAAGAAACTTTAATGAAATGTTTTATGTCAACTGGTCTAGTTGAGAAATCTGTTTTCAGTTCTTCACTGCATCCTTAACGTTTACAATATTGCTCAGCTACTTATTTGCCATCTCATTTCTTATTATTCAGTACAAAGGAACCGTATTAAATAAAAACACAATACAATGAGATATCTGGTATATAATCAGGATTTCTAATTAATTGGTTTATTTTTTTAAATATTCTCCATCTCTCTGATCATTTAGATTATAGCTTTCATCATCTTTTGATGTTTAAAAAATATAAAAACTAGGCATCATCTATATTTATGCTTATCACATTTGCAGTTAACTTGATTATATTCATATTACAAATCTGACTCACGTTACTGTGAGGTGAAATACAAAGCAGCTAAATGAAGTGTAGGTCGAGTTCTATAATGCTGTTAACAACACAGCACAACATATATAAGCCATGTAAGACATGTCTGTATGGAGACAAGTGTCTTTGCTTTAGGGAAGATTAGTCCTTTCTAAATGATGATAGTCAATATTTACATCTGTGGTCATCAGGAGTGTGTCCTCTGCAGACTTCAGCGCATGCTCTTCTGAAAGCATTAATACAAACATATGATTTTTCACCATCTGATGTCCCCCTGTCCCACACCCCCTGAAGCAACCTCTATCTTGTAAATTCAGCGCAATTAGTGGCCTTAACAAACCCAGAGACACTCATTGGATTTTAACCTCCTCTGTCCAATTAACAAAATGTAGGTTGGAAATAAATGGCAGACGCCTAAGCAAATTAATTATGTGTCCACCAAGCTGTTGGGCCGTGTGCAGAGAGCAGGGCTGGCAGTGGAGCGGCCATATGGCCTGTGTGGGAGCGGACAGGGGGGGGGCAGTGCTACACCCCTCACATTCTCACAGATATTGATGTCTCGGGCACAATACAACATGCCGTGTGAGATGCTGTGGAATTAGTCTAATATAAAGGTCTTTATGATTGTTTATGAGGATTGAAGCATCTGTGATCCCTCCAGGCCATTTGGAATGTTTTATTGTAAATGTAATTAAACTGTGACATGGTTTTAATGACAAACAATTGTCTTTTGATTATGCTCTAAACAACAGTTTTTGTTTAAGAATTATAAAAGAGACACACAATTAGTTCACTGATGATGATGTCATAGTGATGTCATCGGGGTTATCTTGGCTCATTTTCAACAAACAGCCTGGACCACAAACTGGAGAAAAGATATAGGGTTTAGAAAGAAGTGGTTATAGATTATATATATATATGTAAATATAAGATATAGAAGAAAAAGCACCATTGAGATGAATTATGGGATATGTAGGATCCAGAATAGTTTTTGTGTTTCCTATGATATAAAATACAAGTCAGGAATATTCAACCTCTGCTGCTTCCATTAAAGAGGCCTCTAACTCCATTGGACTCTTCTGTTTTCTTCCTAACATTGTGACATCACTAACATCTCAACAGAGCCGGCCAGCTAACCAATCAGAGCAGACTGGGGTCTGGTTTCAGACAGAGGGGGAAAAGAGTTGCTGCAGCACATGAGAACAATAAAGCTCTTTTTGAACATAACAGCATGGAGACATGTCCCAGCAGAGACACGGGAAGTATGAACCTGAAAATGAGTAGAACAGACCCCTTTAAGCCATTTCTTTATTGTATTAAATCTATATATTGTGTGACCCTCAACAGGAGGGAGTGCATTTATTTAATGAATATGATTTTGACCATATTCTGCACTGTCTTCATCAGACGCTGTTTGACTAAATGTGTTCTTGGATCAGGAAGAGGGCAAAAAGCCCAGCTGTGTCTCAGAACATGATCAACATGGCCACCTAGAGGCAACATGTAAGACCACAAACATCTGCTCTCATTTCAAGGGCAACAATAACCTAAATCCGCCTCCATAGCAGCATCGTGACATTAGATTATTGGCATAAATTATGATGGTAATACGCAGACAGACATCTAATCCACAGGGATCTGTTAACTGCACATCATATATGTCTAGTAACTGCAGCCTATAGTAATCCTATTCACATTTTTAAAGCAGTTGTGTTCCCAGCCCCAGTTTTCATACTACACTACAGTTCTGTGGTGCACAATATTCCCACACTTGAACAATTCAATCGATATGACATTTTGTGTTTGGGTAATACTAGAACAGAAACTGGGCAAAGGAGAAATCAGAACACAGTGACTTTGTGTGACTAAGGCATCAAAGGAGACAACACATGGAATGATATGAAGTCAAATGAATAATCCAATATAGAAGAGACCAGAATTGTCAGGGTTATCAGATATAATTAGAAATGTGTGCTGAAAATGATACAAATATATTGATATAATATATATTCAGCAGGGTGATCATCCATGATTTATAACCAAATTGTTATACATTTTAATTGTCTTTCTTTAAATACAATGTGCATGCCCTTTGTGGGATGAATAAAGGAATTCTGATTCTGCTTAAGTTTCCTTCATCACAAATCCAACCAGTTTTTTAATTATTCTTATTAGTAGACGAAACGGACAACAGTATTTGCAGTATTTGGTTTTTATTTGACCAAAGTTTACCATTACATATCGCTGAGGCTTTTATCCAAAGCAACTTACAATGTGAGCGACAAACCATAAAGATTCAAACTCAGAACAAGAACAGTGTAGATATACTGTATGAGCTTCAATGAGTCGGACTAAGTGCTGTGCGTTAAACTGCTACTTTTTTAAATGTTCAATGATTATTTATTTATTGGCAGAGGTAAAAGCAAAACAGGTGTTTTTTCAGTTTGCGACAGAATTTGTGTCGACTTTCTGCTGTGGTTACATCAATGGAGAGCTCATTCCACCGAGCCAGAGTGGCTGATGCAGAGCCAAGTGCACTGGCTGGAATGTGTGGTTTCACAATGTCCTGGATGTAAGACAAGTTTGTAGTATTAACACAAGGATTTGAGCCTTTGCAGACCATTTACATGCACAAAATAACACATTACAGGAGAGGGAAGTTCCGGGCCTCTTAAAACATTGGACAGAGGATTACTGTATAATCGGGGAATTGTCTTTCATTTGAAAAAAGGCAGATATTTCCTGGTTACAGAAGGCTCATGCAACATAATGGCACTGGGATGAATGATGGTCTTCAATGTCTGAAGAGTGTCTCTGCAATTTGACACAATAAATGCCAAACATAAATCTTATCTATACTTCCAGCTCCTAGAGTAAACCCCGGTATTGCACCTTAGTTATAAGGAAACATCATCTGTAGCCTCAGAGTTAATAGTTAACGTTCCGAGCTACTTGGCATGAAATGATTCTGTTATTATTATCATTCAGTGGGGATGAAGCGTCTCTGTTCTGTCAGAACAACAGGGGGAAGGTAAGGAATGGCCCCTCTCACCTCCACATTAACATGTACACTGTGTGAACATCTGAATTCAAACGGCATCATGATGTCATGGAAACAAGGCGCAAGGTTTGTGCATAACCACAGAACTGCATTACACCTGTCTGCATGGACAACAGATCTGTTTCTTTGCATACACATGTCTGAGTGATTACTCTGTCCCTGATCCACAGCGTCATGGTTAGGGAACACAGCTCGTCTGCTCATTTGATCCTCTGTGTTATGAAGACATGATGAGGTCACATTCAATAACTTTTGAAGTTTTACCTTCATTTAAGTTTAGTGAATTAAAAACATTGAACTGGTTAGAGCTGCTTTGCACAGTTTATCTATACAATGTTTTGGCAATATGTATCTGCTACGAAACCATATGTTACACAGTCTGTACTTTGTCTCCCTCAAGTGGTCAGAAGGATATAACACAACGTTCTTTACAGTGAGGGACTGATGAAACAAAACGTTGAAATGTTACACACAAAAAATACATTTTAGTACATATAAATATATTAGTACATATACAAGTCCTTAGAAACCTCACAGGTGTTAATAACTGTTAAACAATGCAGGGTTCATACACTTTCTCACCAATCATTTTCAATGACTTTTCCATGACTTCTCCATGACCTTTACCTAATTTTCCATGATCAAAACATTACTCTGAAATAGTTTATTTGAACATGGAACAGGAAAATAAGGTCTGCATATGAAACATGTTGAGCCTATCTAAAACAAATCCAATAGCAGGCTTACTAGCTTCTTCACGCTAAAGCAACTCAGATCTCTCACCAGCAAAACACCTCGTCAGTTAAATGCCATTTTACGTTTCATTACCATACAGTATTCATTATCATTATAGTATTATTATTTCGGCGATTAGATAAAATATAAATTATATTTGATGGAACTTTAGTTACATTTCCATGACTTTTCCAAAACTTTGGGAAAAATATTCTTTTCCATAACGTTTCCAGGGCCTGGAATTAGCATTTTGAATTTCCTTGACTTTTCCAGGTTTTGAATGACCGCAAGAACCCTGCCAATGGCTGCATTATATTCAGAGGAGTCAGTAGGGGAACTGTTGTTAGTCGTATTTATTAGACCTGGCTTGTCTGCTGTGATATAGATATAATAATAATACATTTGATTTAAAAACGCCTTTCAAACCACCCAACGACACTTTGCAATTCAGTAAATATTCTTTCAAAAAGAAATTGTATATATTATAAGTCAATACTTCTTTTTGAAGTCAGAAATAACTTTCAGAGAGCAATATCCAACAAAAGCGCTCCAGGTAAATATAAGGACATCATGTAGTTGAACCAAAGTCTAAAGTTAAACGGTGCTAAATGGAATACAGACATCATGACACCTGTGTTTGTGGAGCTTAGTGAAGGTCTGACCCTGAGATCAACACTCAAATGTCTGCAATGTCCGTACTAACATTATTAAATCAAATACTAGTTGTCATACCACTGTAATGCTGTATGTCACACACGTCAGCCACAGGAAGACATTTGGACTAATTCAGTCAACTTCACAACTAAGATGAAATATGGTATTAAGATCAGATATGTCCTAAAGAGTCCTTCAAAGTATGTGGAAGTGTTCATCAACAGCGACTTCAAATAAACATTTTAAGTTGCATTTCATGAAAAAAACTAAACTAATTGGATTTAAGAGTGAAAAACAAAGCAGGATTTAAAAAATAACAATAAAAATGCAATACTATTATTATCACGTTGGTTTTTATTCAAATATTATTCAAACAACAAAAATATGCATTATTTGTGATTTATTTTTTCAGGGAGAAATAAGGCCAAGTTTGACAAAGTCCAAACAGAGCAACCGGTTCCATCCAACTAAGTGCTTTGTAATTAGTGTCTATGTACACATCATAAAGGCTGAAAACACAATAACTACACAAAATGAACACCTTGCATAAAGCGGTCCCTGCTGTGACTGAGAGGATTCTCTCAAACAGTACGTCAACATGTGGAAGAGCATTTAGCTATTAACGTTCGAACATCAACCGTTAGTATTTGATTTTTCTAAGTTAAGTCATATCCCATTCCCTCAGTTTGACTTGTTCCTCGTGCCTGAAATCGAGCTGAAGTCTTCAGACAATTCATCAAATTAAACTTTCCTCCAGTTCTTCAAGATGGCCTCTGCTGCGTCCAGAGTGCTGTCTTGCTGTTAGGAGAGATAGTATGAGCATTCTTCACAAGAGAAAAAAACTACACTCCGGTAAAATGAAGTTTAATGTCTTTTAGGTTTGAATTTACCTTAATAAAGCAAAGGCGAATATATTTCTCAAAGTGCTTCTTGGACTCCTCTCCAACAAACGCTGTGACGGGAATGGCTGCCAGTTTCTATATGAAATATAATAATTATGAAACAATACAAAACTATGGGTTTCAATGTGATATTGTAGACAGCTGATTGAAAATAAATAATTTACCTTTTCTTTAATCATCCACTTCACAAATTTGTAGTCGTAGGCTTCATCCTCCTCCATGTGTGACAGGTCCTGATCTGCAATGAGAAGAGAAGTAAAGTCCATCACACAGCAGGAGTTACTTTATTCACTTCCATCGCCTTTTTCTAATATACAATTATGATCTAAAAGCTTTGCTATATTTCTGAGGGTCAGTAGCAGTCCACCCTGGAAGAGTTTTATGAATCAATCATGGAGTTAAGCTAAACACAGAACTCATTTACTACAGTGTGACTTATTCTCCATAAACGGGTCGACTGTGCTGTACATAACCAGTAACCATGGGCGTCGCAGCCATTATGTGAGGGTGGGACAAGTCCCCCCCACTTATTCAAATAATTAGTTTAGACCCCCCCCACTTTAACCATGTGGAAAGTCCGTGAATCGGTCTATCCACTCGCCGCACTTTGGAGAGCGCTGTGTCTGTGCTTCACTATCAAATCCATTCCACTTGCTTATTGAGAGAATGCCCAAATCAATGAAACTCCGTTCCATGTTTTCACTGCTACTTTGTACCAAGGCAGATTCTCAAATAGCACGCGCATGTTCAAGGAGTGTTGCCATAGTTGGACAGCTCAGATCTGTTGTATGAAGCGATGCCGGTAGCGGAGGTAAGGCACACACACCAAGTGTTCAGGACATTGTTAATACAGTGAAAATCAAAGCTGACGATCTCTTGGTTTGATGTGTTTTCTCCCCCAGACAACATGGACATAAGAAAAAACAATTTCAAAGAAGTCCTCTAGGCGCTTGAGACTGAGTCAGAGGCAGAACACAGGGACAGTGGAGAGAGGTCTGTTGCTGAGGTGAGTGATGAAAGGGAAATGACAGTTTAGAGTCAATTGTGATGTGGACTCTCATCCCAGAGTGTTAAGGAAATCAGTGGGGATATTGAACAGGAAACATTTCAGTCAAGGGGTCTCATATGACCAATACAGACAGAAGAGCAACATTTAAGTCAATGATACCATTCCTTGGTGAACTTAACAACTGTATGGAGTCAGATCAGTCTCAATATTAATAAATGCTCACAGAAGGATTCACAAATGTATTTTGCGATTTATATATAAATGACTCTCCACAACAATATCTCTCAATGCACTCACAAATATGTATTGTTGTATATAAATGTACAAAAAATGGGCATTTAAACTGCTTTTTATTAATTCAAAGACGGCTCTGAATTAATAATCAAATATGTTTCCTTTCTTTACTACTGGATGAAATTACAAAATGTACCCATCATTTTCCTCATGCGAGTATAGCCACATACAAGTATCAAACCACCTGTTAAAATGCACCAGAATACAGGAAATATATATATATTTTTAAAAATGTCCCCCCCCACATTCAGGATGCTTCCTACGCCCATGCCAGTAACTCTTCCATCAGAATGTCCATTTGGAGATTTCATTTCGAAATTGAATGCATTTATTTTAATGTATGCATTACCTCTGTGAGCTCTAACTTCATTTGCACTTCTTGAATTAACTGTTCAGTATGAACATCTGAAGTTGTTACCAAGTAAATGTGTGAAGTAGAATGTCTTTGTGCTGTCCAACCACCTGCCTCTTTAGAAATGAGCCACGGAGCAGTATTTGTCCTCACTGGTAGCACGCAGCAGCAGATGTCAGTTAAAAGGTAACTCACTAAGAGACGTGACGTCCACCAGCATGAAGTACCCCCCCTCTGGAATGACAGGGGTCATCCCGGCCTCCTGCAGGATGGCAGCCATGCGGTCCCTCTTCAGCTCCAGCTCCTCTGGCAGGGAGGAGAAGTAGCACTCCGGCTGCCCCATCAGCTCCAGGTTCCTCTGGAAGCCCTGAGCCACCGCCTCCTGGGGACAGACAGATACAAGTGTCAGAGTAAATACTGATTGGTCAGGAACCTGTGTTACAGCTGCACACTTGCCTGTAGCGGTGTGGGGCAGGTGTACATGGTGTTCTGCATGACGGTCTGGAGATGCTTTATCAAGTGCTCAGGTCCTACAGACCAGCCCAGCTAGGAGACAACAACATCAATAAGTGCGAGAACTGAGTTGTGAATATTCACAATGGTGTTCTAAATAAACTTTTGTTTTACCTTCCATCCTGTGACACTGAAGGTTTTTCCTGCACTGCCGATAGTGATGGTTCGATCCCACATTCCAGGAAGAGTGGCTGTAGAGGCCGAAAACAGGTCATTGAAAACAGGGGAAAATGTCAGAATGACATCTTTTAATGTCTAAATGTAAGTGCTATATGCAATATTTATATATATATTGTATATTTTATGTATTTATTTGGTCCTACTTGTAGTGAGACAGCACTATAAGTTAGTGTCTTCAGGCAGCCACTGTTTACTTATGAGAAACTCTGTTTGTCTTGTCATGGTGATGTATTCTTTAAATGTGTTTGTCTTCATGGATAATACTCAGAAGTTGCACTTACTGAATCTTATGATAAACTGTCTCTTTTTTAATGCTCTGTTTTTAGCTCTATTGCAGCTTGATTTCAACCATATTACATTTTCTTGATTGTTGTCTGGCATTTAATATGGAAAGTGGCTTTCTGGACACAATGAAATGAAAGGGGTGTGCGTCCCCTTGAAGTATTCAAAAGACATTTTGAAAGGAACTGGCTGGTTTAACTCGGATACATTCCATTCATCGTTGCAACTCAAATGTTTCAACAGCCTTTTCTTGTAGCTTTGGTCCCTTTGTCTGGCAGAGGTGTTGGGTCCATGTATCAAGTTACTCCCTGTGTTTGCTAGCTTTATGGTACATGGCATAGCACTACTCTCTGTTAGCTATTGAGCAACTGGTTAGCTTGTTGCAGTTACCAAGCCTCCCATTACCTTGGTGGAACACTGTTACTGGCTAAGGCTAGTGAGCTAGCTAGCATGAGACCAGATAGCTTGGCAGTCAGACAAGAGTAGCTGCTTTTTTCAAGGTTTCCATCCCTGTAGCTGTTTGTAAAGGATCTTATACAAGATGGATAACAGTGCTCTACTCTTTTTGTACAGTGGGTATGTTGAACGTACCAATTTTGACATGTTGATGTCCTCTGTAGATCAGCCACTCATAAACCTCATCACTGATGCACAGAGTGTCGTGTTTGATACAGAGGTCAGCGATCATCTGCAGCTCGTCTCTGGAGAAGATCTGCAGGGAGACGACAGGAACTACTGAGAGCTTTGTTTTCCCATCAAGTTAGCAAGCATTTACATATCTCAGATGAAACGGGTAACGGCTGTGATGTAGACTTACCTTCCCAATGGGATTGTTGGGGGTGTTGATGATGATGGCCTTTGTCTTGGAGTTGAATTTACTGGAGAGCTCCTCTGGATCAAGAAACCAGTCGGCACTTGTTCCTGTCTTGTTCCCAGACTTCTGAAATGTATAAGAAATGTTGTGTCATGGCTCCTATAATGTATTGATATCCTTAAGATATGCAGTAAGTAAAGTAACTACTTTGCTACTGTAAGAGTGGAAGACGTATGTTTAGGTTTAACTTACAAGACGTAGCGGTATTAGCACAGGCTTGCCCCCAGCCATCCGCACCATGGGTACATAACAGTCGAAGAAAGGCTCTATTATGATAACCTCAGGAAAGAAACAGTGTACATAAATATAACAAATTACAGGGAGCATGTTTGTAAATGTTTATGGTTTTAAACACCTGTCCTTACCTCGTCTCCCTCGTCCACCAGCCCTTGCATGGTGCTGAATAAAGAACCGTAACCTCCCACTGTCACAAGGATCTCTTTGAAGGGGTCGATCTGCCGCCCGCAGACCTTCCCATAGACCTGAGACAGAGCTTTCACCAAAGATGGGTGACCCTTGCAAATCAACAAGAGACAAAAGTTTAAGAACAAGTGGGTTTCTGGCAGTAGCAAATACTGTGTGTTAGGGAATAGTGTATTGTAAAAAATGTAACCTACTTAGGGCTGTACCGAATAGTTAAAAGCTTCAGAGCTTCGTTTATAACGTTAATATTTGGATTATGAGTAAGTGTGTACAGTTAGTGTATAAATCGTACAAAGCCTCGGGTGTACTGGTTCATCCGGTCCACTGAAGAAGCCTCTGCTAGGGCCTCCTTGACGTAAGAAGGCGGGGAGATATCTGGAAAGCCCTGACCCAGGTTAACAATGGACGGGTCCGCTGCCACTGAAGTGAACGCCACCCTGATCATAAATAAATATGATAAAATAGGCCATTACAAGACATTACACATGTGACTACGGATAAGTATGTCATACAACCTGACATCAAACTATCCAAAGTGTCTCTTTAATACCCCAGATTGAAAGAGACAAAGTAAACTGGTTATACAAATACATTTAGTAAAAAGTCCCCCCACTTTCTTCACATTTTGTGTAAAATTAGACAGCATAAAGAATATAGGTGTAACCAACACCCTCACTGAGAGACTGACTTAGCTCTTGTATACAATCAGAAATCTGTCTGGCTTTAACAGTATTATATAAAATGTTAACCTGATCAGAAGTCTATGAGAGACATTTTGTATTTTTCACTTACCAGACATTCTGGTCCAGTCCCTCGATTCTTTTGGAGTTCTTGTGCCTTGATGTCATTTTACACTGCAACACAAAACCAACATACATGAATGAATATCTGATTCAGTGGCCTTTTACATTTAGTAGTCCCAAGTACTTCCTTGCATGTCCAAAAAGCTGTGTGTTGGGACTACAGAACATCAGCAGCCAGTGTACATTAACACAGTGTTTCCCAACCGGGGGTACGCGTACCCCTAGTGGTACGCGAGGGAACTGTAGGGGGTACGTGGAATTCCAAGGTGACAAGTAAAAAAAATAATAATCCCGTCAAAAATGATAGTGCGCGATTTGTTTCCCTAGGGAGACAATAGTCTGTGGCACAACCGTGCCAAAATCCCACAAAAATCAAACTGTACGCTTGCACTCAGATATATTGCTGTTGACAGATTTTTTCTGCTCTCAGATTTATTCTGTGCGCGCTCGAAACTTTTGTGCAACAATCCTGTCAAAATCCCTCAACCAATAGGAGGCCAGGTATCCTTGCGGGTGCGTTCGCTTTACTTATTACAGCATCCCGTAAGGGCGGTTACTCTTTGGTTTATAAACTCCCGCCCTCCACGGCTTTATAACATAGCATGTACTGCACTTGTTTGATTTACAACTACCTTACATAATAGCTACGTTCGGTGGCAGACTGGGACTAAAAATCAGCCCGGGAATAAAATAAAATGCTCCCTCCGTTGCCTTCTGCACAGAGTGCGAGGTGGTTGCTATGCAACAACATTAACAGATAGCGAATGTCGTCGTTTAGGTGCTTTTTTTTCTGGAGATAGGCACTTCTCAATCCACTCCTCCATAGTAAGCCCACCCCGGAGGTCGAAGTTAACCTTAAATGTTTCCATTTTGGCTTAGTTAGTTAGTTAGTTAGTTTACTATATAAAGTTTAGTTTAGGATTTTATAACGGTTCTCAGACGCGGAGGGATACTGATTTGTGAAAAGTAACAACAACTATTCCCTGGATATACGCTCATTATATCACGGCTAAGAAACATCAGATTGCTTGATTTGACTTGTCCGTTTTATAAACATATACTAACTGTGCTTAAAAAGTTGTAAATGACTACTACTAATGACTGTAAAAGAAACTGCTAGGCCTATACTGATTCTGGATATTATTTTGCTAAGTGTTTTGTTCCTGAATTAAAGTTTAAATGCCTGTTTAAAGGGGACTTATTCAAAGGGGCTCCATGGTTTAAGCCTAAATGTTACAAGATATATATAGCAAAGATAAGTTGATTATTTTGATTTTATATATATTTATTTGATTATATTATTTATTTTCAAGGCAACATATTCATTTTTATTTATTCTTATTGAGTGTATTAAGTTAAAATTAAGAAAATGCCTGAGAATTAGATGTTCAAATTAAGGCGATGAAATAAAGTTATTTTCATTCAATAATCAGTTACGTTCTACTTGTGAAGGATCATCAGCACGTATGAGTGAGGGGGTACTCATGGTATGACAAAAGGCTCAGGGGGTACACAAGACAAAAAAGGTTGGGAACCACTGCATTAACACACCAGAGGCCAGTGTACATTAACACACCAGAGGCATGTACTACGTATGCAGTTCAACAGACCCTGGATCTGTTTGAGTTACCCGGCATACCTAATCCAAAACAAACGTGCTCTCGCTAAGCGGTCCTACGACTCTGGTTATCAACTCGGTAACTCAAGCCAGGGTTTCTCTGTCCGGCTGAGTGCGCGTTCACATGAAAGGGGCGGGGTTAGCAACATTTGACCAATCACAAACATGGAGAAGCGTACTGACAGCACAGCGTCATACTTCATTAATGAAAAGTGAACTATAATATTAGACAAATATGAAGAAGTTAAACTTTAAACATCCATGACTTAAACACTTTATCCAGGATAAAAGCCACATAGTTGCACCTGCAATGTGAATACAGCTGTAAAAAAAGGTGTCATTAACAGGTTTATGATATCACTACCCCGTCTAAGACACGATCTGACTTTAATTACATTTGACTCGAGTGTTTCGTCAACTTAATGTGTTGCTTAAAATAATACTTCTGCATACAGTATGTGAGACTGTAAGTATACTGTATGCAGTGTCATATACTCTAAGTGTCATATACTGTATGCAGAAGTATTATGTGCCATGTTGACATTTGACTCGAGTGTTTCGTCAACTTAATGTGTTCCTTAAAGCCTGTTGAACCCCATCCCTGTTTTTCAGGCCTCAGGCTCGAATATGACATTTCCAGAACAAATTACCATAACTACCCTTCTAAAAGGGTTAAATTAATAATCTTTTTTCTCAAAGTAATGATAAACCTGTGAGTTGGATGTAGAAAAGTCAGAATCAATATAGATGTTTTTTTATTTTAAAGAAAATTCAGATTGAACATAGTAAAAAACTGTAAATTATAGTGTCCGTCCAAAAATTATTTTGTACTTATTAGTGAAAACCACCCTTGAATGATGGGATGGTAGACTAAAAGCTTTTGGAATCCAAAGTGCAACATATAATAAGTACCCTGTATCAAGATTGATACAAAACAAGTGAAATGTGACCTTTTTAGCGAGGTTTAGCAACAAAAAAACACCTCTGGGGCCATTTGGGTGGATTTTCCATATCTCTAGCCCCCCTTGGTCGATTTTGATGATTGACATCTCTTTTTAACAGCCAATGGAATCGAGGGAAAGTTCCACATACGCACACAGGTTACCAAATAAGGAGTGAGAGTGATGCGTAGCCAAAACCGGAGTTGTGACACACTCTGGTGGCTACCATTAGCAGCTAATTGTTATTCTCCGATTTTTGCATACAAATTGAATTATGGATTATCAATAATTTTTTCAAAGTGACAGACACATCGGATAAACCTATGGATTAACCTGCAGCCGCGTTTTTCCTCGTTTTAATGCCATTGAACACGACTTTTGATCAGAATAACAGCTAAGGTGAGCATATCTCCGTGTTTGGCTACCTAAAGCTACTCGTGTGTTGTCTGTATTTGCTTCCCCTGTCACGAGTTCTGATCGCTCAGTGATGATCCTTATATTTCTATAATCTGTGGACTCTCAGGATGTTATCTAAGCTTGTTTGTGCAGATCCAATAAGTATATTGATCGGTATAGCTAGAGTTCTGTGCTAACGGCTTTAAGATTTTTTCGCTCGTGGCTAATTCAGAGGCTCAGCGTTAGCTTTGTGGTTTTTTTTGCAAAAAAAAAAAAAAGATCAGTTAACTGAGTTTCTTCCTGTTACATGGATATGAAACATTCAGTTTATTGAATATTAAGAAGCCCGCTCAGACGCCGTTTCCTTCAGATGATGCGTTTTTCCGCCTGGGGGCGGGTCGATGGGGTTCAACAGGTTAAAATAATACTTCTGCACACACACACACTAAGACTGAATATCATGTTCTATTTGCAATTAAAGATTGATAATTGTGTGTATGGGGTTATTGAGAAGAGACTGGTTGGGTGTGCTTGTGTAATTATGGCAGGGGGTGATTATGTAGGATGGGGAACACTCAAAGATCTTTATTGAGGTACATTATTCTTTTTATTTTGTATTTTTCTAAAGGCGAGAGAGGGAGAGGGCCTTTTATTAGTTATAGTATTAAAGTTGAAAAGCGGGGAATGATTAATGTCCTAACATAATCTTCCTGTGCCAGAATAATGCACATGAACGCATCAAAGCTTTGTGATTGGCCGGCGTGACCCCATGTGTCGGGGCGGGGCTTGTGGGCAGTGGGCACTAGTTCGCTGACGTTGTCCGTGTCAACAGGAGTGACAGTCCGCACACACACAAGACCGCAATTATGGCAGAAGCAAAAATGCCCAAAATATATAATTTTCACTCAGAGTGGGAGGATGATTATTTTTGTATCTATTCCAATTCAAAGTCCATCTGTCTCATCTGCAATGCGAGCGTGGCTTTATCGAAGAAGGGTCATTTAGGAGCGGCATTTCAAAACAGTGCACAAACGCTGCGAGACGGAATTCCCTCCTAATTCTGCCCTACGCTCCCAAAAGGGGAGGGGCCTGAAAGGACAGCTAAATGCACAGCAGTCCATTTTCACCAGGCCCAACAACAAGAGCAAGGCTGCTACCATAGCAACTTATCGTGTCAGTCACGGTCATGCGAAACACATGAAGTCTTTCAAAGACGGCGAAGTTGTGAAAGAAGCATTCCTGGAGGTGTTCCGGTGTTGCAGTATAACTTGAGTCATGACAACTGGCGACATTCTATTATTTTCGTCATAGGAATCCGGGGCGTGTTCATTGAGGACCCATTGTTGACTTACCATGTCGATCGCCTCGTTTGTCGTTTACATTCATCTTTTGCTATATCTGCCTTCCTAAGATCACTTTGATGCACATTCAGTACTCGTATGTGAGTTTGTGGGTGAGGTGGATATCGTGACGCTTACAGGGAGGTATCGAACATTACAAAGTAGGTGACTGTGTGGATGCCCGTTCAAAATATTGCAAACTTGAATAAATCATTTAAATTATATATTTGTGACCGACTTTCATTTGTACATTGTTCTTAATATGATGTATAGTAGCTTTGATAGCTGTCCATAACTTCAGACAGCCTAAAAGTAAAACACAAGTCGTTTATTCACAGCCCGAACGCTCATCGACATGACTGGATCACTCATGACAAGTTGTGATCAGCTCCGATTACATTGTGATATCAATGCTGTAGCTATTCTCCAGGGAGCACGTTTTTTTTAAGAAATACCTGTATCCCTCTCATCACAACAAGACTCTACACTGTGCAGGAAAAACAATTACATAGGCTACATGAAAATAACCTTGATGCATGGGAATGAAACACACAAACTATCTTCCGTGGCTATACTGATATGTCACAGTAACGGTCAACTTTTAACCCGAAATTAAATGGTGTTTTGTTTTTGAACCATTTACCAACATCGCAAGACACTCTGACACCAGAGAAAAAGTTGTGCGGGTAGATTAGTAAACCTGGTGTTTACCCTTCAGGCTCATCCAGATCCAGGCTGTCGGATGTTCTTTTCCCCATGACCGCCTCGCTGCACAAATATCACGCTTATTACACGGCCATACTAAACAAACAGAGCCCATTCCGTGTTCCACGCTCGCGCTCCTTCACATTGTCCTTCACTGGATGTATAATGACCTGCACTAAACTACATTTTAGCATTTAAAATACTTAGCCATGCTTTTAAGGTTATTTTGGTAAAGTAACTCAAAAGTAGGCTAATATAAAAGTATTTTTGTCCTTACATTGTAAGGACATTACATTTCAGAGACAGTAATATTGTAATGTAAGTTAACGTAGCCTATTACTTAAAAAAGACAGTAATAAGTAATGTACTGTATTACATTTTGGAAGTAACTTGCCCAACACTGCAGATGATCCAGTCATCTCGATGAGCGTTCGGGCTGTGAATAAACAACTTGTGTTTTACTTTTAGGCTGTCTGAAGGTATGGACAGCTATCAAAGCTACTATACATCACATTAAGAACGATGTACAAATGTGTTTATATGTATTCAACTTGTGCCCCGCTGGACTTACGTTTCTGTGGTTGACCGTTACTGTGACATATCAGTATAGCCACGGAAGATAGTTTATGTGATTCATTCCCATGCATCAAGGTTATTTTCATGTAGCCTATGTAATTGTTTTTCCTGCACAGTGTAGAGTCTTGTTGTGATGAGAGGGATACAGGTATTTCATTAAAAAAAACGTGCTCCCTGGAGAATAGGTACAGCATTGATATCACAATTTAATCGGAGCTGATCACAACTTGTCATGAGTGATCCAGTCATGTCGATGAGCGTTCGGGCTGTGAATAAACGACTTGTGTTTTACTTTTAGGCTGTCTGAAGGTATGGACAGCTATCAAAGCTACTATACATCACATTAAGAACAATGTACAAATGAAAGTCGGACACAAATATATCATTTAAATGATTTATTCAAGTTTGCATTATTTTTAACAGGCATCCACACAGTCACCTACTTTGTAATGTTCGATACCTCCCTGTAAGCGTCACGATATCCACCTCTCACCCACAACCTCACATACGAGTACTGAATGTGCATCAAAGTGATCTTAGGAAGGCAGATATAGCAAAAAGATGAACGTAAACGACAAACGAGGCGATCGACATGGTAAGTCAACAATGGGTCCTCAATGAACACGCCCCGGATTCCTATGACGAAAATAATAGAATGTCGCCAGTTGTCGTGACTCACGTTATACTGCAACACCGGATTAACTGGTTTCCCGATCAACTGGGGTGATTTTCGATCGCTTCTTCTGTCGTTTACATACATCTTTTGGTATATTTGGCTCGGTAGGAAGACTTTGATGCACATTCAGTACCAGTGTGTGAGGTTGTGTTTACGATGGAGATATCCGGACGCGAACAGCGGGGATGTCTGTTCAAAACATTACGAGCTCCAATAAATCATTTAAACCAGCTATTGTTGCCAGACTTATTACTGAATATCGTTCTTAATGTGATACTAAGTCCATCTGAGACCTGTGTACACCTTCAGACAGCCTCCAAGTGAAGCGTACGTTGTTTACTCAGAGTTTGAAAGCAGCGTGGAGAAGTCTTCAGCTGTGAACTGTAAACTGTGATCCTCAGGTAAACATCCGCCCAGGTTAAACTGTGTTAAGACTTCTGTGGCTATCTACCAGCGATCATGTTTAATATGAAAGACTACACACACATGTATCCCTTATATAAACAGTATTCTGCAGCACTCATCCAGATAAGATGTGACTGTTAACTCGTGTTGCAAAGATAGCAGCAGAAATGTCATTGCTGCATGTGCAGGTACTTAGACTTTAAAATGCTGATGGGTCATTAATGTTGGTCTCGGCAAACAATATTAGGAATCCTCTATTCAAACATAATATTCAGTGTGCATCGACATGAAAATAACAAAAAAGGTCATGCAGGACTCAACCCCGAGTCCCAACAGAGGTTGCTTGAAAAGGCCCACCTGTTCAACGTGGGGAATGACAGAAAACGTTTGAGAACCACTGCATTAGTGTCTGATTGGAAATGAGTTCATCACCAACCACAACTAAAGGAGTCGTTTGAATTGATAGTTTTAAGGTGGACTTACCTGTGAAGTAGAAACACTTCTGCTGCAGTTTAGCGTAGTTGAATGAAATGCAAACCTGGAGCACTTCAGGACGTGTCGAGCTACGCTCATTCTGCACAAAAAAGAAGGATGAAAATGTAATAACCCAAATGTGTAGTATACACGTTTAATATTGAACCAGGCATTTTATTATTTATTATAACAATATTATTTTAAGTGGGTAAAATGTCATTTTATTTTATTAAACACTAACTTACTCTTTTCTTAAGTGGTAATATGTTATTTTATAGTTGTAATGACTACCTTTATTTTAATAAATGTGTAAAAAAGTGTTCTATTGTTATAATAAATGACTCTTAAATTGTATTAAAGTTGTGTTTTGTTCAAATTGTGATGTAATAAAATATACTATATAATGTCATCTTAATTTGTATTTGACAATTTCTCTGCTATAACTGTTAGCTGTTATTGCGTGTAAATCTTTTTATTACATTTCAATATGTTTTGTCTCGTGGTGTGGGTTTCATATTGTTTCATTGTTTTCCCTGTCTACACGTTCTGCCTCATATGTTCACTGAAGACAATAACCTGTATGAAAGTACAGGAGCTCTCTATATTCAGTATAAATAAATACATTTTTGAGTTTTGTAATCAGACTAAATGAATCTGAAAAGATCACTTTGGGCTCCAGCAAATAGGGAGATGGCATATTCCTACGACTTACATTTCATGGAATCCTGCCAAACAAAGACAGCAGATGGCGCCATTGGCTTTTCATAAACCAGCAGGGTGCTCACACAGCTTCAGATGTTAGGGAGCCCTCAGAAACTACACGTGCACACGAAGTCACAGCTATGGCTTATTACGGTTAGAAAATCAATTCTTAAATTATTTCTATATAGAAAAGCTAATTATGCTAAACTAATTAGAACAAAAACAGAAGACATTTAGATCAAAAATGAGAAAGACAACAACAGTAATATTAAATTCAAACACTTCATTGAAATACTATGAAAACAGACATACTGTTTAAAAGTCAAGAGAAAACATCAACTGACGGAAAAACGTGTGTCAACTAAAATAGGGGAATAACCAATGAAAGGAGAGTAATGTTCAAAAATGAAAAATACGGTGGCCGCCATGTCAATGTGGGAGAAAAGAAAAGAGAAATAATAATGATTAATATTATAATATATGTTAAATCATTACAAAACACTAATATAAAAAAAGACTAGAATAGGGAATATCTCTTGCAGTTATTTAGTTGTTATGTAACTACTAAGGCTGCATGATTTGGAAAAAAATGTTGACTGACTATACGATTACATTAATGATTGATGGATATTTTTTTGCATCATTATTTTCATTATCATTGAAAGATATTTAAAAATGATCAACATGTGATATTTAGAGAGGATGTGTACGAGATTACTAATGTAGGTTGGGATATCTCTGCAGTTTCACAACACTTCATTCAAAATAATATTTTTTAACACATGGCGAGCTTCCTGAGATTTAAATATAGCATTAATAGTATAATGGAAGACTATGTGCGTGTTGACATACAGAACTGACCAGTGGTGTTAAGTAACTAGGTACATTTTAGTCAAATACTCTACTTTAGCACACTTTTGAGATAGCTGCACTTGACTACTCTAGTATTTCCATTTATGTTACTTTGTACTTCTATTCCACTACATTTATGTAGTGCCTTTAGTTACTTTGCAGGAATCGATTAATGAATAACAATATAATCAACACTTAACGAGACCTTAGTTATAATTGGGCTAAATGCACATGCACCCAGCAGTAAATAAAGTTATTGATATCACATCAATACATTATAATAATAATAACCAAAACATATAATATATAATATTCTGAAATGAGTCAATCTGCATAATGAGTACTTTTACTTTTCTTTAAGTATATTTTGATACCTATACCTTTGTACTCCGACTTGAGTAACGTTTTGATTGCAGGACTTTTATTGTAATAGAGTAGGCTATTACAACACTGGTATTTTTACTTTTACTCAAGTACGAGATCCCCTCTGGAACTCAGATAACTGTGTTTGAAAATGATGGAATATAGGATGTGCTTTGGTTATATAGCTAACAGTAATACACTGCGACACTAATAAAGAGGCACCTGCTGACCAAAGGAGGTCAAGTCTGGACTGTTCTAAACTCTCTGGACTTGTCAACTGATAAAAGAGTGCCAGTAAAACACCTTAGGAGATGGTTTCACCCTGTTATTTATCCTCAGCAGGTTTGTGTTGCTCGACTGAACCACAGGAAGCATGTGTTACAGTGAGCTACAGCCGAATAACACTGACCACCTATTTCTCTAGCTAAGGCTAACACATGCTAGCTAGCTTTAGCTAACAACATTACTGCTAAACGAGCTGACTGTTGGCCTTCTCTTGCAATGGCACAAGGTTATGGCCGCAACACACGTACCATGTAAGAATAATGGTAGAAGTTATGGCACCACCAGGTCAGCTAGCACAACTTACTTGTCGGTAGTGATGACAGTTTGACACTGAAGCTTCGAACGGAGCTTCAACCCCTATTTCGCTAGGTCAAATCAGCAGCTCTTCATTTTTGAGTGCGCGATTAATAGCGCCTTTACGGTAATCGCTGTACAAGAGTAAACTAATGCATGTCTTTTTCTGCTTCTCAAAGGTCACTTCTTATTTAAATAAATATCTGAAATATAGATATTAAATACATCAAATTGAACATATAAATGAAAACTAATTCACAGCAACCGCATCCCCCACTTTTTGGAAAAATTGAATATTAAGATAAGATAAGAAGTACTTTATTGATCCCAATTTGGGAAATGTGTGCATTGCAGCAACATAAAATGTTTTGGCTCTATGAAACCTGATGTTCTTATATGATTCTGTTTTCTTCAAGTTTGTATCTTCTTGGTTGAATGCACTTATTGTAAGTCGCTTTGGATAAAAGCGTCAGCTAAATGCAATGTAATGTGGGCATTGTACATTAAATAAAGGCATTGTACATTAAATAAATTAAAAGACTAGAAATATACATTCCAAAATATAAAACATCTCAAATAGAAATAAAATAGCATTAAAAAAGCAGCACCCCCTAACGGCAGGCAGGGGGTGCGGAGCTCCCCTGCCTGAATTATTATTTGACGGTTATTGCTGCTCCCGCTGTGCATAATCTGTGTAATATGTAGCCAATAAATTCCACATTGTTGGTAAAATAATATTTTGGCCCGCCCCGAATGTTTTTTCTGTAGCACCAGACAATTCTATATATATATATATATATATATATAGTGTGTGAGGAATGGAATATTAAATATTAGATTGAATGTAAATGTAAAATGTACAGTGTGAGTATAAGTCAAGAATATTTGTTGTCACAAGAAAACACTAAACACAACCTTTACTTTACATGCACATCACTATTTTTTACACAGAGAGCAATCCCAATCCCGAGCTAGGTTTTTTAAACTTTGTGTCCATCTGCAGCCATACAAGTAATAAAAACATATAAACACAAAGAAAAAAGTGATTATTTCATTGTGTAATTAAAATAGGAAATTAACTTTTTCATGTTATTCGTATTACTTGTATACATTTTCATGTTGAACTAAAGGCTGGATATCTTTCATGCATCAAGGAAATTGAAAAATAAAAAAGTGAATATTAGTTCAAAAGTAAATAATGTTGTGTGCAAACATTTAAAATGTAAATATAAAATGTTTACAAGTTGTCCCTTTGAAATTATTTCTGGAAAAAACCTTTCTAAATAAGTTATTAAAAAATGTTTAGTCAATATAAGATGTTCTGCCTAAAATAGTTGAAATTGAACGTAAACTATATCAAACACCACGTGCATGGCAATTAACCCATTTGTGCCCACTATTAAAATGTACTTTGGTTGAAGTTAATAATAATATAAATATGTTATAAAGATCTTAATATATTATTGATTTAATGTTTCTGAACACTTTTGAATCAACACAAAATTAAGACTTATTCTATAATGTTCTAGATACCTTAATTTCATTTTGAAAATACCTGCCAACTTTATTAATACAGCAGATGAAAATATTTTATTCGGAGGATCAATTCGTGGACTTCAATGACTATTCATGAAGGCAGTATTATGATTGCTTGTATTTATTCTCAGAAATTTAATATTTTAAATAAGAAGTGACCTTTGAATAAATATTGCAAAACAAAGCTTATATCAACTGCAGGCTTATATCACCTGCAGAGTGACAGCGGTGTGTCACTGTGCTGAAGGAAAGTTGTGAACAGCTATCCAGGCCAGTCTCTAAAGTGCTGCTGCTGGAGTAGTGATCTAGTGGATCTAGTGTTGATGTCATATGTCTACCATATCCTCTTAAAATACTCTGTCTAACATTTTTATCGCAAATATAGCACCAAAACATGCATTATTTTACTCTTGTTCTAGCGTCACTGCCGCTTCTCGGCGATTACCGTAAAGGCGCAATAAATCGCGCACTCAAAAATGAAGAGCTGCTCAGTGGTAGTCGGATTGACGGTGAGTGCGAGATTGAGAGCAGCTGGTGGAATGGCGTTTTTGAGTCCTGGAGAGGAGGATATGGAAAGTGCATCTGAAGGAGAAGGAGGATGGAATGAAGTAAGAACAAAGAGTTCAAGAAAGAAGATAGACATGTCGACTCAAGTGACAGTGTCAGTGAGTCGAATGAAATGAAAAGAACAAAGAAAAGGAATGAGAATGAAGAGTGGAAAGTGATTGTGGAGTTTGGTGAACAATCCGCAACTAAATTACACCCAGTGGCCTTGACTAAAGCGATTCACAAATAAATTGGATCGATAAAGCAAGCAAGATTTCTGAGCAAAGGCAGGGTTGCCAACTTTGGGTACCTGGCTGGAGTGAGATTTTGATATCATCGGTTTAATTACACATATGCGCACTAAATGACTGCTATTGTGTCAGCAGCGGGACCTTAGCTATATGATATGATATATATACAATATATACAAATACACAATATTGGACACAGACTACTGTAAAGGGTACAAAGTTTAATTCACTAATGAAAGTCAAACACATGTTTGTTTCCACTGTTTTATTGTGTGCATAGGCCTGTCACGATAAGCAATTAATTGACTTATCGTACGATAAATAAAAATGAACTCCATCACTTTTCTGACCTTGATACATTACCATTTACATGAGGATGTGACTAGCAGTTTGAAAGGATGTACTTGAACTATTATTATATATTATAATTATGTCAGTGGTCTAAAATGGTCATACAACGGTGCCGACAATATTATCGTTTATCGCAATCATTTCCGGGAAAATGTATCCAACAAAATTAATTATCGTGAGAGGCCTATACATGAAACACACACACACACACACACAATATATTAATTAACACACTCTCACTCAGGGACGTGCACAGACATTTTGGGGGGAAGGTGCTCAAGTGAGAAAAAGGGCACTTCCCATAATCATTTATGAAAAAAAATGTAAAACAAAAAGTTAAATATAGTTGCACATCTCTGATTTACTGCCAATTTATTTTAATACCCCTAACACTCACGCAAGTGTTTAATACTCAACAGACTTCTACAAAAAAAATCAGCTAACACAGAGACAATGGTCTTCTTTAGTATTCACTACGCACAAGAGCAGACAACAAACTATTACAATTAATAGTTATTAAATGAGCAGCCAACAATCAAAATTATGAAGTTACTGTTTAAGGACATTACAGGCAAAAAGATCATTTTTTCATTTACTAGTTATTTTGGTCTATTTTGCTTCCATGTTTTCTTTCACTCTAATGGAAATATAACTTCCAAGAAACACATATAAATGGTGTTCGTTTTACTACCATGTCTGAATTCATCTATAGGCTAGATTTAAAGCTAATCTGCATATTTAAACATTACATAACATTTCAGGGGAAAATACTGACTTGACGTAAGTAACTATCTGGGGAAGTTGTGAGGTGATGTGTTTTTTTGTTTTATCCTTTTCACCTGCAATGCCATGCCCCTGCATGCAAATTAGCGCATTTTAATTAGGCCTAGTCAACGCCTAATTTGCATATCAATGTGGCGATTGTGATGACGTTATTATATACACATTTTTACTGTATTTACTTTAAGTGTCTCCCCTTAAGTACAGTACATTAGCTTGTAGGCCTATGCCCATAATAAATTGCCTTAGCTAAACCTTGAGCTAACTCGTCCATTAGCTAGTAGCCTACCTTAGTTAACTATATTTGTTATTGTCTTTTGGCTATTTAGCTGTAAACTCGAGGCACTGGCAGTTTAGTCATTTGTTCATCACCACTCACCTTCAAACAAGCCAAGAAAAGCCGGCATAACATGGGACTTTAAGGTGCTGCTACCTGTCTGTCTGAAGGGACTGCCGATGTCCGCACCGCTGTGCAGGAGACGTGGAGGGAGAGCGACGGAACTTCACAGTCTAATCTCCCGACCTGATCTTTTCATTTTGTATTCAATCAATATATTGTTGGAAAGAGAAACTGTGCGCAAACAGCAGTAGATATATCATTCGTTTATAAAAAAAAGGGGTAAAAAAGGGCACTTTCTCTGGAGGAAGAAAAAGGGCAGGGGCTCAAGTTCACTTTGATGTCTATGTGTGCACGTGCCTGCTCTCACTCTCATATAGTCTTTGACTCTAATTTGGCCTAGTACAGTGGCTCTCAAAGTGGGAGGCGCGCCACCCCTGGGGGGCGCAGAGTCATGCCAGGGGGGGCGCGAGAGACCAGGAGGAAAAATTGTTATATAAAATTAAAAAAAGATTTTAAAAAAAAATCATAATTTGAAAAATTATTGATTTGATAATAATATGATGCAGTACTATTACGTCTGGGTCTCTGTGTGTCATTAAAGCTCGGCTCTGTGTGTGTGTGTGTGTGTGTGTGTGTGTGTGTGTATGTGTGTGTGTGTGTGTGTGTGTGTGTGTGTGGTGTGTGTGTGTGTGTGTGTGTGTGTGTGTGTGTGTGTGTGTGGAACGAGCCATTTTGTGTGCGTGGTCACCATTAATGTAAACAATTATTTCCGAGGCACACAATTATATGATCATTATAGTTATAAAAAAATAAGAGAATAAATGAAAAACAGCTATGAAATACGATATGACAGTAAAACAAGAATAAAGTTTAAAAAGGTGATTTGTAAAATATCCATAAAGAAAAAGTAAATCTGTTAACAGTTCTGTTTCATATGGGTGTTGAGAGAGGTATTCATAGATCTCTTCATTTTGCTCTCAAAGTGCACCAGATTGATGCTTTTAACTTCAATATTTAAAAATAAATCTTCCCGGGGGAGCTTGCCCCCGGACCCCCCTATGTGAGGTCCACACACCACCTATACAAATAGCACTTGACCCCTGCTTACACCTATATGCCGTGAGCTGATTATCGAGCCTTCATTGTAACAGTCGCGGGTACACTGTGTATATGCGTGGGGAGTGTTGCAGTAGAACATTCCACTGTAGCGACCGGTACATTAATGGGAAACCCTAAATGTTTGAGCACCCTCTATGAAACGTCAAGCTACCCCACAGCACCCCCAAAATAAATCTCTGGCGCCGCCACTGAGCCTGACTATTTGTGTTGGGGGGGCCCGACTTTTTTTTTCTCCAAAGGGGGGGCCTGACAGAAAAAGTTTGAGAACCACTGGCCTAGTAGAACAATAAGCAGCAGACTTTTACTTTTTATCATTTCTACTGGATCTTAGATCTGCGCATGCGCAATACGGGTCAGGGATTGACCAACCGGCTCCCTCTGCTCTGCTGTCTGTTAACGTTGTTAAGAGTGGTGGGGGCGGAGAGGGAGTGGATCGACAGCTTGAGCAGAGCGTCAACTCAACATTGTAAATAACCAACCAAAAACGATCGCCGGTTTATCTTGTTTTTGGCGTGAGAATAGTTTGGGCAGCGTGAGAGCGTGTGATTGAGAGTGAAAGCGTGTGTCACACGCCAGATGCGTGAGAGTTGGCAACCCTGGCAAAGGACGGATGTTGGTAGAAATGATAACTGCAAAACAACAGGAAAAGCTACTGAAAATGAAGACCCTGAATGAAGTTTGAATTAAAGTTAAACGGACCGCAATCATTATCAAAAAAGTCTTCCGTCCACATGCAACAGGCACCAGAAACGTGTCCGTTCACACGAGACCGCTCGAAAGTGCTGGAGACGCTGTAGTATATATGCCAGGCCCAGGGGCAGCGCCTGGACCTGGAAACATTTGGGGCTTAGCCCACAGTGGCGGCGCTACAGTCGAATTTTCTACTGCAAGACTCCCCACACGCACATACACAATTGCGCCATCTGGTGTCACAAACGTGTGCCTGCATTAGCTTTGTTACGGCAATGGATTGTGGGAGATTCTCATAGCACGTGACGATCTCTTGAGAGTAAGGTGCCTGTATTATGTCGGTGAACAAAATGTATGTTTTTATTTTATAAGGACAATAATGTACTGTTGTGTTTGTTTAGTTTAATCTTAGTTGTTTAATGCTCACAGTCACAGCAACATGTTTTTTGTGTGATTGGCTATTTGTTTTATATGATTTATCAACGTGATCATCAATAGCTAATCTGAGCACCAGAACCCAGCTCACGTGTCCTTTTATGCTGTCCATTGAAATGCAGGTATGTGAGTTTTGTACACCAGTTTATTTATGTTTAATGTTTCACATTGCTCCACATGATGCCTCAACTACAAAGGCTTCCATGTTTCTTCGCTTCTTCCTCTGTGTCACAGTTTCGGGAATATCAAGATCATTGCACAGGGCCTTGGTCTTGTCATAGACCTCATGTGCTTTCTCGTTACTTCGGTAACTTTTCAGTGTGTTCTCAACTGCTGTTTTGTAATCTACTGCCTGCACCAAGTCAATTGTTTCTTTCTGCAGGTATTTGTGCAGGCCCTGAGTGGTTAAGAGCAGTGTCTGGAACATGACAAGCATGTAGATGGTACTGAATTTTCAAAGCTTGCTTTCCAGTCCCTTTGCTAGAGGGGCTGAAAGGCTCCCTAAAGTCTTGATCAAAGCAGGGAGGTTTTTGACATGCCCAGCGAACAAGTTGTTTGTCCCCTACCTCTAGCTGTTTCTGAAATGTTTGCAATCTCTGATGGTGGACAAGAGATGTGGAAAAGAAAGAGTAGAGACACTCCAGGAGATCAACGCAGGTATGTGAGTTTTGTAAACCAGTGTGTATAAGTTTAATGTTTCACATTGCTTGTGAAAAATATACTACCACTATACGATCACTGATGTTTTGTTGTTGACTGGACACTTATTTTGTAAAAGAGATAGCATGAGAGGATCTCTTAAGCAATGCAGTTCACGTGTCCTTTTTATATGCTGTCCATTGAAATGCAGGAAAGTAATCAGCTCTGAGTGATCTGTTGCCGAGGGGACACTACACCGGTGTTACATAAGCAGAGATAAAGTGCTATTTTTGGGGGAACTCACCTCCTCTGGGGTCCCACAGGAAGATTTTTTTTAAATATTGAAGTTAAAAGCATCAATCTTGTGCACTTTGACAGCAACATTAAGAGATATGGATACATCTCTCAACACCCATATGTCAAAAATAAATCAAAGAATCAGAATCAGAAACGGGTTTATTATTTAAAAACACTTCATTTTCCAATTAAATCATAAACTATGTCAAATTATTAGAAGTTGTTAGTAATCAGATTAAACAGAAAAAAGGGATGAAAGGAGGAAATAATAATCCCTCATCACTTGCTGCTTCCCTCATCACTTGGTTGAAATGATCTCTTTTGCTGGCCAAACATGCTGGATGGAAAGCAGTGATGTCTCATTTACCTTGGCCCTGTATCTGCAGTCCCTAAATCAGTCATGTTACCCATTGACTCTTGTCTGTTCTGGTGTTCCTGTTCATTGTTGTCTCCATTGTCGTTCTTGTCTGTTGTATCTCCTTCTTGTGTGTCCCTTTCTCCTGCTCTCCTTTCTTCATCCTCTACTCTGTTTGGCTCATCTGTGATGACTGTGTAGGTAAACACAAACAAGTATGTAAGTCAATCAGTTTCCAGCTCTGTCAAATAAATGAATTTCAAGATACACAAATGTGTCTTTATTAAAATGAGTGTCACCACACTGTCACAAAATGTAATACTAACCAATTGGAAACCTCTTGTAGATATCACTGTTAAGAGTAGTTATCTGCCAATAGGACAGAATCATTCCTATACAAATGCAGTTTGAGTAATTCACTTAATATATTCACTTAACACTTTAATATAGTCATTTTCACTTAATACTCTACACCAGTGGTTCCCAACCTTTTTTGTCTTGTGTACCCCCTGAGCCTTTTGTCATACCATGAGTACCCCCTCACTCATACGTGCTGATGATCCTCCACAAGTAAAACGTAACTGATTATTGAATGAAAATAACTTTATTTCATCGCCTTAATTTGAACATCTAATTCTCAGGCATTTTCTTAATTTTAATTTAAATCACTCAATAAAAATAAATAAAAATGAATATGTTGCCTTGAAAATAAATAATATAATCAAATAAATACATATGAAATCAAAATAATCAACTTATCTTTGCTATATATATATATATATATATATATATATATATATATATATCTTGTAACATTTAGGCTTAAACCATGGAGCCCCTTTGAATAAGTCCCCTTTAAACAGGCATTTAAACTTTAATTCAGGAACAAAACACAATATCCAGAATCAGTATAGGCCTAGCAGTTTCTTTTCACCAGTCATTTACAACTTTTTAAGCACAGTTAGTATATGTTTATAAAACGGACAAGTCAAATCAAGCAATCTGATGTTTCTTAGCCGTGATATAATGAGCGTATATCCAGGGAATAGTTGTTGTTACTTTTCACAAATCAGTATCCCTCCGCGTCTGAGAACCGTTATAAAATCCTAAACTAAACTTTATATAGTAAACTAACTAACTAACTAACTAAGCTTAAGATGGAAACATGTAAGGTTAACTTAGGTTAGGTGTAAGGTTAAGGGCTTACTATGGAGGAGTAGATTGAGAAGTTCCTATCTCCAGAAAAAAAAAAAGCACCTAAACGACGACATTCGCTATCTGTTATTGTTGTTGCATAGCAACCACCTCGCACTCTGTGCAGAAGGCAACGGAGGGACGATTTTATTTTATTCCCGGGCTGATTTTTAGTCCCAGTCCGCCACTGAACGTAGCTATTATGTAATGTAGTTGTAAATCAAACAAGTGCAGTACATGCTATGTTATAAAGCCGTGGAGGGCGGGAGTTCATAAACCAAAGAGTAACCGCCCTTACGGGACGCTGTAATAAGTAAAGCGAACGCACCCGCAAGGACACCTGGCCTCCTATTGGTTGAGGGATTTTGACAGGATTGTTGCACAAAAGTATCGAGCGCGCACAGAATAAGTCTGAGAGCAGAACAAATCTGTAAACAATATATCTGAGTGCAAGCGTACAGTTTGAGCAGAAGCAGAGCAACGTGCAAGCACTATTTGAGTGCGAGCACAGGGTTTGAGGGAAATAAATACATAAAGTATGCTCTCAAATGTAAATACCACGCTCTTGAATAAAGATAGGGAATAACCCCCATAGTTTATGTCCGACGCATCTTTGTAACGCACGAAGGACAGGAGCTGCGCTTCTCCACTCACATCTGTCATTTCATCCAGCTGCAAAGCGAACTGACCGGCTAGTTTTATTTTGTTCACCACTTGTCCAATTATATTAACAGACATATCATTGATCCGACGGGATACGGTGTTATTCGACAGGGGAACTTTCTTGAGTGCTTCGGCTGCTTTCTTGTCTATCATCATTTCGGCCAACGCAGTCGCTGCAGGGAGAATGAGCTCCTCAACAATAGAGTGAGTTTTTATTTATTTAGCCACAAGCAGGGACACGGCGTAAGATGCCTCGAGTGCTTTCATTGACACATTCGTGGCTTTCATCATTACTGTCTGGCTCGACTTAAATTCCGACAGCTTTCGTCTGTAAAATTATTCCCTTTTATCGACACTTCCCGAGTGGTTGGTGCTCTGGTGTCTCTGTAAATGCGCTGGCTTCATCGCACTATTAGCCAGGACTTCACCGCAAAAGAAGCTCTGAGGCTGCGGTGGGTCCGCAGAAGTATAAATGAATCCAAATAATATATATGTTTCACTGCCTTGGTTTCAGTTTGGCCTCTTTCTTACGTTTCTCGGCGGGCTCCTCTGAACCCTGGCCTGAACCCAGAGCAAGCGGACGTTTCAGTCATTTATCCAGAGCGCAGACCTACCCGTATTTCTCTGGCTGCAGGTAAGCAGCTGTTTTCATTGTGGGATTTTGGCGCGGTTGTGCGTGCCACAGACTATTGTCTCCCTAGGGAAACAAATCGCGCACTATCATTTTTGACGGGATTATTTTTGTTTTTACTTGTCACCTTGGAATTCCACGTACCCCCTACAGTTCCCTCGCGTACCACTAGGGGTACGCGTACCCCCGGTTGGGAAACACTGCTCTACACTAAGGAAAGCTGTACAATTTGACATGATAATGAGGAAAAAAGGCCTCCGACAATGCAGATAATTTTTTGATCATATCAATTTTAAGATGGGGGTCAAGGCTTAATATTTGGGAGCATAGTGTCCCTTGCCCCCTTTCAGGAGCCCCACTGGATTAGCTTTGATCTGAAATATTTGCATATAAAGCTTGTTAGCTGGCTGTCCATCTCATAATGTTCACATAGAAACTAGCTGTCAATAGGAAATATCAATCAGAAGAATTATAATTTCATGCAAAAATCTGTCACAAAAAGAGGTTGCACATTTAAATGCAGGTGTTGTTATGGCAACGTCAGTGGACAAACAGCCACATTTACTGCTGCAAATACGTTCAAACATGCTGTCAACACGTAAAGCAGTGGCAACTATGCCACCATTGCAGCTGACTTTTTCTCAGAAATACTGTCACATAACATCCATATATTTCAGTGCTAGGTTGATGCTTAGCTAAGCTAACTATGAAACACTTTATCTGACAGGACTCCGGATCAACTGTGTACTGTAAGGTAGCTTCTAGCTTCATGTCGAACACTGACAGACAGTAAGTCAACATTTCCCAGAGAGCTTTCTTTGAAATCACCAGGTAACGCTAAAAAACACAACATTTAGATTGTATGACAAAGTGTTTATTTAATATATCTGGCTAGCTAAAGCTACTTGCTAACGGTTTAGCTTACCCGCGCGATTCAAAGTAACGTCAACGTAGCTATAATTTATGCTTTGCTTACATGTTGACATAACTTGTAAGTTTACTGACATTTACATACCTTGTTCGCCTGGCTCAGGTGGTGGCTCTGGGGTTGTTGTGTGAGCCACCACTTGAGAATTGCCATCTTTTTTATTTTTAAATGTCTAATGTCCATCTTCAGAAACTCCGCTTCCGCGGCTGAAAGTTTAAAATTCAAACACTGTCACAGAGGAGAGGTACGTACCTGTCAGCCAATAAAACATGTTTATTTCCATGCAACTCTCTGATTGGTCTGGTGGTGTCTTGCCTCTGTTGCATTCACTGAACACGGGAAATTACAATCCTGACATCCACTAGGTAAAGTACGGTTAATGTATTATATTATTGAGGGAGAATTTGTCCGGGGCTAAAGAAAAAACATCCGGGGCGAAAGCCCCTGATGCCTACCCCAGGCGACGCCCATGGCCAGGCCTGTAAGTGGCGCTGTAGTCCTGCCACAAAAGAAGCGAAGAAGACTTCCCGCGCATGGTTGCCATGGTTGCCCTTCTGTTTATTCTTCGCTGTGGACGCTCTGGCTCTTTTTCTCCCTCCCTGAGGCAAGCGTTGTAAATCTCTCCGGATAGTCCACCAGCAGATGACAAACACCCACCTCCTCCCAGTGCCTCTTCCAAGGGACGAGGGGACCGTGCGGCAGAGTTTCAATTTTTTTTTCCGCCGGTCAACATGTCCATTAAAGTTGAAATCTTCTGGACAAAATTAGAAAAGTGCCGGTCAAAGGTCTTTTTTGTTATTTATTGAGCTTTAAAACAAATGAGTAACGACTCTATATCATAATATAAGAATAACAAACGGAGCCTCTCTTTTCCTCCCCCTCTTCTGACAGCCCAGCAGCTGATCTCTGAGCAGGAGAGGTGGGGAGAGGCGGGGCTATTGCTTCAATGTTATCAGGAAATGATCGTATAGGCGTAAACACAGAGCCGTTTGGCCCCCCAGAGCGTTTCGTTTGCAGATCTACCCACCTTGGGACCCGTTATCGTTTTCTGCGTTTCCATGTCGGCCTTGTGTGGCCGAACCGTCTATCTGATAGTGAAGAAGCTTAATTACTGCTGTGCTGGTACCGCATCCGCCGCCGCAAACACCCGCCGTTGTGAGGCTCCAGCGTCTCCGGCGCAGCGGCACTGTGAAAGTCCACCGTCGTTGCGAGGCTCCGGCTGTAACAGTCCACTACCTCCCAGGTTCGATTCCGGCCTGAGGTCCAAAAAAGGTATTTAAAAAAAATAAATAATAATAATTTCCCGTTCATCGCGTCCATTCGCGACCCACCTATCACATCTCTGCGACTCACCTACCACATCTCTGCCCCACATTTTGAGAAACGCTGAGTTAGAGCAATATCGTGTTTTACGGCGAGGGAGGCATTGTCATGGCAGCGGGTTTGGAGGAAAACTCACAATTTGCACATAGAAATGTTGAGGGCCGGATCATTAACCATCATTTGAAGTCTGGTGTTGTTTCGACCATTTTCCATTGAGTTATGACAGCATCGTGTTTTATGGCGAGGGATGCGTTGCCATGGAAACGGCATATGATGACACCACCTAATTGACATTGAGCTGTTCAGGGCCGAAGCATTAATGATAGTCTGAAGTCTGGTGCTGTTTTGACCATTTTCCTTTGAGTTACGACAATATCGTGTTTTACGGCAACAGATGCCTCAGATCTGATGTAGAGCTGTTTAGGCATGGACCGGTGTTATACATCTGAAGTTTGGGGGACGATCGGACCGTGTCCATTGGAGTTACAGCGACATCATGTTTTATGGCGAGGGATGCGTTGCCATGGTAACGCCACATTATATTACCTCAGTTTGACGTAGAGCTGTTCAGGGCTGCAGTGTTAATGATAGTCTGATGTTTGGCGGCATTCTGAGCATGTCAGTTGGAGTTATGACATCATCGTGTTCCATGGCGAGGGATCGCCTAGCATCAAGCGAATGTGAAATTGGGCGCAAAATCACAGTGAAAAGTTACGTTGCGTGATAACTTTTATTCCCTCCATGTCTCGAGACGCTACCCGCCGAATTTGGAGTCAATCCGATAAAATCCAACGCCAAATTAAAAATGGCCGACTTCCTGTAAGTTTCTTATACACCTCCAAGAGGCTTTTTGGTTCATCTCCGCGCCCTAGATATATGTAGCGATTTTCGTTCGTTTACGTGAAATTGGGGGGAGTTTACGTTCAGTGGCGTGGCCTACGCAACTTTTTACACACAATTCCGGAACCAATTACACATCGCAATTTTCACCAGTCCTGATGTATGGTCCTGATGCGCTTCACCGACGTCACTGTAGTCGCGCGGGCTACCTACTGTATGATTTCGGCCCTTTTTCTGTGCTTTTGCCCGACATTTTCCCTGCTTTGTGTGTGCTTTGCATGGTTTTCGCTCGCTTTGATTAAATTGATCGCGTGGATATCAATCATGCGAGTTGTAGTGACCTGTGCGCCCACGTCACTAGGCTCGTGCGGACTATCTGCCGTCATGACTTTGCTGTCGTTTTCCCTGTTTTGTGTGTGTTTGGCAGGGTTGATTACAATAGGGTCTTCGCCGACCTCTGGTCTCAGACCCTAATGAACCCAAACGGCACCGAATGCTAGGAATGACCTATGTCTGTTCACAGTTGCTGAGTATGTTCTGTGGTTGGACAGGGATGGGAGTGATGGAGGCCACAGCAAATGCTGCGCAGTAAGTCGCGAGGCTCCGGCGCTCTCAGTTGGCGCGTGCTCCCGACATAGAGGGCCTCATCACATAACTTTGCGTGGGGCCACAAGTTGGCCAGGGGCAGCCCTGCATGGATTTATTCTGTGAAGTGATGTTAGCTTCACGGTCCCTCGAGAAAGCTCTGGTTTTACAAATCAAAAATTAGATAAGTAGTCTTTCTGATGACTTACTTAAGTCATGTTTTCTATCAATTACTTAAGACCAATGATCCAGTTCTAATGTCAAATTACAGGTCCTTCCTTCCTGCAGCGGTCAGGCTGTATCCACCACAGCCCCTGGTAGACTCCCACACACACAACATAAAAGACTATAACACCCCTGCTGTGCAATACTTCTAATGTGCAATACATTTTAGAAACCGCAAATAGCTCTGCAATATATACTTCCACCTTTAAAGGTCCCATGTCATGGCCATTTCTACTGATCATCCATTGTTGAGGTATACTAAAAACATTTATATTGTGCAATTTTCCAAACTCACATTGGTTTCTCATACAGCATCTCTGTATAGCCTGGCTGGGAGTTTGTGTGTGTGCCCAGGCTGAGTTCCGTGGATTGGTGCAAACGTAACGGCGCCGCGGACGTAGCGTAACCAGTTGGACCAATCTGCGGCGCCGTTACGTTACATCACTATACCCAAGAAGTAAACAATGGAAAAAGAGAAATGTCCAACGAGGCGTTCTGGGGCAGCATAGACAGGTATTTTCTGTGTTAGAGTTTTACTCGCTACAGGGTGTACTTTGAGGGTTTTGACTCTGCAGACCGTTTACATTGTTGCAGAAGGAGGGGGGTTTTTAGAACCCACCTTGTCTCTGTGTGTCTTTTGGCGAAAGGAGCAGAATCATAACAACGAGGGAAATCATAAAAACACACCAAGATGCCAGGTTAAACAATAATCCGTTTTAATTAAACAAGGTAATAATAGAATGCAATACAATATATTTAAAGGAAGTACTTCCTGCTCTTGTTCTCGTGCCGTTGAGATCCTTCGGTCGTTCACAGCCAGAGAAGAGAGATCGAACTTAATGAAACACTAACTTATATAGTCCAGAACAAGAGAAGAGGGGTGACTTGAATTTTCCTTCACCCCAGGTCATCCCATTGGGAGATTTAAAACAAGATATCTTCCCTTAGCAAATCAGCTCGTGCCAGCAGAGGTGATAAATTTGTTTCTGAGCTGACAATAAAACCTCTGGTGTCCGTTATCTCATCCTTCCTGCCCAGGCCTTCTTCCCCCACCTTTCTACACATTCCAGAGGCTTTTTAATTATGTTTAACTTCTACCCTCTTTGCTTATTCAAAGATAATCTTTACATTTCTCCTATTTCCAGCTTTTGTTTACACACTGCTATTACTAATACAAAGTAATTAAACACACATATATAAAGTAATTAAACACACATATACCATTCAAGATAAGTAGACTTCTCTGCAACATGACACACTGGAGATCTTAAGCAGAAGAACTCTCATCCACACAGCCTGCTTAACTTCCCCTCCCCCAGAGCAATAAAACCTATTTAGCACCCAGGCACCCAGGCCCCCAGGAATGTTTGAAGCAAGTTTTAGTCCTCACATTTATGAAAGGATAAAACAGAGAAATCAATACAAAACACAAACACAGGTATTGTTTGAACAGTATTCACTTAACTGCTACTATTGATAATTACCAGAGAAACTCCAGGGGCCTCTTTCAATATCTGGAAATTGCAACAAGACTTTCTGCCATTTCTACTGTAACACTCTTCCCAAATATCAGATGATATAATCATTAATCCCCCTTTTTATCTCTCAAGAGATAAACTTACACAAGACATTTTGAAACATATCTACTATCATTCTGTTCTACTGTGTCTGTCCCCCAATATTGTATAAATCTATCAGAAACTGAGACCCAAAGTACTTGAACGTTTGGGAACAGAACACCATCTTCCATGGCAGTAAAGGAACCATTAGGGGGCGATCTGAGTACTAGGAAGCAGTCTCCTGGTGTGGTGAAATCATCAGCCCCCCCCCCCCCTCCGAGGAATACGCCAACAAGGGCAGCTGATAGGGAGGGGGAGATGCGGCTTTCCCTTCACTGGTGGAACTGATCAGAGAGAAGTAGACTCCTCTGCGGCCTCGACAAGTCCCCCTTTGTCCGCTGACAGCCGCTTCCGAGTCGTCTGCTGTAGAGATGTCCTCCGGATCCTGCTCCTCCCGTCCACTGATGACAGCTTCCGAGTCGTCCTCCTCTGCGAGGATCACGTCCATCCTGATGTCATCCCCGGTCCTAGCAGGTGGTTCCTCGCCGCACACTGGCTCCCGTGGTACGAGCTGTCCCCCTTTCCTCCCACGCGGACGGCATGAGAGATCCGCTGGGTCACTCGGTCGGGGCCGGAGAGCCTGGGGTTGAGCCACTTTGTCCTGATGACCTTCAGCCAGACGAACTCTGCTGTGTCCGCCTCCTGCGTCTCGTGTCCCCCTTTGGCATCACCAACCTGTGTGGAGAAATCTGATACAACTCCCTCAAGCTCAGGGCTCCGGGGCCCTCCGCTGTTTGACCCACCATTGCGTAAGCAGCTTGGAGCCTGTTGGTGGGGTCTCTTAAAAATAACAGACGTCTGTGAACAGGTTTTCTAAATTAAATGTAGACCTCCTATCGGCCAGTGCAGCTTCAGAATCTTAATACTTGGTGTGTGGCCACAAAACAAAACTCCAACATCTCTAGGTGAACCAAATAACATATTTCAATAGCTCTGAGTTTCTGACAAGCGTCTGTGTTATTCTTAATGAAATCCCTGAGATCCCATTTTAAAATCTAAATATAATATGAACTGCTAATGTTTCTGGTAAAGAAACACACTAATGTTATGGATTCAAAAAATAACCTAAATCATGATACTGACAAAGTGAATGATTTCCTGGTGATACTGCTTCTACCTGTCAGTGCTTAGATATTATCAAGCTGAAAAAATGAATACAGAATTCCAACAAACTGTCATCAAATGTCTTTCCATTATGAATTTAGATGAAATGTATATCCCCATAATGACCTAAACAATAAAGTCTATGGCTTTTACTTCTTTACCAGGCTAATTACATGATGTTGTCTAAATTACATTTGGTCTCATTACATTACAATGTTTTAGCTTTAACTGTAATATGTTCTTTGTACATTTCAAACCTCAGTTACTTTAATACCTGTTGAAACATTACTCACCGGTCAACTTCCTCAGTATTCCATTCTGAAATTACCTCTCTCACAGTAGCCCCTTGGCCACTGATTCTGCATCTGTGTTACCTGTTATAACTCAATCAATATTAGAAACATGTCAACATTCATCAAACAGTATCTTATCCCCAGATATGGAGCAGGTCCATTCTAAAACTGTCAATCAATGGTCAGATTGAACATCCGAGTTGGGGCAGAAGGTTCCTTTCAGTCCCTAAATGAAAAATGTACCTTGTAAAGTTTACACTCCCCCTTTTTACACATAACTCATGTGTAACCAAAATCCTGTATGGGAAGAAAACCTTCAGGTAATAAGGGATTATAAAAAATACCCAACATTTTTCCCAAATATACATCCATCATTTCCACAGTAAACACTTCAGTGAAATTAAGTGTTTCTCTCCATCCTTCAGTCCTAAAAGAAACAGAATCTTCATGTTTTAGTTTGAGTTTCACATTCTGCAAACTGCCACCTCCTGTGGGAGTGAAATATCAAGTAGATTAGAAACGGGTCACCTGTACGGTTTTCCAATTTTTGTGGAATTTTAGGAAAACCTCTCATTTCCCACGGAGCCCCAGAATAATGTGTTAGTCCAAAAGCATGCTTGATTAGTCATTATTTTAAATCATGCAGTTGCACTGATCACATGCAGACATACACTCACACTCACACTCACACTGTCAGGTTGTAAAGTCAAGTTTGGTCAGAGTCACCCCAGAGTCAGTCCTTGACAGTGTCTTCTCAAGTTACACTGTCAGTCAGGGTCAAAGGTCAGTTGGTCTCAGTCTTTTTGGCCATGTGTGTGCTCTGCAGAGACTTTGATATTTCAGCATAGGCCAGTATCCTTTGTCTACAAAAATCTGTCTTATATGGAGCGCCATCATTAATTAATTCACGATTACAACTATAATGTTCAAGCTACATCTAACTTTTCATCGGAACAGCTGTTCCCCACATTCCCTGAAAAGTGTTAGCCAAAAAATGTCGCTTCCTTATAGTATTACTACAGTTTATTAACACCTAATCTATATTAAAATGTCTAATAGATCTACTTCAGAAACTTGTGTACTTAATTATTATCTTGTGTCAAAACATTACTAGGATCTGTGTAGCTCTGCATTTCATAGCTCATTAAACCCATTTATCTTCAATTCTGGTCTACTTAAAAACAATGTTAAATTCTTTAGCAGTGTGTGGAACCCAGGGCGTCCGAACACGAAACAACTCATGGATCCAAAAACAGAAGTCCATCCTAAACCCTCCTATGGTAGAAAATGGATGTCCCTTTGAAGGTGGAGAAGCATGTCTTTAAAACTCATAAGATGATGCCTTGCGCTCCCTGTGAAGCTGCAAGTAAGACCTAAGAATCACAGTAGGATGGGTTCAGTGACCCCACATTCCTTCCAATTATATGGCTTCTACAAAATCAAATGTGCTGTTTCTACTTTTACTCTATTTTTAATTTACCAATTGATTAATTCATGGGTAATACAACTTTTTATCTTTACTTATTTATCAAGTCAATTCAATTTCTTTAAATTTGTTTCTTTAAAATACATTAGTAGATACCTTGTGGAGTATTCACAAAAACTAATCCTGTCTAGGATATGAAATCCATTCGTCTTTAACAAGATACTATTTCCCTATTTATTTTTAGTTCATGATAACAATGGTATAAAACCACTCGTTTTACTCATAGCTAGTTTCTATGTCAAGATTATTATGTGTGACATAATAATCAGATGTCTTGTTTGCTAAACAAGAATAATAAACTTTAATATTTTCAGCATTCCAGACCATCCTTTAAACAAGCAGCCTCCCATCTAAAACACTAAACCTAATGTTGTACACCACCCTCTGGAAAACTCTTGCACAGTTATGCTGTCAAATCATTGCATAGTTTCTTCAGAGTGTGACCAGTCTGAGACAAGCCTATCTCAAGATCTTGTCATAATGAGAACAGTCAGTGATGCAGCTGTAGTCAGTGGCAGGGTCCCCAAAAAAGCTAGGACCGGCCCTGGTCAGTGGGCTCCAAGGAAACTCTCCCTGGCATTGGGATGAGGGAAGGAATCACTTGGCAGACACACGTTGTCCTCTGTACAGCAGAAATCCCCCCAAAACCGCAGTACCTCTTCACACCACTGTTGCCTTGTCAACGAGGCACAAGCAAAATGTCAATACCTCCTCAGAGATGCGTTCTTTGTACACTTCTTCTGTTTCTGTAGTGAGCAACCTTTCACTTAACACACTGATTCAGAGTACAACCCAAAGGTGGCGCACAACTATCCAGTGCTGCTGTAATCACAGCAAATCAGCAACTGGAGAAAAACTCAATTTAAATCTCTCCCCCAAAGGGTTACAAAATGTCTATAGTGTCTATATGGTCAGGAATGCTGAAACATGTGAATGTTAAAACAAACTAATGGTAGTAGTGTACCAAGATTCTTTTACTTTATTAAAAGTGGTAAAACTACATTGTAAAATCTCTTTTGTCTAGTTGGTGTTCTGCTTCTAAAATTCTAGTCAGCAAAAATAAAATATACTTCATCTTTAAAATCTTCTTTAATCTAAGTTAAATCTATCTATGTTGTGTTACAAGCATGGTTAGATTTGTAACAGAATACAAAACTAACTGTATTTAGCGCTATATTTGAAAAACAAGTAATCTGATTACAGTTATGTAATTTGACCCAAGTGTCGGTCTATGTCGTTCCTAAAAATGTTAGCAAACACCAACTACAAATTAAAGATAAATTGATTTAGCAAAATGAACTCTTATGTGATTCAAAATGTGACAAAAGAACAATGATTTGTCTTACACAAGATTGTAGTCTAACAGAATTGACCTCATGGGGTCAAATAACTTGGATGACCGGGGGAAGGGGGAATAATCCACTATTATATTTAATTTGAATGTACTTCATATACTCAGTAAACCTCTTTTTACTTTCCCTCAACGTTACTGTATGCAATGAAGTTCCTCTGAAGTCTAATTAAGTACAATTCTCAGTTAATGAATATATTTTTTAACCCTTAAAGGAAGTATTGGTGGAAAAGTTTCCTCACATAATGTAATCTTCATTACTAAAGCTAAAACCTAAAGAAATCATCACGGAACAGTTTTCTGTCCTTACCACTTAATTGTCTCAATAAAAACCAAAAAGCATTGTGAAAACTCCCACTCTTGAGAACATTTCAACACTTTATTCCATCTAAGCGCTAATGTTTATGACAGACACGCCCTATTAATCCAATAAGCATGTAGGTCTTATATCTAGTAATATATTTTATTTCATGTTTTTACTCATAAAACAATATGACATTGTCCAGAATAGTAGTTAATTTTATATAACTTTTACTCTTTCTAATCTTTTCAAACATCTTAATTCTCTTGTCTCTCTCTCTTTCCTCACTGTGCCCTGGAGTTGCCTGCTCACAAGCTTCTCTCATAAATCACCTCTGTGTTTATCCAACCGTGTGAGATGGCATTCCAGGAGAAGGTGGGGGCTTTCTTGAAACAAGAATGACTTCGTATTTCTTTATCTGACTAAGGCTTTCCTGTGTTCAGTGGTATTTATTAATATAATGGACAATACTTGTCGTTAATCCTAACGTAGTTAAGGTATTTATTTAACTGCCCTGCCCTTAATCCAAATGTGTACTAACAATGGAGCTGCTTATCAAAAGGCAGTTGAGTAGTACTTGAAATATTTTGGCTCTATTAACACAGATATATTTTAATAATCTTGTTTTGTTTTTGATTGTATATGCCTGGTGGAGGAGACTTATTGTGAGTCGTTCTGGATAAAAGCGCCAGTGAGCTGTAATAATGCAAGAAATTACTACCAAATAAGTCCAGCCAGATGGCGGCACCTCCCCAGGAATGAAATTCCCCCTCTTGTGAGAGGAGAAATATACTTGCTTAGAACCACAATCTTCAACTTTGCGTCTTTTATCTGACCTATATATTAATAATTATTCACAGAAAAATTATTCCCCGTACAGTCTATCCAGCTTTTATAGTGCGATGTTTATTTCAACAGATAACGTGACCTTTGGACGCGCTTCAACACGGCTTTTCAGCTATGTGGCGTCCACATGGAGTCGGAACCCAGGTCAACAGAACCACTTTATCGTCACGTTTAGCCTTCTAGATTAACCCCACATAACAAGAGAACGAGATTCCGGTCGTTTCAAAATGGTTTTTTTGAAATTTGCGTATCTCCCCTTGGATTTAATCATACATATAATACAACTGCAGGTCCTATGACGCTGGAAAGTATTATTCTGTTTTGTTCTGGATGGAATCTTTTTCTTTTAAGAACCACTGAACTTCCCCGGCGAGTTTAACCGTCTGAATATCTAGAATTCACGGGGCCTTTCACCTTTTCTTTACACCGCTTCACGTGCAGCAAACGAGTCAGCCGTGTGATTCTGAAAAATCCACGAGACTACTCACTCTTGCTTTATCAATTTTATGTTTATTTATTTATGCTAAAACTATGCATTGCATCCTACCATCTACTATGACTACGGCACTGAGAAAATATTTCTGACAACTCTAAGAATTTGAATATAGCCAAATCACAGATTTTGAGTGTAACGGGTATCTGCTTACCTTATTTTTTGTATAGAGCTCTGTATTTAGTTGTCAGAAATTATTTCGAGGTGCCTTCCCTGGACACTTCGTCCGCTGGCTGGCTGCTGATGCGATCTCCTCCCGTGCTCCTTTCCGCCCCACGTCAGGGTCACCACTTGTTGCAGAAGGAGGGGGGTTTTTAGAACCCACCTTGTCTCTGTGTGTCTTTTGGCGAAAGGAGCAGAATCATAACAACGAGGGAAATCATAAAAACACACCAAGATGCCAGGTTAAACAATAATCCGTTTTAATTAAACAAGGTAATAATAGAATGCAATACAATATATTTAAAGGAAGTACTTCCTGCTCTTGTTCTCGTGCCGTTGAGATCCTTCGGTCGTTCACAGCCAGAGAAGAGAGATCGAACTTAATGAAACACTAACTTATATAGTCCAGAACAAGAGAAGAGGGGTGACTTGAATTTTCCTTCACCCCAGGTCATCCCATTGGGAGATTTAAAACAAGATATCTTCCCTTAGCAAATCAGCTCGTGCCAGCAGAGGTGATAAATTTGTTTCTGAGCTGACAATAAAACCTCTGGTGTCCGTTATCTCATCCTTCCTGCCCAGGCCTTCTTCCCCCACCTTTCTACACATTCCAGAGGCTTTTTAATTATGTTTAACTTCTACCCTCTTTGCTTATTCAAAGATAATCTTTACATTTCTCCTATTTCCAGCTTTTGTTTACACACTGCTATTACTAATACAAAGTATTTAAACACACATATATAAAGTAATTAAACACACATATACCATTCAAGATAAGTAGACTTCTCTGCAACATGACACACTGGAGATCTTAAGCAGAAGAACTCTCATCCACACAGCCTGCTTAACTTCCCCTCCCCCAGAGCAATAAAACCTATTTAGCACCCAGGCACCCAGGCCCCCAGGAATGTTTGAAGCAAGTTTTAGTCCTCACATTTATGAAAGGATAAAACAGAGAAATCAATACAAAACACAAACACAGGTATTGTTTGAACAGTATTCACTTAACTGCTACTATTGATAATTACCAGAGAAACTCCAGGGGCCTCTTTCAATATCTGGAAATTGCAACAAGACTTTCTGCCATTTCTACTGTAACACTCTTCCCAAATATCAGATGATATAATCATTAACATGCAGAAAAAGCTACATAACACAAGGGGACGGGTAATAACCAGAAAAGCATGACATGGGACCTTTAATACCTTTAGCTGGCTGCTATCTCAAAACTGTATATACTGGATGTGTGTTGTGTACTTTGTAAATTCTGTCATTTCTACTTTTATTTGTAATATTTTATATAATAAAATAATGTTATATTATAATAATAATAATAATAATAATAATAGTGAGTAAATAAAACTAATTATAATAATGAATATATGTTTTACTTGACTGAGTCAGGCCATGACAAAGTGTTTTACAGAACTCACTGTACTGAAGTACTTGATTTGTTTGAAAGTGTTTGGGCCTGTACGTCACCAGGCAGCGGCCTGCAGTATTTCTGATGAAGGTTTCCAGCTTTCCTTGGAATCCATTCTCTAACACGTTTGTGCATGAGGAGCATATGCTTTGTTTTACATCAGTGTCAAATCCAAGTTCTATGACGGTGTCCAGCTGTTTCCTTGTAAAGGATAAAACTATAATATCTATGAAAATGCCAATCAAGTGTTCAGCTACAGCAGTCCATAAACCACTTACGGCCTCTGATAACACTCTGAACTTTGGGCCAGTATGTGACAAAAACAGTAGTATTTTCTCTGCAACTTAGGAAGACTGTAAACATTTGACACATGAAGATACAGCACGTTTGATCTTGTCATCTGCCCATATATATTTAAATATATTCTGTGATGGAATGAAGATGGAAAGTAAAAGATGATTCCCCTTCAGCAATCAGCTATTTTTTACATTATGAATGTGATACAATCGACCTGCAGTCTCCTTATGTCCAGCAGCAGAAGGAAGTATTAGGTCATTGTAGTCTGGTAGTCCCAAACATCTGTAAAGCTGAGTGCTTCAGCTCCAGCCCCCCCACAGAGGGGACAGGAGGGCAGAGTGTGAAAGAAACAGTCATTTCCAAACTTAAAATGATTAGGGGATGGAAGCATCAGCCTTATAAACAGAACAATTTGGGGGAGGAAAAAAACGACTATTTACTCAAGTGGTGTACTATACCATTTATGTATATTTACTTATTCTACAGAACTTTGCATGAGTATTTTCTTTTTTTCCAGCTGTATTTTTACTTCATAACATTGCACAAAGAACACTGTATTTGTATGTTCTTATATTGTAATCTAGGCTACTACATTTTATTAAACTCAGATACAATACTTACCTTCAAGATTTAGATTTGACATTTAAAGACCACAAGATAAATTCACAAGTACAATGTATTGCTTGTGTGTGTTTTATATGTTTATGTGAGTGTGTATTTGTGTGCATGTATGTGTGATTTGTGTGGTCATGAGAAACATACATTTGTTTAAAAGAGTTTAAAGGAACAGTATGCAACAACATATGTGGAAATATCTGACATAAAAAGGAAAAACAAGTGTGTCACCTGACTGTAATATATTTGGCTTGAAATAAACGATTTGATGCCTGACCTGCCGGCTTATCTGTTGTTAGAGCAATTTTCTGTGTTGACAATGAGTGTATTATTTTCTTATTAATTTAGATCTTAATATATTATTTCCATTTATGTATTAGTACCGAATTAAATATTCGGAGAAAACTTTGATTTACTGCGAGCCACACCTGTGATATAAGGAAGGGGTGGGACTGAGCGTGAGGAGGAAATTGTTTCCAGCAATGAACGGTGAATCGGAACAGTCTTTGACCTCACGTTACACTGATCATTTTGTTTTTCGACTCCACTTCGAGCGATAGAATTACTAACAAACACTTATATACTAATAAAGGACTGGCTTATCTAAAGCCAGTTGAGTAGCACTTGAAATGTTTGGCTCTATGATACCTGATGTACTTATACGATTCTGTTATCTTCAGGGTTGTGTCTTCCTGGTCGTATGTACTTATTGTAAGTCGCTTTGGATAAAAGCGTCAGCTAAATGCAATGTAATGTAATGTAATGTTTGTTTAAATATATGGAAGTAAATAAATCGGCCGAGGAAGGCAAAGAAATCAGGCCTACAGAGCTTTATTTGGATGGTTTTTAACGTGTGAGTCAAGAAGCGGATCCCTGTTGACGTGGCACAGTTTTTAGATATCCCACAAGAATGGGCCACGACATAGTCAAAGACTCCGGACCGCTGGAATAACTGATGTTAAAGACGCATCGCTGACTGGAACCCGGTTTTGAGATTTGTGAATGGAAGAAGGATACTCCGTGGACAGAGTGTAAGGATTGCGCAACGATCAGCTGTTGAGCCATGCCAGTAAACAAAGGACGGATCAAGAACAGTGAGTAAATGGACTAATATTAGGAATGAGATAAACTCTTAAGCCAGAAGAAAGACATTAAACATGATCGGGATGTGGATATATGTTGGATGCCTGCCAAGATAAAAGGAAACGGAATGGAGCAGAGAGAAATGTTTGTGACGACACAATGTTTGGATTAAAGTGCGAATTGAACGATCAAAAATAATTGATAAAGTGTTATCCAAAGGACAAGGAAATGATGTCATGATGGCTGAAGAACCTGATAAAATAGACAAGGAGTTAAAAACTCTCAGTGCGAAGCGCAGAGGGAAACTGGGCTTATTAATCCTCATGATAGTATCTCCAATGTATCCGATGAGTCTAGGACATCAAAATGTTCAAAGCAAACAAGACAATCTGCAACTTCAATAGCCTCAGCTCATCTTAAAGTAGCCACGGAGAAAGTTGCATTACAAGCCCGGATGTCCACATTAAAACAGAAACAGGCATTGGAAATGAAGAAAAACAGATTACAAGCTGAACTGGAGAGAATGGAACTGGAGGAGCATATAGCCGAATCTGAAGCCAAATGAAAGGTGTTTGACAGTTTTTATGTGGGCCCTGAAAGACATTCTACAGTACAGGAAAGAGATGGAATGAATGAATATTTGACAAGCCACATTGCTAAAACATCACTTCACAGCCAACCCAGAGCTCAAATACCTGCACTTGCATTAGACCCCTCTGAACCAGCTCCACTGTTGGGCCCGAAAACATCAGAGCCACCAAGGAGTGAAAGTTCTGAGGAATCAGACTCTAGTAGTCATAGTAGAGATTTGGTAACTGTGATCAAGAGGCAAAATGATATTGCAGATTTACTAATGTTACATCAGAAACAATCCTCACTTCCCTCCAGACAAATACCTGTATTTGATGGTGACCCTTTAAGTTTCCAAACATTCATGCGAGCATTTAAACATGGAATTGAGAATAAAACTAGTTGTGATGATGATGGACTTTATTATCTTGAACAATACACTAGCGGCCAACCTAGGGAACTGGTGAGGAGCTGTTTTCACATGGAACCAGAGAGAGGTTACGCTGAGACTTCTGAAAGTTCACTTTGGAGATGGATTGAAAATTGCAAATGCCTACATGGAGAAAGCTCTCAACTGGAGCATGATTAAACCTGATGATGGAAAAGCAGTACATGCCTATGCCCTTTACCTGAGAGGATGCTGCAATGCTATGAAGGAACTAAAAAGCATGGAAGAACTGGATCTTGTATCTACTTCTAGCTCATTGTGTCAAAACTGCCATACAAGCTGAAGGAAAAGTGGAGAAATACAGCATTCGAGCTTCTGGAACGAAACCAAAGAAGGGCCACATTCTCTGATCTTGTTGTGTTTATAGAAAAGCAAGCCAGCATTCTGCAAGATCCCCTCTTTGGTGATATTCATGATGTTATGCCATCCCAGAGAGCCATCCCAAAAGCTACTACATCCTACTCCAAACAGCAAATCAACCAACGAGGTAAAAGTAGTAGCTTTGCCATGGCAATAGAAACGAGGAACTGTAACACTGCAAGTCCAAAAAGCTATCAACGACCCGAAAGCCTGGTTACAAATAGGTGGGATGGTAATTGTTGCATTTGCAAGAAAGGCAAGCACTCGCTGAATGAATGTGAAATGTTAAAGCTACAACCACGTGATGTAAAGGTGCAACTATTGAAGGAAAAAGGCATATGCTTTGGATGTCTAACCAGGGGACACATGAGCAAAGCGTGTAGGAAAAGGAGTACATGCCTACACTGCCAAGGAAGGCACCCTAGCATTCTACACATTGATAAACCAGCAGAGAATGAAAACGACCACATGACTAATTGGACTAAACGATCAGTCAGTGGAACTCCTGTCGTTCTGGATAAAGAAGAGGACATCGGGGCTGGAAAAGATTGCAAACTGTCAATAGTACCAGTACAAATAAAGGTTTCCAAAGGCAGCACAATTATACAAACATATGCCTTTCTAGATCCTGGCAGCACATCAACCTTTTGCACAGAAAAGCTGATGTGACGGCTGAATACAACAGGACGGAAGACTACAGTTCTCCTGCAAACGATGGGTCAAAAGAAACCAGTGGATAGTTATGAAATAACTGGACTACAAGTGGGTGATTTGGATGGGAATAACTTTATTGATCTGCAGAAGACATACACACAAACAAAGATACCAGTGACAAAGAGAAACCTTTTCTCTCAACATGTGGCATTACTTGAAGGAAATGCAACTACAAGAAATTGATGCGGACGTGGAACTCTTAATCGGAGTAGATGTCCCAAAGGCAATGGAGCCCTGGCAAATCATAAATAGCCAAGGTAATGGTCCTTATGCTGTAAGAACTCTCTTAGGATGGGTCGTCAATGGACCGCTTAGTTCAACTACCACTGTGGACACATTTGGAAGACCAGTGGCATCAGTAAACCGCATCTCAATTGAACAACTGGAAAAGCTTCTTGTAAATCAGTATCATCATGATTTCCCAGAGAGAGAATATGAGGGAAAACTTCAAATGTCAGCTGAAGAAAGTAAATTCATGCAGCTGGTATCAAGTGCAGCTACACTGAAGGAAAATCACTATTATCTACCGTTGCCACTTCGTAATAGTGATGTCATCATGCCCAATAATCACCATATAGCTGAGAAAAGAGCACATTACCTTGCTAGGAAATTCAAGAAGGATGCTGCTTATGCTGAAGAGTACAAGATTTTCATGGAAGATGTAATCACAAAAGGCAATGCGGAGAAGGTGCCACCAAAGGACCTTCATCCAAATGATGGCAAGGTGTGGTACATACCCCACCGTGGGGTGTACCACAAGCGAAAAAAGACACTAAGAGTAGTATTTGATTGTACATCTTCATACAAAGGAACATCACTCAACAAGGAACTCTTACAAGGACCTGACTTAACCAACTCACTTCTTGGCGTTCTGCTGAGGTTTCGCCGGGAACAGTTTGCCATCATGGCAGATATTGAAGGGATGTTCCACCAAGTTCGAGTTCACGAAAAAGACACACACTTGTTGAGATTAATATGGTGGCCAAATGGTGACACAAGCCAAAGTTTAGAGCAATACCGAATGAAAGTTAATTTGTCTGGTGCCATCTCCTCACCAAGCTGTGCCAATTTTGCCCTGCAAAAGATAGCAGAAGATAATAAGAGCCAGAGTGACGCAATTGCAGTTGACACCATTAAATCAAACTTGTATGTTGATGACTGCCTGAAATCTGTTGCAAAAGAAGAGCAAGCTATTATCCTCACTGAGGATCTGAGTGAACTATGTGCTAAAGGAGGTTTCAAACTAACACAATGGATTAGCAATAGCCGTGCTTCCTGGCTGCTATACCTGATGAATACAAAGCCAAATAGATCAAGGAACTGGACCTGGATAGAGAGAAGCTACCTGAGGAAAGGGCTCTTGGAATGTACTGGAATATTGAAGACGACACATTTGGATTCAAAATTGCTATAAAAAACAGGACCCTTACCCGACGAGCTGTGCTCTCTACTGTCAGTTCAGTATATGACCCGTTAGGTCTTGCTGCCCCCTTTGTACTAAAGGCAAAACAAGTTCTCCAAGGTCTTTGTCAGGCTAAGTGTGGATGGGATATAACAATCCCTGGTCAGTTCTCCAAACCATATGAAAAATGGCTGACTGAGTTGGAACAATTAAAACATTTGCAGGTTAGCAGATGCTTCAAACCTGAGGATTTTGGCCAAGTGGAAACCATGCAGTTGCATCACTTTAGTGATGCCAGTGAGCAAGGATACGGCACTGCAAGTTATCTCAGATGTGTCAACAGTTTGGGGGAAGTTCATGTTGCTTTAGTGATGGGGAAGGCTAGAGTAACCCCTCTCAAAAAGATGACTATACCCAGACTGGAGCTTACAGCAGCCACCCTAGCTGCAAGGATGGATCGGATGTTATGCTCAGCGCTACACCTCCAAGAGTCCATCTTTTGGACAGACAGCCAGTCTGTACTTAAATATATCTGCAATCAAACCAAGCGATTCCACACTTTTGTAGCTAATCGGATTGCAGTTACTCACGACATGTCAAATGAGACTCAGTGGAGTCTCCAAACGAAATCCGGCCGATGATGCTTCCCGGGGGTTAAACATTGAAGCCTTCCTAAAGTCTAAAAGGTGGCTACATGGACCCGAATTCCTGCAAGAGGAGGAGTCTCAGTGGCCAGGGAACCCAGACAAAAGTTCACAAAGCTCTCTTTCTCCAGATGATCCTGAAGTGAAAAGGAATGTCACTGTAAATGTGATGAGTATTGAGGGGAAAAGTCCCACAAGTGAACTAATTGAACACTACTCAGATTGGAACAGCCTGAAAAAAGCTGTAGCTTGGATCCTGAAATGGAAAAGATTGCTCTTGGAGATCACTCAAAGAAGGAAGGTGACAAACCCTGGATTGCTGCCGAGTAATGAATCACTGAAGGAACGGGCCATAAACTTTAAAGTGACCGTCAACACAAATCTGACTGTGGAAGATATGGACAATGCTGAAATGGCCATACTTGCATTTGAACAAAGGAAACACTTTGCACAGGACATTAACCTCCTTGGAAAAAAGGAAATACTGCCAAAAGGACAGCCCTATATTAAAAATGGACCCAATCCTTGATCAAGGTATACTGAGAGTTGGGGGGAGGATTAACAGATCAGCTATGCCAGTAAACGCTAAGAATCCCATAATCCTGCCCAAAAAATCCCACATATCAGAAATCATTCTAAGACACATACACATCCAAGTTGGTCACTCTGGAAGAAATCACATGCGGTCTAAACTAGGACAAATATTGGATGTCCTCTGCAAACTCCTCAGCACGAAAGATCATCAGAAAGTGTGTTTTCTGCAGACGTATGCAGTCTAAAGTAGGAGAGCAAAACGATTCTGAGCTCTGTGGTAAGAGAACAAGTCATGGATGATGAGGCATTGCAAACAGCCTTATGTGAAGTGGAAGCTATAATGAATGATAGACCCATCACAACCATAACAAATGACTTGAATGATGTGGAGCCTTTAACACCTAATCATCTGCTTCTGCTCAAAACTAATCCTGTTATGCCACCTGGACTCTTCGTGAAGGAAGACCTGTACTCAAGAAGAAAATGGAGACAGGTACAATATCTGGCTGATCTTTTCTGGAAGAGATGGATCGGAGAATATCTTCCAACAATGCAACAGCAAAATAAATGGAATAAGATCAGAAGGAACTTTCTTCCTGGAGATCTCGTTGTTATTGTGGACGATTCGGCTCCCAGAAACTCCTGGGTGCTAGGACGGATTCTGAAGACCCTGCCAGGATTCTGAAGACCCTACCAAGCTAGAAACATCGATTTTTTTTTTTTTTAAATTTTTTTATGAACTCAAGATGAATCTCATCTATGAACTCTGACAAGAAGAAAATGAATATTTGTTTGGAATATTGGCTCTATTTATTATTTGTTGTAATTGCTATATTCTATGCAATTAGGGGCTGGAATGTTAGAGCCATTTTCTGTGTTGACAATGAGTGTATTATTTTCTTATTAATTTAGATCTTATGATCTGATGGGACGGGCACGTCGGGCAGTGTTTGCAGCTTTGCGATGTTCTCTCTAGATTTAACAGTTTTTAGAGCTATAGCGCTGCTTCTTTTTATTGGAAAAGACTGCATTTATACATAAATAAAATATATATATATATATATAGATAGTAAAACATATTAATACTACAGTAAAGAAACACTATGTTACAAGAAAAAGTAGTGCAATCATTTGTATTACTTGATTTTAATTAATACAAATCTATTTCAGTTTTGTGTACATCCTTTACGTTTTATAGCTGGAAAGGTGAAACTAATTTGAACGACTTTTGATAATGCGAGGTATCTTAGTCTATAATAATAAAAACATTATTTATATTTTCTATAAATGAACATGCAAAGCAACAAGTAACCAATGTTGACGAATAAAGGCAAATTAGAAAAAATACAATGTTTCCCTCCGAAATAGTGGATTTTATAATAAAACATTTTGAAAAGTAAAGCAACAGTATAATTGCAGTACAGTACTAGGGTATATGTATTCAGTAACTTCCCAGTACTGAAGTATTAACATTTTTTTGCTACTTTGTACTTCTACTCCACTACAGTTCAGAAGTAAATGGTGTACTTGTACTCCACTACATGTATTGAATACCTTTAGTTACTTTACAGATGTGGATGAATGATGTGAAATATAATCAAGTGTTACATCAGACTTTAGTTCCATCTGGAGTAAATCCACCAGCTACCCTGCAGTCTACAAAGCCATTCAAACTAGCTGCACCTTCACCAGCTTTGAGAACACTTACATGATCAATCATTATAAAACATATCATATATATTATTCTGAAATTGACTAATTTGCATAATATATACGTTTGCTTTTGCTACTTTAAGTATATTTGAATGCTAATACTTTTGTACTTAAACTTGAGTAACATTCTGAAGGCAGACTCTTACTTGTAACAGAGTATTCCTGCACTCTGGTACTTCTACTTTTACTTAAGTTAAGACCTACTTAGTAGTCTATTTTTACTCAATAGGCTACTTCTTCAACCAGTGTAAAGTTGAAGAAAGTACAGTACTTGAGTAAATTAACTTAGTTACTTAACACCATAGACACTACACTAATACATGCGGATGAGTGAGTACGATATTTTCGTGTAGTTGGAATTAGTGGAGTAAAGTATTAAGTATTTTAAAATGAAACTCTCAAGTACCTGGAATTATACTTGAATAGGCTACAGTAGGTTGCTTAAGTAAATGTGCTTAGTGACTTTCTAGGACTGCTAACATGCAACATATTAAAAGATAATTTAACTTTAGATTTAATTAGGCTACATCTACACTGAACAAAAATATAAACGCAACACTTTTGTTTTTGCTCTCATTTTTCATGAGATGAACTCAAAGATCTAAAACATTTTCTATATACACAAAATAACCATTTCTCTCATATTGTTCACAAATCTGAAAAAATCTGTGATAGTGAGCACTTCTCCTTTGCCGAGATAATCCATCCCACCTCACAGGTGTGGCATATCAAGATGCTGATTAGACAGCATGATTATTGCACAGATGTGCCTTAGGCTGGCCACAATAAAAGGCCACTCTGAAACGTGCAGTTTTGCTTTATTGGGGGGGGTCCGAAAACCAGTCCGTATCTGGTGTGAGGGGTAGGGGTAGGGTTAGGGTTAGGGTAATGTTGTGAGTTCTGAAAGTAACACACAAGTCTGTAGGACGGCAGTAAGCAGAGGTCTGGGTGGAGGATGTTCCTGAACGCCGTTCTGCTTTCTCCAGCACCACGGGGGGTCCAGGTGGATGGCAGCTCTGTCCTGATGATCCGCTGTGCACACACAGATTAGGGGTCCTTCTCCAGCAGATCCATTTCTCCAGAATTGTCCTAATTACAGAGAAAAACAAGGGGAAAATAAAAAAGTCAATTAAAGGTGGGGTAGGTAATTTTGGAGAAACCACTCAAACCAGCTCGAGTGCGCTAGAATTTGAAAATACACAGCCGGAAAGAATCTGCCACTTCCTTACAGAGCCCCTCCTCCAACGCACAAGAACGCAAAATGTACTGTACAATTTATTTAAAAATATGTGTCAATGTAAATAAATTGGCAAAGTTTGTTAACTGAACTAATACACAATGTTTAGCCTTCATGGGAAATACATTTTATTTTTCATTTTTTGGTCACGTTTGTGGTGGCCTATTTTGTTTTCAACCAAATGTTGATGACATAAATGTGTATGCTCATGAAAGTATCACAACAAAGATTGTCAATCACAAATGTAATTTAGATTAAAGAAAAAATATCTTCAACAAAAAAAAGCCCATCATCTGTCATCACCTTTCAAAAGTAATTGCGGACAATAGATGTCTCTGCAATGTGGTCTCTTGTCTTCCTTGTATTATTTTTCATATCCACTAGATGGCGATCGGTAGAATTAAAGCACTGATATTCAGGATCGAGTCATCTTGAAAAATCCTAATCTGGATCAGGGTGATCCTATCCTGAATTGCTTTGAACTCCAGGGACAACATCTGGCCGACTTGTCTGATCCTGGATCACAAAAAATGGGATTTCAAAATCTGATCGGATCTGATTGAGATTAAAAGCTTTGAACTCTTGGGCCCTGGGGATGCAGTTTGCAGAGCTGTCATTGGTTGAGATAAATCAGTACATCAGTGTATCCTCAGTTATAGCTCCTCCAGAGAGCCTCCTCGATGCTCGATCCATTCACATTTTTCATCATTGTTCCACAATGTTTAACATTATGAAATTCATATCTATATATTACTATACTTGCACTGCTTACCGTTTTCATACTTTATATATCTTAGCATATTCATACACACTGTTGATACTGTTCACACTGCTCATAGGCTACTGTGTATATCTAGTGTATTCATATCCCTCACTGTTTATTCATGATTCAATTCATTCTATATTTTATTCTGTAGATTGTGTACATTATTTTCACTTTACTGCTTTTTGCACTCCTGGTTAGAAGCTAAACTGCATTTCGTTGTCTCAGTACCTGTAATCTGTGCAATAACAATACATTTTAATCTAATCTTGAGCAGGAACACATGTATTTATTTAGCACATATCTGACATTAACGATTAAACACATTTGTGGATTCTTAAATGCAAACCAAGTCAAGCCGACTCCGAGCTGTCTGACTTCATGCAAGCTTTTTGAGACCTCCCCCGGCTGCAATCGGCTATTCTCGTCTACTTTCGAGGCGAGCCGCAGCTCATCTCAAACAAGCCTAGTGGCTCTGGAGCAGCCTTCCTCGACATTGAGAAAAACCCCAAGAGTCTCAGCCGGTCCTCCTGAGGCCCCGCCCCTCTCGGTCTGACAGGACTGTCGGGCTGCCGAGGATCCAGGAAGGTCTGCGGGCAGAGAGAGGGGACCGCACCGCGCACACCATGATCCGACACATCACCACCACCGCCTGAAACACCGCTCACATCCTCAGCTCCAGCTCTCCTCTACAGCCAGGTACAGCACCGACACTGCTGCGATGTAGCCATGACACGGTCCGGTTTGTGGACTATCTGCGGAGCGTCACTTATTTACACTGCGACCCGCATTCCGTTAGTTTACCTGGGGTACACGGACGATGTGACTGCGCATTAGTTCACAGCCTTAAAGGCGAGATCAACTCTCTCTTTAACATGTCCTTCATATTCTAACGGTTATAGCTGGTTAGTGCAGACCTCAGGATGAATCACAGCTCCTCTGACTGTATTTGCACTTTTTCAGGAGCTTCCGTTTTAACTTAGAAAAAGTGTGCCTCAATAATAACTGCCAAGATGTTTTTTTCCCACATCCTTAACGAGACAGGACTTTTTGTTTGCCTGGGGCTGGGTGTGTTTCTAAACATGTCTGTTTTGGGGGATCTGGGATTCAGACACATTTCCTGTCAGGAAGGGACAAGGATAGGAGGGCCTGGTCAGCTCACTCAATGGCTGACTCATCCAGGGGAAAGACAGGAACTCTCCTGAGGACTAATGCTAAACACAGGCTTCACACACTGACCCAAAGCATCTATTCTCTCTGCCCTTTTTTTCTTTTTCCATGACTCCACCCAGTTATTACAACTTTAAAAGTATCATACAGTCATCTGTTTTCCATACTTTCCACTCATAGACACATACGTATTTGATTTAGCCTACGTTTAGGAATAGAGTGTTGCAGTAATGACGTGTTTTTGTAAGCTGACCTGGGAGTTAGACAAAAAGCTAGGGAATGTTCCATTGGATGTGGGAACCTTGCGGAAATAAGATCTGTGGCTAACACACGTTTATGAAACCAACACGTTTTGAACAGCACATATCTCTACTGATGCCACTTTTATAGTCATTGAAGCGTAAATGCAATAGCCAGAATAAAAAAGCTAACATTAGTTTATGAACAAACTACATCGTGGTCACATGACTTCGCATCACCATCGCTAAGCTAAAGGTGGCTAATGTTTTGACATGATGACGTTTAGTAGTCTCATTTAGACGCGTGTTAGGACACCCAGTCATTCCCAATAGAGTGTTTACTGACGTAGTTTATGTCGTAAAACAAAACGTTAAATTATCTTTAGCTTGTGTTCCTCTGCAACTTTTTTTCAGGTATCTAACCGATTAACCCGTTAAAAAAACCATTCACTACAAGACGACGGAACCTGTGCCAAGATGCTGACTCATTTCAGCTTTTATGACTCATTCCTGCATCTCTATTAAGTCTTTGGAATTTGTATCTGACCCCTAAACCTATTTTATATGGATAATATCACTAGGGATGTATCTGTGTGGGCTTTAAAGCCTGCATTACAAAGTGTTGATGTGGAGGCATAGAGGATCTAATGAAATAGGCTATAGAGTGGTATGATGGGAAATGTTGAGTTTTTGGAGTGTAACTACAAGTCAGAATATCTTTACCTCTGCTGATCCAATTTTAATCTTTTTATAATCTGAGAACCTCATTGTTATAAAGGTGCAATGTTAAATTGTTGGAGCACTCCTTTAAAAATAATGGTGGAATTTCTTTGTGGCGCATACACTTTTATCATAATCACTATCACCAGCCTGCATCTCTGGATAATCCTGAAAAAGAAACAGCTGGCAGGAGTTTTCAGATCCTTTTCTTACAATAGGTAAACGTTGTACCACAAGATAAAATAATTGCATACAAGTGAAAGTCCTGCTCTGAAAAATCCTCTGAAATATACTTCAAGATTGCGAGAATACTCAATATGATGTCAGATTGTTGTTACTGAAGCATTAACCCATAGACTGCATGTCAATGTTCTAGCTGGTTCAGGTGGAGCTCTTTTTGAATGATTTATCTCTACCAGAATTATAATCCAGAGGTTCTCTGTCCCTGAGCTGCAGACTGGTACTGACCTAGAATCAGACCATTTGCTTGAGTGCCAAAAGGAAATCTGTGATTCCTGCAAAAAAAGAGCTGAGCGTTATTATTAGTTTAACTCTGTAGGTTATGATTGGCTTTTATAAAGTTCACCTCTCATTCTTTGCTGCAGTTTACCCTTATTAATCTGTCACTCCCCTAGCATAAATATACAGATTTTGAAATAATGTAGGTCAGGGGCGGATCTAGAAAAATATTCATGGGTGGCAAGAGGGTGGCAGGAGAATTTGAGGGGTGGCATCCCCTGGCAGAAGTATATGCTGATTTAATCGCAGTCATATCAATCAATGTTAACTTGGAAAGCCCAAATATTGATATTTTAATCCTGCAATTTCCCCACAGGTGAAAGAGTTGACATGCTGAAAACCCAACCCCTGCAGGGGGGTCTGGGGGGATTCTCCCCCAGGAGATTTTTTGAAATACTAACATAAAATACACATTCTGGTACTCTCTTGAGAAGAAAAATAAATACATCTATTAATTTACTACACGACATATTTAAAAAAATGAATGCCATTTTAGTTTTGTGTTACTTTGTTCTGAAAGCTGAACCTGCTGCTCCTCACAGAGAGAAGAGGGAAGAGGCTGTGAATTACTTTACATTGTGGATAAGGGTGGATAGCCCCCATTGTTCTGTGTGTCAAAATGAAAGACAGCCCACACACCTATCAATCATCAAACCGTGGGGTCTAATTTCATTACGTGTTGATTTCTATCAACACGTAATGTTGTATCGATGTATAGAGATGTACTACAGCAAAAGTATTCTCCGTCGGGACTTCCTGCAACAACACAACGCTGTTATCGTGATTCTGATTGGCCAGAAGACATTATCAAAGATGTTCTATTGAGAAGACGATCACTACCTGACAAAAGTTTTCAAAACCGTTTCTAGTCTTCGGTATTTCCAGACAAGTGGCTACTGAAATCAATCTTACTAACTGCTGTCTGTGCAATTTACTGCGCGCGAGTTGGCGGACTTTATTTTGCTTACTTTAACATAATTTTTCATGGTGCTAAGCCATTTCTTGGTATGGCTGTAGGCTAACCCAGCCATACCCTGACCGCAAATACCTCATTCCTTCCGTCTACTTGGATCCGAAATGCTTCTCGTTTTGCGCTGTCCCTCCGTTCAAATGAAATCGCTGCCAATCATATTTCCACACTTGCGCCAGGGGGGGAGGGGTTACAAGGCTCGCGTCTTGTGCTGCATTCACTTGCACTCGGACAATAGAGATTTCTATCATAAATGTCCGATGAGCCACAACTTTTCTTTCAAAACAAAGCTGCCAACTGGGGTGGCAAGGCATTTTTCTGAGGTGGCAGCTGCCACCCCGTGCCACCCCGTAGAACCGCCACTGATGTAGGTCATTAGTCTCTACGATAGTCAGTCCGTCATCACAACCTTTCATTATTCAGTGTGACTAGAAGGTCCGGAATTTGTAAAAAGAAAAATAGTCCACACTGAAAAAGGTTGGGAACCCGATATTATTATTCTGTATATAAAAAACAATTTGTTCAAGTAACTCACTTGCAACTAAAGCTGCCAAAAACATTTAATGGATCTAAAATCATTTGCAATGTTGTGGAGCATGAGGTTCAAAATAAGTAAAAATACTAAGATGAAAGTGCCTCAACATTGATCTTAAGTAAAATACTAGTAATTGCACTTGTTTAGACTTTACAAACTGGGTTAACATAGATTCAGATTCACAGGGACCAAAAGTAGTTCCATTGAAATCTGTTCACAGCGAGCTCTGTGTATAACACGAGCAACAAGATATCATTGTGACTGAATGTCAGTGTTGCTGTTGGATGTTTGTTTTATTGAATACACATTTTTCAATGTTCAAAAAACTAAATTCCATTATGATAGATATCTCAAACATTGGCTCATAACATCAGCACAGCTACATACCATAAGTGAGATAAATGGTTCTTGTATTATGCTTGAACTCACCCATAACTATCAGCAGACAGTTCAGTGTAAACAACATCCACTCTCCAGCCTTCCTGTTGTTCATGATGGTGAGATGGAAGAATCAATCAAATATTTTTTGTGAAAAACTTTATTGAAGTATCAATTATATAAACTCTCTAAAAGTCCCAATGCTTTCAGCAACACAGGGTTTCCCACACATAGACTTTACTTTGGCGGGCCGCCCAGGTATATTAACAGCTGCCCAAGTATATTTCGCGACCCATTTAGGTTTTTTTTTTTTATTCGTCCACGACCACAACACCATCTGTGATCGATTAACTTGTGGACAATGATCCCTCGCTCTACGCCTCCTGTACCCAGTCCCGGACTGGCCATCGGGAGAACCGGGGGGTTTCTCGATGGCCTGGCCTGTTAAGTGGTCTGCCTCACACAGGGTGACTGTGACATGGCTGGCTACATGATGTGGTCTGCCGACATGGCCACTGTCATACAGATCATAAATCAAAGCCCTTGATTGGTGAGGTTAAGGACTCTCTGAGTATTTAGATAGTTAACTTAGCCTAAGTTCTCAGTGGGTCTCAAACGGTTTGGTCACCAATTATGTAAACACATATTTCCATTTGAGGGGGGAGTGATTAGTAAAATATGCATGATTAAAAAAAGAGAGCTAAAACTAGTCCTTGCTGCTGCCTCAAAGAGGAGAAGGGGGGAGAGGAGCAGGGGGGAGAGGAGGAGGGAGGGAGACAGGAGAGGCTGATTCAGGAGCCCAGACACACTCGCAACTATAAATGAACCAAAAATAAATAAATAAACAAACAAGTTTCAGTGTTTTTCATATTGGAAATGGGATGTTATTGGTTATGGCCATGATTTAATGATTATTGAAATGTATACAGTTCTGTTTCATATAGGTGTTTCCATATATCTAGTCTCTTTATTTCCCCCTCAAAGTGCACCAGATTGATGCATTTAACTCCAAAATAAAAAATAAAATCTTACCGGGGGAGCATGCCCCCGGACCCCCCTAGAGGATTTGAGGTCCACCCCCACTCAAGATCACACGGATAGGTTCCTAAATACATTTTTAAATAGTAACCCATGTACCTGTTCACTCTGCCATGGCGTGAAGGGTCTGCTAACAAGCGACCAACAGAAAGGTTAATGTTAATGTTGTTGCACGTCACAAAGGCACGTCAACTCAAGTATATTTCAGATCTGTGGGAAACACTGCAACATACTCAAAGTTACCTTCCAGCTAAATGAATAATGAACCACAGTTTGAATGTATTGACAGCACCTGACTCTGCGGCTCCTTGGAGCTGCAGATGATAAAACACTGTTATTTATTCTCTGGCTCGTTGTAGCTTATTCATAATACCTGCTTAAACTTTTAGACACATACGGGACATGTTTGTTTACATTTTTTCCACAGGCCGTTTAATGCACTTTGCTAACTACAAACATCAGTGCTTATACGGACTTGTCATCGCCTACACCTTTTAAAGTTTGAATGACACTGCAGCCAACCTACTAAATAGGACACTGGCTGCTGTAGTAAGCACTTTACAGAAGGTGAGCACAGTCATGTGAGCAGGAGGCTGCAGCAGTGATAACCACTCTCTATCCTGCTACAGCTGTTAACAAAGACAAGTGTTTCAATATTCTTTAGTGATTAAAAGCTTGAAGAGCATGCTGGGAGTAAAAGGAGATCCGGTGTAATTCAGTGTTGTCGTTGTGTTCATTAAAGCCACTTAACAAACACGTGGGCTTCTTGGACTATGAAGTTCATCTCTAAAAACACAAGTTTTACCAAATTAATCATAGTTTAATTTGGTAAAACTATGATTTTACCAAATTAAACTATTTGGTAAAATAATCATTAGCACTCACTTTTAAAGTGAGTGCTGTGTGCACTCACTTTTAAATAATGATTTTTTAATGTATTTCCGTATAATGTTGGAGCTCCATTAGAGAGGGACTAATCAGATTAATTAAAACATGTATTTAGTGGTCTGTGTTTCCCACTGAGCTAATGCCAAATTAGACAAGGTGTGAAACCTCAAGGTTCTGGGAAAGGAGGACTATTTTGGTTTTGAGTTGAACTTCAAGAAAAGGCTGCAACTATGCTAGCTGCTTAATGTTTCTCAGGTATGTTAACCCTGGTCACCTTGTTAGTTAATTATGTTGTTGTGCTAACAATTTGAAACAGATTGAAGCTGAGAAAGGCCCCTGCTTCACCCACTATGCTATGTCTATGCAATGGCTCCTTTCATTGCAGGTTAAGGAAAATATTTCCCATAGGACTACTGTTGGTCTCCGTAACGTCCCCTGTGGTTTTCTGAAGAGCCAATCTAAAGGCTGGCTTTGGCAGTTGGGACTCCATCAATTCGTTTTACTATGTGAAAGGACAATAAATAATCTAATCTTTATCCAAAAAGGGGAAGAAATAGCTCGCAATCGTCATTTAAAGTTGCCACACACTTAGCAATGCACACATTTATGTATTAATATAATTTATATGGGTGACTTTTATAAAAAAGCTTTATCCAAACGCTAATAGTATGCTAAAATGCTCACAATGACAGTGCTAAAATGCTAATGCTTGGACGGTGTAATGTTTACCAGGGTCAAAGTTTATCTTGCTATCATGCTAAGGTTAGCTAATTAGCACTAAAGACAAACAAATGATTTGAGCCAAAAATAAAAGTCGCGATATATTGACAGTTCAGGTTTGAACAAATTCTTTACAATTAATCTTAAGGGAGACATGAATGTAAGGTAAAAACGTATATTGTTGTGACTGGAACTGAATAAAAATAGTTTCTAGTGCCTACTAAATATTGTAATGTTTCACCTCCCTATCACCAAAACTATTTGTGAGGTGGCTCTAACGTTCCACTCTTTTGTTAACAGGCATCATGATTCCTGTGATGGAATTCCGGCAGTTCTCTGAACAGCAGCCAGCGTTCAGAGTCCTGAAGCCGTGGTGGGATGTGTTCACTGACTACCTGTCCGTAGTCATGCTCATGATTGGCGTGTTTGGATGCACTCTTCAGGTCAGTAACCGTGCCTCACCATGATGTCTCTTCTTAAGAGAACACACTGTAAGCATACTGGTTTGTAATGACTTGTGCTGCTTGTGTTTACTCTTTTCAACAGTAATCATCTCTTTAAAAGCGTGGGAGAAATTAAGCTAATGCACGCTAATCTAGTTCAAACTGCAACATGTGTACGAGAAAAAATGAATTGTTCTAATTTTTATTACATCAACAGTTATTGTATTCATGTTTAGGCACTCTAAAAGACCATTATAGAACATTACTGCTGTGTCTCATGCACTGGCACCAGCTCAAAGACACTCATTATCTTATTTTACAACCTGGCCTGTGTGCAGCAAAGGAAGCATTCAGCTTCAGTGGAAACATTTTCCCACCCAGCCCCTTTTAGTAAACATGAGATTCCAAACTCTTGTGGCCTGGCACTTAACTTCTCTCTCAGTGGGGAAAATAGGAGAATTGTGTTTGGCTGCTGCAATACTATGTTCTGCAAATACTGGAAATGATACCAAAATATTCTTCAAAACAACTGTTCACAGGATATTTATCAGGCTGGGAGCAGCTATTGTTTCCCAGTCTCGCTATAACAGTGTTTGGACATAATCTAATAGTTTGTAAATGGAGCGGATCATTATTTATGTAGCCAAGCTTACTTCCCAAGTCAGAACTTTATCAACATGCCATTTTGTGTAATTACTTCATTGCCTCACACGATATTCCCTGCGTTAAAGTGAGAAGGAGAAAAACAGAGAGACTGAGCCTGTATAATACTCTGTATACAGACCACGGCAGACTTTTCATTTCAGTCTGTGATGTCCTGCAGCACAATAGCATAGCCTTACCATAGTAATAATGTTCTGAGTAGTTTGCGTGCAGATACATAATAGTTTCAGATGATTTGCCGCTGTACTGTAAAGAGTGCACACTATGCCTCCCCTACAGCCCTGCCACTATTGAATCAAAGTGCCCATTTCCTGTTATTACATTGCAGAGTAAAGCATCTGTTTTTCATGTTGTTTACTGTTGCAAGCTTTTGGCCAATATTTAGTATGGTAACTTGCACTCAGTAAACATGTTATCGAATTATCGAAATCAGGTTAGAGAGGAAACCAGTAACATTTGATCTGCCCCGAAGCCTGGTCACTTCAAATTCTTTTATTTGTGCAACAGTTTCTTTACCGTTAGCACACTTACAGAGCTATTCCTTGGCAGTGAGTCAGTGCATGATTGTAGATGGGAACACGCTTCTACTGAGCCAGCTGTGGAGTGTTGTCAGACTTCTTTGCTTGTGTTATACATGGTTAAGAAATTGCCTTTCTCAAGGGGAAATCCAGCTTTGAAAATCATGTGTCTAATGCCAGGTTCAGCTTACACATAAGGTTTCTATTACAGTGATCTCTGTGTCAGATTAGGCAAGTATTCACTATTTCTTTCATCAGCTGTCTCAGATGAAACTGCTTTGTAAAATACGAAAGGAAGATACAAAATAAACTTGATCCTGCTCAGCATCATAATTGATTGATCATTCTAACATTATGATACCTTCACCCTAATCTTTAACTTTTTCCTACGTTTTGTTTCAGGTAATGCAAGATAAAATCATATGCCTTCCTCAGAGAGTTTTGCCGCCTCCAGAGAACACAAGTGAAGTGGAAGTAAAGTCACTGTTACACCTGCAATCCAATATTTCTGCCGCACCAAGAGAAATGACCGGCCTGAAGACCGATCTGGATCTTCAACAGTACAGTTTCATCAATCAGATGTGTTACGAGAAGGCTCTGCATTGGTATGCCAAGTACTTTCCTTATCTGGTTCTCATACACACACTCATTTTCATGGTGTGTAGCAACTTCTGGTTCAAATTCCCTGGCTCCAGCTCTAAAATAGAGCATTTTATCTCCATGCTTGGCAAGTGCTTTGATTCTCCCTGGACCACGAGAGCTTTGTCGGAGGTGTCCGGAGAAAATCCTGAAGAAAAGGATAAAAAGAGCATTACTCTTCGGTCCAACATCGCCGTGTCTCCTGGTGAAGGAAGCTTGGAGAAGACACAGTCCCTCAGGTCGATCCCCGAAAAGATTGTGGTTGACAAGCCATCAGCGAGTGTTCTTGATAAAAAAGAGGGTGAACAAGCAAAAGCTCTTTTTGAAAAGGTGAAGAAGTTCCGTTTGCATGTTGAGGAAGGAGATATCCTTTATCTTATGTACGTACGGCAGACAGTGTTCAAGGTATTCAAATTCCTCCTGATCATTGCCTACAATAGTTCTCTAGTGAATAAAGTGCGAAATAGAGTGCATTGTGTAGTTGAGATCCAGGACATGACAGGCTACACAAACTTTGAATGTAATCACACAATGGCTCATCTGTTTTCTAAGCTTTCGTACTGTTACCTGTGTTTAGTGGCTGTCTATGGATTAACAAGCCTTTACACGTCTTACTGGCTGTTTTACCGCTCACTGAAAGAATACTCTTTTGAGTATGTGCGTCAGGAAACGGGCATCAATGACATCCCAGACGTCAAGAACGACTTTGCCTTCATGCTACACATGATTGATCAATATGACCCTCTGTATTCTAAGCGATTTGCAGTTTTTCTATCCGAGGTCAGTGAGAACAAACTAAAACAGCTCAACCTCAATCATGAGTGGACCGCGGAGAAACTACGTCAGAGACTGCAGACTAACAGCAACAACAGACTTGAACTCCAGCTGTTCATGCTCCCGGGGTTACCTGACACTGTCTTTGAGTTGACAGAGCTGCAGTCACTCAAGCTAGAGATCATCAACAATGTCACCATCCTTGCCTCAATCTCTCAGCTGGAGAACCTTCAGGAGCTGTCTCTTTACCAATGCTCTTTAAAGTTGCACACAACAGCTACCTCCTTCCTCAAAGAGAACCTGAAAGTGCTTCGTGTTAAATTCGATGATAACAGGGAACTTCCAAACTGGACGTACGGCCTGCGCAACTTAGAGGAGCTCTATCTCACCGGGTCTCTGAGCCCTGACGCCTCCAAAAACATAGTTCTTGAGTCGCTGCGGGACATGAAGTGTTTGAAAACGCTCTCCCTCAAGAGTAATTTGACCAAGATACCCCAGTCTATAGTTGATGTTTCCAGCCATCTGCTTCGGCTATACTTTCACAATGATGGCACTAAGCTAGTAATGCTCAACAACTTGAAAAAGATGACCAACCTGATTGAGCTGGAGTTAGTACGTTGTGATCTGGAACGCATCCCACATGCAATCTTCAGCCTAACGAACCTGCAAGAGCTCGACCTGAAAGAGAATAACCTGCGATCAATAGAAGAGATAATCAGCTTCCAACATCTTCGAAAGCTCACTTGCCTCAAACTGTGGTACAACAGTATCATGTATATCCCAGAGCATATCAAGAAGCTTGGTAGCCTAGAGCGCCTCTACTTCTGCCACAACAAGATCGAGGTATTGCCTTCACACCTGTTTTTGTGCAACAAGCTGCGCTACCTGGACCTGTCCAACAATGACATCAGATTCATCCCTCCAGAAATTGGAGTCCTTCAGAGTCTACAGTATTTCTCTGTGGTCTGTAACAAAATCGAAAATCTACCAGATGAGCTCTTCTTTTGCAAAAAGCTCAAAATACTAAAGCTTGGCAAAAACTCACTGTCCATACTCTCGCCAAAAGTTTCCTACCTGGCTCTACTGACATACTTGGACCTAAAGTGCAACCACTTTGAGGTTCTGCCACAAGAGCTCGGTTGCTGTCATGCTTTGAAGCGCAGTGGCCTTATAGTGGAAGAGACACTGTTTGAAACTCTGCCTTCTGATGTCAGGGACCAAATGAAGGCTGAGTGAGATGCCTTATAGTAGCCACAGTGCCTGCTGCGTGTTCTGTCTACCAGATCAGAGCATTTGTTTTGTATGAACTCATTACCAAAGTTAAGTATTACACAGCTGTTATAAAAGTTATTTTTTTAAGTTTCTTTGACAAATTAGATTGCACTTACTCATGTTGTCACATGGAGTGTGGCTGCAACAGGGTTGATTGTTCTGCTGTTATTCATCTTTCACATACTATCAAACCACAAATCATTCCTCAACTAGGAGTTATTGCTAAGAGTCAGATGAGAAGATGGACATCAATCTCATTATTTGCAAATTAAACATGAAGGCACAGTTAGCAGGCTATTCGCTTTGCTTACCACAGTGTGCTTCTGTCCAACAGTGAAAACACACCTACCAGCACAAAGCTAACTTAATACATGTTATATTGCTTGCTTGTAGCTGCATTAAAACTGAAGTAGTGTGAATTGGGGATTACATGCTAGACTATTTTAGGGCCTGGTTTAGTTTTGGAGTCTCCTAATTAGAAAGCTTTAGAGGTGATGGTCGGCAGATTTGTTTAAATCATCGGACAGAACCATGCTAGGTTCATACCTCCCCCCGTTACAGTCTTAATGCTAAGGTAACTGTGTTCTGGCTTGAGTTTCAGATTTAGCAACCAGGCACGAGATACTGTATATATCCATCTTATTATCTAACTCTTGGCAAGAAAGCTAAATACGTTTTGTTTTGCCCTTATAAGTCCTTTTTTATTATTCAAGATAATTCGTTCAAGAGGATCACAGCAGGCAAGATGCAAAAAACAAGGAATATAAGAACATATAATGTCTTGGCTAAACAATTCTGTAAAATATATAAAGTGCATTAAAACTTAAAGGATTGTAATACCAGTGTTTTTTTTCCACTCTTGAAATGTGCACAAGAAATATGCAACCTATTTCAAAAATGTATTTTCATAAACCGTTTTTTATGTTGTTGACCATTAAAAATAACCAATCATTTGGAAACATCATATGCTAGGATGGATTGTTTTCTTAAGGTCTTAACATAACAAAAATACACCATTTAATTAGGACAGTGTTTCTCAAACTTTTTCATACCAAGGACCACTTAACCAATAAAAAAAACACTTGCGGATCACCTAACTCCACAAATATCCAAAAACACATCGTTTTTTACAAATCGCCTGAAAATGTTACAAACAAGTGGCCACATGTGTGATGAAGGTGTTTATCTGGGCTATATCGTGCAATCGCAGGTGAAACTTAAGCTCCCTCCATTGCGGAGATATTCCCGCGAGAGTGCGGAAAATTTAAATAAATTTAAAATGTGAAATGTTAACAATATACTCACGGACCGCTAGGGGCCGCTCACGGACAACACTTTGAGAAGCACTGAATTAGGACAATGTTCTTGGGCAGAACCAATAAGATGTTAATATTATTTTCAAAAAATGTAAACAAAAGGAAGGTGAAATTTGGTGAATATTATTTTATAGAATTGCAAAAGTGTATATTGATTTTTGTACATTTTTATTTATTTATTTTTTCCAGAGACGATGCACAGAGAAGATGCACACGACAAAAATAGCCTTTTCCCTCAAAAAAGTAGCTTTCAATTAAAGAAGAAATATAAAAATAGGAATCTATTATGAGAGTCTCTTGAATGTTTCTTGAAAGGCTTGTATTTTTTAGACCCAAGAAAACGAAGCTGTGATATAACTGCAATTGCACCCCTTTGCACTTTCACGATGGTCCCTAACTTCAGTGGGTCATCTCCTCTTTAACAGTGTCAACCAGTGCAAGGTTTGCTAAGAGCACTATGCTGTACATTATATCAAGTTATGATGTGAAACAACACCTGTTCCACACCAGGAGAGATTTATCCTGAACATTACAACAGAGCTGTTAGGTCATTCTACAGAAAAGGTGGAATCTGGGAGATACAAATCTGCTGAAATATATTCCTTTTTACACATCTAAAGACCTGTTAAATAGCAATAACCAACTCTTAACTTGATGAATCCACAACAAGTAGAGCTTAAAGTATTTATTTATTTTTTATTATTTGTATACATTATACAACGCTTATTTATATAGGAACGTCACTGGTGTTACGTGTTACCAGGAAGAAGAGTAACACCAGTGACAGTAAAACCAGTGACAATTTGGAGAAAACACTACTATTTTAACAAAATGGCTGCCATGTGTCAGACCGTCAGACCACATATGACTTCAGTCAATATCAAAATTGTTTTACTCTTCAATGCAATACATTTTCCCGTTCAAATGTTCACCCCTAGGGCTATGAAATGAGTAACACTAATGCAGACTTAAAAGCTGCACATACTATTCGAAGATAAAATGACATCTTTAACAAACAAAGTAAGAAGTATCTGAGTTACCCTATGTCTTTGTCCACTGCACTGTCTCAAAGGATCTCTTACAGGAAGCTCTTCAGAGACAGTACATTATTTCAAACATAAAAGCGTTTTGTGTAGCAGTAACACCAATTATGTCATTTTGGGTGACTGACATTTATTTGATATTATTATAGTGTTATATTTAATGTATGTAATGTTATGTAAATGTGACTGAGATTTATTTATTGAAAAATACATATTTTAAATGAAAACTATAGGCTCCTCCACTTCCATGTATGATCAAAGTGACAAGGCAGTTCCTTGAACTTGGGATTTTAAATAAATTGCAATTTATTAAATGTATTTATTTAGTACCATTGCAAAGACAATCTCTAATTATTCAACATAATGAATGTGAGTATTAGGTCAACGTCATGTATTTTGGTGTCTGCAAAAGTAAGTGACAGTAGGCTACTTCCACCATTTTTGTAGAATGTTACCATTTGATGGTCATACTAAAACCATATATTGAGAACAACCTCGGCGAGCGTGAGAATAGCCTCAACCCAGGAACACCTCCACCAGCAGCTGCTGCCGCCCGGCTGTCACAGGCGGAGAGGACCCGACCATCTGACGCGGAGTGGGGGGAGAAAGACTGAGCTAAGCTGCTTACACCCGGCCAGCAGACCCACGGTTCAACTGATACGAAGAATGGACGGCTTCATTACTGCAGCGGAACATGGCGTGTAAACAGAGGCGTTGTTCGGCAGTGCCACCAAAGACATAACCTCCTGAAGGTGTGTATCTGTATGATGGTGCTCGTTTATGTTGTTCAATGTGTTAAATAGAACCGCTATGCTGTGGCCCAAATGTGTTAGCATGTTTGGCTAACAACATTAACCAGCAGTGAATTTAGCGCACTAATGTAATCTGAACGCGTAGTGATTTTCTAACGGAGAGCAGCCATCAGTGCTGCGTCTAGCTGCTGGAGCCGCGGTCCCAACCTGCTCCAAAGCCTCGTTAAAATAGTCGCCTTCGTGTTTTCAACACACACAAAATAATTGAGACACATTAATTAATTAATTTGTATTAACCATACCAAAACGCTATGTTAATGTACAGTTAAACATATCAATGCTACGCATTCTGATGGATAATGTGAGGTTGGCTTTGCAGAGCTTGTGTTGCACTATCGAATTGACCAAATAGCCTACATTGTGGGGGGGGGGACATATTTAGATACAGGGCTGCCAACATTTGAGTTCAGCTTGGCGTGAGACTTTTTTTGGTGAACCGAAAAAAGAAACGTTCATGTGTATAGTGTTACACATGTATTGAACATGTACAAACTGGGTTTCCCATTAATGTACCGGGCGCTACAGTGGAATACGCACATACACAGTGTACCCGCGACTCTTACAATGAAGGCTCGATAATCAGCTCACAGCATATAAAATGGCATAGGTGTAAGCAGAGGTAAAGTGTTATTTTATAAGGGGGGGGGGGGGTCCTCACCTCCTCTAGGGGGGTCCGGGGGCATGCTCCCCCGGGAAGATTTTTTTTTTTTTTTTTAAATATTGAAGTTGCAAAGTGCATCAAGTGCACTTTGAGAGCAAAATGAATTTATGGTAAACAGATTTTCTTTTTGGATATTTTACAAATCACTCACCTTTTAAACTGTATTCTTGTTTTACTGTCATAGTATTTCATAACTGTTTTTCATTTATTCTCATAAATGGTGACCAAACCGTTTGGGACCCACTGAGATAACTAGACTACAGTTAACAGAGAGTCCCTTACCTCACTGAGCTGTAGTTATCTCTCAGTCTGACAGGACAGAGCTCTCCTTTTCCTTGTTTTATAAACAGCTTTTAATATCCGTTAAGCTAACCAGATGCTAACAACAACAATGCAAATAGTGAGTTTGGTAGACATATACTGTATAATAGTAAAGTTATTTAAGATGATGACATATTTATTGAAGATTTTACATAATAAATATTCCCCAAAATTATTCAAAAGCATATTCTTCCAAACTCCTTGCTGCAGTATGACACCCAGGAGACTATTGATGTGTGTAGTGAGTTTGGTAGTAATAAGCTGTATAATAGTGATTGAATATTATTGTATTCTCTTTTTTCGGAGTTGCACTTTGCAGACGGTCCCTGAGCACTCGCTTCTTCTGCGGCTGCAGATAGAGACCAATGTAATGTGTCAGGCTCGGAGGACGGCGCGTATTGGCTTTTTTTTTATCAAAATGTGATTGTAGTTCGTTGTCAACCTTACCACGGTACTTAGGAGACGTCATTTGTGTCTGAATAAGGTTTTGTTCATGAGTTATTGATCCGTGAAATCAGAATCTCCCAATATCGTTCCAATTTTACTGAACTAAGCCAGAAGACTGTCTCATTTCGTAGACCGCTCGGTTTGCTGTTCCTTCACTTTATTTTTATATACATTTATTTTGAACGAAAACTTAGCGTGAGGAAAGGCAAGTGTGACGTGAGTGCGTGAGATATGGGTTAATTGCGTGACTCTCACGCTCAATGCGTGAGTGTTGGCAGCCCTGTTATAGATACGCTCAAAATGTCCCCCCCAATAGCTTAACTGATATAAAACAATTAAAATAAAATTGCTATTCTATGACTTTTTAATTTTTGGTCCCCCCCCAATGTTGACTCCATGGTTACGGCCTTGGTGTGTGTGCCCCAGTTCAAGGGCAGTGTCCTCTATAAATAAATCTATATCAACATGACAAGGCTGATCAGTCTGAGCCTCTTCAGAACGAGGCCTTGTCTAAATTGGAGGACAGTGAATCCTACCAGAACTCAGTGTCCTAATATCTATGCTGAGTATCTATTGGTCACATTGTTAACTATTAGAGGAAATAATAATATCCTACATGTTTAGTAATGAAAAATTAGAAACAATGTTCAAAATGCAATACAATAGAATACTACAAAATCTTTCTTTAAGTAGTCAACACTGTTTTATTAGATTGTATAAGATTAGAAGTGGTGTAAAGTAACAATTATGAGAGACTTGTACTTCACTTGAGTATTTCCAACTTTGTACTTCTACCACACTACAATTTAGAGGTAGCCTACATATTGTACATTTACTCCCCTACATTTATTTAATATCTTTAGTTACTTTACAGATTTGGATTAATGATGTGAAATATAATCAAGTCTTAAAGGTCCCATGTCTTGGCCATTTCTACTGATCATAATTCCATTGTTGAGGTCTACTAGAATAGATTTACATTGTTCAATGTTCCAAACTCACATTGGTTTCTCAAACAGCATCTCTGTATAGTATGTGTATTCACTCTCTGTCCTAAACGGCTTGTTGGAGCTCCTGCCCCCCCCCTGTGAGCCCACTGTGCTCTGATTGGTCAGCTCGCCCACTCTGTCCTGATACAGCGGAACATCAGTGATTATGTGTTACAATGGCGCTAGCAACCAGAAAATGACACCAGTAATGACAAACAGATGAGAATGCTGCGTGGGGTCTGGGTGCCGTGTTGGCGGGACGTTGCGCGTGGAGGAGAGGAGCTGACAGTGTGAGCTGGGTCCATTTCCTGCTTGCTGCGTAGGGTCTGCGAGACAGCGAGACCTCGCGAATGGCTCTATTAGCACCCCCTATTAGGATTTTCGCTTAGCCGGCTAACTTCAGGGAAAACTCGGGGTTTCCGGTTCTACGAAGCTGGTTCTCTTTTTAGCAGGCTTGATCTCCATGGTAAGTTATGCTGTGCGGCTAACCCCGGAGCAGGTTAGGTTGCAGGCTAAGAGCTCAACTCAGTGAAAGCACTGGCTGCTGCTGACCAATCAGAGCTCAGTGTGCGGAGTTTAAAGCGATCAAGTCATATTACAGGAGAAAGGAAATACAGAAAAGCTGCCGTTGCAGGAAAGACGGCCGGCAAAAATCACCGACTGTGTGAACGTGAACATTAATAGAATATCACCTCCCATCTTCAGAGCAATCTGACTATTATAACATTAGCGTTAAGAAAGCTTACTTAAATATCTGCCACAACATAAGTAACCGGATCAGAGTAACATTACGTACAGCCCACAGCATATCACATCATAATGTATCATATATTTCCTTATCTGAGTCAGCTGAGCCGTATCTGGCCGTGCAACACTCACAGTGTCACATACTCTATGCAGAAGTATTATTTTAAGCAACACATTAAGTTGACGAAACACTCGAGACAAATTAAAGTCAGATCGTGTCTTAGACAGGGCAGTGATATCATAAACCTGTTAATGTACGCATTCAAACACTTTTTCTTTTACCAGCTGTATTCACCTTGCAGGTGCAGCTATGTGGCTTTTACCCTGGATAAAGTGTTTAAGTCATGGATGTTTAAAGTTTAACTTCTTCATATTTGTCTAATATTATAGTTGACTTTACATTCACGAAGTATGACCATACTTGCCAACCTTGAGACCTCAGAAATCAGGAGCATTTCAAAACCGGGGGGGGGGGGGGGAGGTGGTAGTGGATCGCCGGAGCTGTAGATTAACATTAACATGCTTATTGTAGTTGTAAGTGCATCGCCTTGCGGCCTGTAGCACCATCCTTGATGGAGGCTGGAGCATATGTGTGGGCTGGACCTGTATTTTTCAGGAAAGGAGTGAGCAGAGGGTCGAGTTGTCGATTCATGTTCAGTTTTCTGTGACTATCTGCCTCACCCTCTCAGACTTTCAGTTGTGCACGCTACTAAAGAGACGCGCTACCATGGAAACGCGCTACCATGGAAACCAAACAATGGTGTAGCTGTATTAAAGTCCGAGTCTAAACAGTCGTGAGTAAATCCGATTTTGTCAGAAATCGGGAGAAATGTGGGAGAAATATAACCCCGGGAGGAAACCGGGAGAGGGCAGTGAAATCGGGAGTCTAACGCGAAAATCGGGAGGGTTGGCAAGTACGAGTATGACGCTGCGCTGTCAGTGCGCTTCTCCATGTTTGTGATTGGTCGAATGCTCCAAATACCACCCCTTTCATGTGAACGCGCACCTAACTAGATAGGACACGGCTGGCTTGAGCGATCCACTTGATAACCCGCGTCGTAGTACAGTTTAGCGAGAACGCGTATGTTTTGGATTAGGCCAACCGGCTAACTCAAACATATCCAGGTTATGTTGAACCAGCTTCGTAGTACAGGCCTCTGGAGTAAATTCACAAGCTACCCTGCAGTATACAAAGTCATTCAAACTTGCTACACCTTTACCAGCTTTGAGAACACTTTAATGATCAATCATTATAAAACATATCATATATATATTTTTCTGAAATGGACCAATCTGGACAATGAATACTTTTACTTTTGATTTTCAAAGTATATTTTGACGCTAATACTTGAGTAACATTTTGAATGCAGGACTTTTACTTGTTTTCACTTAAGTACAATTTCTGATTACTTCTCCCACCTCTAAGGATTACAGGGCCATGTGTATTTCTCTTTCTGAATTAATTCATTCTAGTCATTAATTAAAAAAGTAAGTCATTTAAACAGGACTATGACCACTCATATTCTTTGTTTTGTACTTAGCATCCATGATATTTTCAGCATTAGCCTGTCAAAATTATTTAAATATACAGTACTATGACAGACAACTAGGTTATTTTAGATATGTATTTAAAAACTGGTACAATGACAGGTTTGTTAACTTGGGTATTATGGGACTTACCAAAGAGTTATAATGTTTTGCCATTTTATCACCCTCTGAGTACCAATTTCAGGTGTTATTGAGTTTTTAGATTAAAATAGGGTAGGACTTCCACAACACCTCATTAGGTTTACCTTCTATGAGGGAAGTACTACCTGTACAACTATCTAATACTATTTGTAAGGTAAAATGTATTTTATACCTTGCTGGTCACAGCTAAAAACTTTGTTGAATATAGAAATGCTAAGACGGAGGTAGCGGTTATATTAAGCTTTAAAGGTCCCATGTCATACATTTCCGGTTATTACCTGTCCCCTTGTGTGTTATGAAGGTTTGTATGCATGTAAACGGTCTGCAAAGTCACAAACCCTCAAAGTGGCTAGTCGAGCCTCACAGATGGGGGTGCTGCAGCCCCCTCAGCACCCTCCCCTTCCCGCGTCCATTCGCGATGTCTCGCTGTCTCGCAGATCCCACGCAGCAAGCAGGAAATGAACCCAGCTCACACTGTCCGCTCCTCGCAGCAGCGAGCCGCGCAACGTCCCGCCAACACGGCACCCAGACCCCACGCAGCATTTTCTGGTTGCTAACGCCATTGTAACACATAAACACTGATGTTCCGCTGTAACGGTGGTAGACTCATCAGAACAGAGTGTGCGAGCTGACCAATTAGAGCACAGTGGGCTCATAGGGAGGGGGGGCAGGAGCTCCAACAAGCCGTTTAGAACAGAGAGTGAATACACATACTATACAGAGATGCTGTATGAGAAACCAATGTGAGTGTGGAACATTGCACAATATTACATTACATTGCATTTAGCTGATGCTTTTATCCAAAGCGACTTACAATAAGTACATTCGACCAGGAAGACACAACCTTGAAGAAAACAGAATCTTATAAGTACATCAGGTATCATAGAGCCAAACATTTCAAGTGCTACTCAACTGGCTATAGAGAAGCCAGTCCTTTATTAGTATATAAGTGCTTTGTTAGTAATTCTATTGCTCGAAGTGGAGTCGAAAGAGATGAGTTTTCAGTCTCCCCCGGAAGGTGTGTAAGCTATCTGCCGTCCTGATGTCAATGGGGAGCTCATTCCACCATTTTGGAGCCAGGATAGCAAACCCACGTGTTTTTGCTGATGGGAACTTGAGTCCCCCTCGCAGCGAGGGTGCAGCGAGTCATTTGGCTGATGCAGAGCGTAGTGCACGTGCTGGGGTGTACAGTTTAACCATGTCCTGGATGTAGGAAGGGCCAGATCCAAAACAATATAAATCTATTCTAGTATACCACAACAATGGAATTATGATCAGTAGAAATGGCCAAGACATGGGACCTTTAATCTACGGATGTCAGGTGGTGCACAAGAGGAATAGTGTGACAGCAAGGATTCCATTACACACAAACCTGATTTCCCTGGATTCATTAAGCTCATTAGGTAAGGTTATGTACTGTATCACAGTACATTCAGTAAGTGATATAAAAAAAACTGGTTGCAAAAAAAAAATTGTATGAGTATTTTATGTTATTTTATTTCATGAAATGTTTTTTTGAGAAGTGACAATGTACATCAATCTACTTTTCAAAAAGATGTTCATGTGCCAAAGTTAGCTTAAGGGCTAGATTACGTTAGCAGCCCATTTACCTGATGTTATTAGGGATCCCAAAATAACATGAATAATTCAATATTGTGTTGTTTTTGTAATGAGAGAAATAATAATAATATTCTCTGTTGCAGAAATGTTCACCCTCACAGAAGTAGCCTCCCTAAATGACATCCAGCCAACGTATCGCATACTGAAACCATGGTGGGATGTCTTCATGGATTATCTGGGGATCGTCATGTTGATGTTGGCCATATTTTCTGGAACGATGCAGTTAACAAGGGACCAAGTGGTTTGTCTTCCCATTCTGGAACCACCTCCAGAGGGGTCTGGGGGCTTCATACAACCCCAACCCCCGGAGACAGCTGATAGCTTATGGAACAAAGAAAGTGCCATTGGTGAGCAAGCTGCTCCTCTAATGGCTAAAAGGCCTCCTGATAAAATCCCCCCCACAGTTCCCTTCACACAGTCGGGTTCTTTGGGACAGCCTCTGCCTACAGGTGTCAGGACCAAACTGGATTTTCAGCAGTATGTTTTTGTCAATCAGATGTGCTACCATGTTGCCCTTCCTTGGTATTCCAAATATTTCCCCTACCTCGCTCTGATCCACACTATCGTATTAATGGTCAGTAGCAACTTCTGGTTCAAGTACCCAAAGACAAGTTCCAAAATAGAACATTTTGTTTCCATACTTGGAAAATGTTTTGAATCGCCTTGGACGACCAAAGCGCTGTCCGAGACAGCCTGCGAGGACTCGGAGGAGAACAAACAGAGACTGGCAGGAGCCTCCACCCTCCTGAAGCATCTGTCCACCAGCAGCGAGGAGGGGAGTCCCAACCAGTCCGCCCCAATGCTGACCAAATCTGGGGTCACGTTTTCTGCTGAAAAGCTTGTGAGTGAAGTTCCTGCCATGACCATACTGGACAAAAAAGACGGAGAGCAAGCCAAAGCCCTGTTTGAAAAAGTTCGCAAATTCCGTGCCCATGTGGAAGACAGTGACCTGATTTACAGGCTGTATGCCATTCAGACCGTCATCAAAACAGTCAAGTTCATTTTGATCCTGTGCTACACCATGACTTTTGTTGCCTCTATAGATTTCAACCATGTGTGTGAGCCTGACATTAAGCATTTGACTGGATACAAAAGGTTCCATTGTACACACAACATGGCTTTCATGTTAAAGAAACTCCTTGTTAGTTACATTGCTCTCATATGCGCCTATGGCATAATCTGTATCTACACACTGTTCTGGCTTTTTCGGCGACCACTTAAGGAGTATTCCTTTGAAAAAGTCAGAGAGGAGAGTAGCTTCAGTGACATTCCAGATGTGAAGAATGATTTTGCGTTCCTCCTCCACATGGTCGATCAGTACGACCAGCTGTACTCAAAGCGCTTTGGTGTTTTTCTCTCTGAGGTGAGTGAGAACAAACTTCGGGAGATCAGCCTGAACCACGAGTGGACCTTTGAGAAGTTGCGGCAGCATGTGATACGCAACCCTCAAGAAAAGTTGGAACTCCATCTTTTTATGCTCTCTGGAGTGCCAGATGCTGTGTTTGATCTCACAGATTTGGAAATTCTCAAACTAGAATTAATCCCAGAGGCCAAGATAACAGCTAAGATCTCACAAATGACAAACCTCCAGGAGCTGCACTTCTATCACTGTCCAGCCAAAGTTGAGCAGACTGCTTTCATTTTTCTCCGTGATCACCTCCGGTGCCTTCATGTCAAATTCACAGATGTTGCTGAGATTCCTAGCTGGGTATACTTGTTGAAAACTTTAAGGGAACTCTACCTTGTTGGTAATCTGAACTCTGAAAACAACAAAATGATCGGACTGGAGTCTCTGCGAGACCTCAGGCACTTAAAGATTCTGCATCTCAAAAGCAACCTCACAAAGATCCCGACCAACATAACGGACCTGTCCCCGCATCTGATCAAGTTGGTCATTCATAATGATGGTACAAAGCTCTTAGTTCTTAATAGTTTGAAGAAAATAATGAATCTTGCCGAGCTGGAGCTTCTCAACTGTGAGCTGGAGAGAATACCTCACGCTATTTTCAGTTTGAACAACCTTCAGGAACTGGATCTAAAGTCCAACAACATCCGGACCATCGAGGAGATCATCAGCTTTCAGCACCTCAAGAGACTGACCTGCCTCAAACTTTGGCACAATAAGATCATCACCATTCCATTGTCAATTAGCCATGTAAAAAACCTTGAATCCCTTTATCTGTCACATAACAAGCTAGAGTCTCTCCCCTCATCGTTATTCACGCTCCTCAAGTTGAGGTACCTCGATGTTAGCCACAACTCCGTAGTGACAATACCACTGGAGGTTGGCTTTCTGCAGAACCTCCAACATTTTGCCATTACTGGCAACAAATTGGAAGTAGTTCCCAAGCAACTCTTCAAGTGCAGCAAACTGAGAACCTTATGTCTCGGCCACAACTGTATCTCCACCATTCCAGAGAAGATTGGCCACCTCTCGCAGCTGACCCACCTGGAGCTGAAGGGGAACTGTCTTGACCGTCTTCCGGTCCAGCTCGGTCAGTGCGGCCAGCTGCGCAAGAGCTGCCTGATCGTGGAGGATCATCTGTTTGACCTGCTCCCCATCGAGGTCAAAGAGAGCGTCAATCAGGAAGCTAGTGTTTCTTTTCCAAATGGCTGTAAGTGTCTAAGTGATGGCCGTTAGTAACATCCTACGTGGCATCAAAAGTCCAGCAAAGTATGCCTTTTGAAACATTATTGTAATCTTCATGTTTGTAGGAAACAATCGAGAAATATTTGTTATCTAGAAACTATCTTGTTTAGTGTCTATAAATGTCCTTATTGTTGGTTAATATATGTGCATAGCATCAAAAGACTCCCACTTTGTACGCAAAACTATTGGATCTATGGAAATTTGTATCATTTTGTAACAATACAGCTTTTTATTGTTGTGATTTTATATCATCACGTATCTAACTAGATACTCTTGATTGTTCTCATCTTTAAGGGGCAGTTCACTCAAAATACAATAACTCACCCTCAAGTTTTCAGGTAGTTTTCAATTTTCTGCCTCCACCCGATTGAAATGGATGCAAATAGAATAGCAATTGGTCAGAGGGACTCGTCTTTACATTAGTGTTAATTTCGTTGACTAAAACTATGACGAAATATCTTCGTCAATGACCTTTCTTTCCATGACGAAAACGAGACGATGACGAGACGGCACCGACGGCAGTAAACAATAACTGTAACGAAATCATCATGCGATATCGTTGACGAAAAGTGACGAGACGAAAATGTAGTTTACTAAATAAAAACTATGCCAAAATCTCTCTTTACTTTCGTTGACGAAAAATGAGGAGACGAAATATTATCAAAGATAACGTTACATCTCTGATAGTCAGTTTTTCTCCCAACAGTTTAATTTCCGGTGCTGCGGCAGGGCAGCATCTGTGTGTGTGCTGCGCGCGGCGGTACATTTGAATTACACCGGGCAGCAGCACAATATGAACTGTCAGGAAGACTCAACTCATGGTCTAACTCGTGGTCTAACTCATGGTCTAACTAACCTTATTTAACAGAAAATAAAATGGCAACAACAGGGCTTGGGAGCAGTGGTCGCACTCGCGTTAACCGAATACCCCCCCGTCAGCGCGAGTGAGTGATAAATTGTGCACTCGACGGGTAATAATGGATTATGACGGAAATGTTACGATCCTGTCGGTCAAAATGACTGACAACGAACAAGTCTAAAGCCACCACTGCTTGGGAGAAAGAAACAACGTGATATTTGGGCCCATTTTCGCTACAATGAGGCGGAGAAAAAAACCGAATGCCTTGTTTTATCAGAAGGGAAGCAATGTGGCCATAACACAGCTGGTAAAAACACCACAAACCTGACCAGATACTCTCTGCAAAGCTGCATTGTTAATCATTCAACCTGTGTTTTTCATCAAATAAGGACAAGATATAATCTTATTTATTTATATATACTAAAATTACAAATTATTGGTTTTGGCTAGACTAGTTTGACTGAAATGTTCTATATAATCTGATGACTAAAAAAGACTCAACAGTTTTCATTGACAAAAAGTAGACTAAAATAATTAGTTTTCATTGACTAAAATAAGACTAAAATGCTCAGACTTTTAGTCGACTAAATCTTGACTAAAATGTTTACTGTTTTAGTCGACTAAAATGCTCAGACTTTTAGTCGACTAAATCTTGACTAAATAAAAACAGGATGACGGTGACTAAATATGACTAAAACTAAAAAGACAATTTAACCACAGGACTAAGACTAAAACTAAATTAAAAAATAGCTGACGAAATTAACACTACTTTACATCAATAAAATATGACATTTAAAAAAGTAAAACAGCTACATTTCTTTCCAGAACAAGCTTCCCTGGATAGGACCTGTTTACAGAAAGTGTGATGATTATCCAGACATTTCTTCCCGGAGAAGCTGCCAGCAGCAGATAAAATGATATTCCCCTCAATGTTATTGAGATGGAATCAGATATCTCAGGTATGGATATTTCGAAACCTGAACTAATTTTCATTTATAGACAATACTAAGTGAGGGAATACTCTTTTGTTTTATGGTTGGAAGAAAAACTTAAGGTCCAATTTACATCATTGCTCATGTGTTTGTATCAGTGAATTACAACTGAACAAACTCCCTCCCATGAGGAAGTCTCACAAAGTGTTAAAAAGCTCCAGAAAAAGATAATCAGTGGAGCTAGAGTAAATACTATTACTGCTACTACTGCTTCCAAGGAGTTATTTTACTTGGCCTCTCACGTGAAAGAACTGTGCAGGAATAACCTTGTATTATTATGAAACCTATGCATTCCAGTTTGAATATATTTACATGTTGCACTCCAAATGATTGATGGTTGATCAGTAAGAAGTGGTTATTTTTTGATACACTGGATTATTGTTCCTCCAAAGGAGTAGGCATTGTATTGTTTCCGTTCCCGTACAGCCAACCCACACTGATGTTTTTATTAGCTGTGCTTTTGCTCACATGTTTGATTTATTTTTCGTAAACTGTGTGTACCATGCATTTTGTGAGTTTTTTTGTATGTATTTATTATCTCATTGTCATTTATCTGTTCCATTTTAAGGCCACTTTGTAAACCAGAGGCCTGTACTACGAAGCCGGTTCAACATAACCTGGATATGTTTGAGTTGCCCGGTTTACCTAATCCAAAACAAACACGCTCTCGCTAAACGGTCCTACGACGCTGGTTATCAACTCGTTAACTCAAGCCAGCTTTGCCCTATCTAGTTATGTGCACGTTCACAGAAAAGGGGCGGGGTTAGCAACATTTGACCAATCACAAACATGGAGAAGCATACTGACAGCGCAGCATCATACTTCCTGAATGAAAAGTGAACTACAATATTAGATAAATTGTAGAGGCTAAGCCAACGCTTTAAGCCTCTGAGGATCCGCTTGGTGGGTGTAATTGACGCACACAAGTTTCCTGCCGAATAAAGGTCAGAAACAAAGTTTCCAGTTTGAAACAGTCCATTTATTTCCATTTTACTGGTTTCCATTTTACTTGTCACTGCCGGACCCGAGTGGATCTGACTTTAATTACATTTGACTCGAGTGTTTCGTCAACTTAATGTGTTGCTTAAAATAATACTTCTGCATACAGTATGTGACACTGTAACTGTTGCACGGCCAGATACGGCTCAGCTGACTCAGATAAGGAAATATATGATACATTATGATGTGATATGAATGATAATGGGACACATCGACGTCATGCACTCTACGTAATGTTACTTTGATCCGGTTACTTATGTTGTGGCAGATATTTAATAAAGCTTTCTTAACATAATAGTATAATAATACTATAATAGTTATAATAGTCAGATTGCTCTGAAGATGGAAGGTGATATTCTATTAATTTTCATGTTCACACAGTCTGTGATTTTGGCCGGCCGTCTTTCCTGCAACGGCAGTTTAAACTGTATTTCCTGCGCACACTGAGCTCTGATTGGTCAGCAGGCAGTGCTTTCACTGAGTTGATCTCTTATCCTGGAACCTATCCTGCTCCGGAGAAGGCTAGCCGCTCACCTTAAGTTATCTAGCCCGCTAAAAAGTGAACCAGCTTCGTAGGACCGGAAATCCCTGAAGTTAGCTTGCTAAACGAAAATCCTGATTCGTAGTATAGGCCCCTGGCCTCTGGTTTTCAAATGTGCTACATGAATAAAAACAATGACTTATTACACTTATCTTTACTATTATTCAAAGCTAGAAATTAAGTGAAATCTGCCCTGCAATGCTCAACATTCTGACAATACTGTACTAAAGGGTTTTTGTGACAGTGATAATGTCGGAGGTATGGCCATATGTATTTCTCTCAATTTCTCATCAAAATTGTCATTTGCAAATAATTAACCATCTAAAAACTGATTTGTATTTCCATTTTTAAAGTTAAGGATACAACATTGGGATGTTACCGACCTTTTCTTCTTTACCACATCTGTTATCTGCTATAACAGCTCAACATGCAAACAGCCTCTTAAAATTCGCTAATATTTGAGGATTAAGATAAAATAAGAAGTACTTTATTGATACCAATTGGGGGGGGGGGGGGGGGGGTGGTTGAGGAGCTTGACGCTCGTCAACTCGGCAGGAGGGCGGGGGAGCCTCGCTGCGGGGAAGCAGTGTGTGGACCTGTCAGCCCAATTTACATGATGCTGGATTTAACAGACACATTTAAATAATTGGTTTAAACGGCATAATAATGACGATCGTCCGTTCTGTCATTCTCCAGAGCACACATGTTATGATATTAGGGTCATGCAGAGTGAGATGAGATCGCTGTCCCTTTAAGAGAGAGAGGTGTGGCTTGTGCATGTGTGTTTGTGGATGGTAGAGCGACAGTGAGGGAACGTGTGTATGTTTCTGGAAGTGAAACGAGGAAGCAGAAAAACAGAGGTCTGTGATGTATTTTGTGAAACAGAAGAACAGCTAAATAAATGCAACGGCCTCCCAAGAAGAGCTCGCCTCTCTCCAGTCATTGAAGCTAAAGTGGGGTATTGAACCTGAAGCTTGTTGCTTCTGCCCTCCTCGACTACGGTCTGGGAGCCGACAGGAAAGTTCAACACACAGATGGCCAGTCCGCCCCTTTGTAGCATATTATTTCGATGAGAGATGAGCAGATCGCCCCTGGGCTTTCAACTAAATACACAGCCACGCAAAAACTGCGGCATTTGTACAGCTCCTTATGGGTAGGCTACTGCAATTAGTGAAGCGCTTTCCTCTGTGGTGAAACGATCTGCTCCACGGAGGAAAGCGGCAGAAAGTCACCTGGAGTTAAAGAGAGCGGGGCTGCGTTGCGTTGGGGAGACGCGCTCTGGCGGCGGTCTCGTTCAGGATCCTAAAATACAATTTAAATATTTTGCACACTTATTCCTAGTGTGCCACTGGTTACGGTGCCGCGTGCCAATGCTGGCACGCGTGCCAGGGGTTGCCGACCCCTGCTCTAGACCGACAATTTGTTGGGGCTCGACGTCATGCCCGGCGCCCTGGGAGAGCCAGGCCCTCCCATTTGACATTCCTGTCCTCCCCCAATAAACACGTTTTTTTATTATTTATAAAAATATATATTTTTTATTTTTTTAATTATAAATAAACTGTGAACTTTTATGCTACGATGTATGTGATGTCAGAACAAAACAAAAATCGCAGGCTATGTCAAATAAATGTGTCTGTTGTGATTTGTGATTCGTCCCCATTTAGACCAATCACAGCGTCACACTCTGCCGCCTATTCTGGATTTGTTTATTGTGCATTCTGTAGACTCCATTTCTGTTTGAATTACAAAATGGATGTCAAAAATTGGCTTAAAAGGTCTAAGGATTTATTAAAACGAAATAGCGATGAAAGAACTACCGGATCGCTGTCTTCATAGCGATCCAGTCGTGACAAGATCGATTTGAAACAGCAACCACTGTAAGATCGGCTCAGAGGAAAGCTGTAATTTCTGCTGCTCTCTAAAGCCCAGTCGAAACCGCGTGAGAATATACACGCCCTGCCCAGCTGATAGCGTGAAGTACATACACGCTGTGAATTAATTATTTGCCAGCTGAAAAGCATTTAAATACGCATTTAAAAACTGACAATAACTCAGTCTTCATAGCGATCCGGTCGTGACAAGATCGATTTGAAACAGCAACCACTGTAAGGTATATTCTTGGTTAATTCTACTATTCTGTGTCAGTCAGTTGACTCTTTCAATTGTTTTGCAGTCATTTTAGCTGGTAGAGATCTGTACATTTCAGATCGGCTCAGAGGAAAGCTGTAATTTCTGCTGCTCTCTAAAGCCCAGTCGAAACCGCGTGAGAATATACACGCCCTGCCCAGCTGTCGCCCATCAGCTGTAGAGAGTTAACTAATTAGAGGGGCGTGGCCCCACTGCTGTGTGAACTCATCAATCAGGCTCCATTTTAGGTAGCTATTTCCTGGAGCGTCAGCTTCAGCGTCAGACAGACGAAGACTGACAAAGACATTGGAGTCCTACAGGAGTCACGAGGGAGGCAAAGAGGAGGCAAATCCTACTCTGATTGAGCTAAGTATCGCTGGTACTTTATTTCATTTGGGTTAGTCCCGCATGCTATAATCATGTGTATTTTCTCCATTCCCGTTCATGTGTCCTCTCGCCATTATCACTGGCCCCGTGTATCTCGTAATCGAAATATTCGGCCTGTTCTGGTCTATCCCTCATGCTCCTCTGACATCCAACACTTAGTTTCAGGTGGCCTGTGGAACTGCCAGTCAGCTGTTCCTAAGGCTGACTTCATCTCTGGCTACGCTTCCCTGCAGTCTCTGGATTTCCTTGCCCTCACGGAGACCTGGATCACTCCATCCAACACATCCACCCCAGCAGCTCTCTCCACAGCATATTCCTTCTCACATACGCCCAGACCCACTGGCAGAGGAGGTGGCACTGGTCTCCTGCTCTCTCCAAAATGGAGCTTTTCCCTCTTCAAGCTTCCTAACTTCACTCCTTCCACCTTTGAATTCCATGCAGTCACAGTAACCCATCCTATACAATTAACCATTGTTGTTCTCTACCGTCCGCCAGGCGCCTTGGGGGACTTCTTGGAGGAGTTAGATCATCTTCTCTCACACATCCCTGAAACTGGCCCTCCGGCTGTACTTCTCGGAGACTTCAACCTCCAGACGGGGAAGATAGACGAACTAATATCTCTGTTAACCGCCTTTGCTTTCTCATTGTCTCCATCCCCACCAACTCATAAAGCTGGCAATGTCCTTGATCTCATATTCTCAAGGAACTGCACTACTTCTAACCTCTCTGTTAACCCGCTCCACACATCCGATCACTTCTTCCTTTCATTCTCTCTACCTCTTTCCAAACATAACAAAATAACCTCTTCTCAGCCTGCACCTGTCCGCCGTAACCTTCGTTCCCTCTCCCCCTCTACCTTTGCCTCATCGGTGCTCTCAGCCCTCCCTTCCTCTGATTCGTTTCAACTCCTGCCTCCAAACTCTGCTGCAGAAACTCTCCTCTCTACTCTCTCATCCTCTCTGGACTCTCTCTGTCCTCTCACATCTCGGCAGGCTCGTCAGTCCCCTCCTGCTCCCTGGCTAAATGACGCACTGCGTGCTAATAGAACCGTCCTTCGGGCAGCGGAGCGGAAATGGTGGAAATCCAGACACCGTGACGACCTCCTAACCTATCAGGCTCTCCTCTCCTCTTTCTCTGCCTCCATCTCTCAGGCAAAGAGCACTTTCTTTCAAGATAAGATCCAATCTTCCTATTCCAATCCCAAAAAACTATTTTCCATCTTCTCCACCCTCTTGGACCCTCCCAAAGCCCCTCCCCCCTCCTCACTTCTGTCAAGCGACTTTGTTAACCATTTCGAAAAAAAGGTTGATGATATTCGCTCTTCTTTTTCTGACTCACCTTTACTCACCGCTGGGTCACCAGACCCTCTTTTCAACCACTCACTAACCTCCTTTTCCCCTCTCTCTCCAAGTGAGGTTCTTACCCTCATTACCTCTGCCCGCCCTACCACCTGTCCTCTGGACCCCATCCCTTCAAACCTCCTTCAGACTATCGCTCCTGATATTCTACCGTTTCTCACCCATTTCATTAACACTTCTCTAACTTCTGGTCACTTTCCAAACAGTCTCAAGGAGGCGAGAGTGAACCCTCTCCTAAAGAAACCCACTCTCAACCCGTCCGATGTTATAAACTACAGGCCTGTCTCTCTCCTCCCGTTCCTGTCTAAAACACTTGAACGCGCTGTCTTTAAACAACTCTCCTGTTATCTCCACCAGAACAACCTCCTGGATCCGCACCAGTCTGGTTTCAAGGCAGGTCACTCCACAGAAACGGCCCTCCTTGCTGTCACTGAGGAACTGCACACTGCTAAAGCTGTATCCCTCTCCTCTGTCATCATCATGTTGGACCTGTCAGCTGCATTCGACACGGTGAACCATCAGATCCTCCTTCGCACTCTCCAAGAACTTGGAGTTTCAGGCTCTGCACTCTCCCTCCTCGCCTCATACCTCAAAGACCGTACCTACAGGGTAACTTGGAGAGGGTCTGAGTCTGACCCTTGTCAATTAACTACAGGGGTCCCTCAGGGCTCTGTTCTTGGTCCCCTCCTTTTCTCTCTGTACACAAACTCGCTCGGCTCGGTCATTAGCCCGCATGGTTTTTCTTACCACTGCTATGCTGACGACACCCAATTGATTCTGTCCTTTCCCCGCTCAGAGACCCAGGTCGTCGCACGCATCTCTGCTTGTCTAGCTGACATCTCTCAGTGGATGTCTGCTCATCACCTCAAGCTCAACCTTGACAAGACTGAACTGCTTTTCCTTCCGGGAAAAGATTGTCCTACTCTTGACCTGACGATCAACATCGGCACCTCTGTTGTTTCCCCGACTCTGACCGCAAGGAATCTGGGTGTGACCCTGGATAACAACCTCTCCTTCACTGCAAACATCGCTGCTACAACTCGTTGCTGCAGATATACGCTATACAACATAAGGAAGATTCGTCCCCAGCTGACCCAGAAAGCCACCCAGGTTCTGGTCCAGGCTCTCGTCATCTCACGCCTAGACTACTGCAACTCCCTCCTGGCTGGTCTACCTGCATGTGCCATCCGACCTCTGCAGCTCATCCAGAATGCAGCGGCTCGTCTGGTCTTCAACCTTCCAAAATTTTCCCACACCACTCCGCTCCTCCGCTCCCTTCACTGGCTCCCGGTAACTGCTAGAATCCACTTCAAGACACTAGTACTTGCATACCATGCTGCGAATGGATCTGGCCCTTCCTACATCCAGGACATGGTTAAACTGTACACCCCAGTGCGTGCACTCCGCTCGGCATCAGCCAAACGACTCGCTGCACCCTCGCTGCGAGGTGGACCCAAGTTCCCATCAGCAAAAACACGTGGGTTTGCTATCCTGGCTCCAAGATGGTGGAATGAGCTCCCCATTGACATCAGGACGGCAGAAAGCCTGCACATCTTCCGGCGCAGACTGAAAACTCATCTCTTTAGATTCCACTTCGAGCGATAGAATTACTATCAAAGCACTTATATACTAACATAGGACTGGCTTATCTATAGCCAGCTGACAAAGCATTTATATACTAACATAGGACTGGCCTATCTATAGCCAGCTGAATAGCACTTGAAATGTGTGGCTCTATGATACCTGTTGTACTTATATGATTCTGTTTTTCTTCTGGGCTGTGTCTTCCTGGTCGTATGTACTTATTGTAAGTCGCTTTGGACAAAAGCGTCTGCTAAATGCAATGTAATGTAATGTAATGTAAAAGAACTGCAGCCGATGGTGCTACTGGCGACCCTGCACCTGCCGTTGCAGCAGCATGCCTTAATGTCACAAGCTTGACCTCGGCATACCCCGGGGCTGAGTTAGCGATGATCTTGGGGTTAATAAACCCAAGCAGGTGAAGCTGGATCGTTATCCAGGGAGATTGTTTTCAGGAAAGAAGCGCACTTCTGCCGCTGCATGGTACAACAACAGACCATGGCTTGAAGATTCGTTAAAAGCAGACGCAGCCTTTTATTTCCGCTGTAGACACTTTAAAGTCAATACGTCTTCATCTGATTTGGCTTTTACTGTCAAAGGTTTTTGCGACTGGAAACACGCATTACCGACTGATAAAGGACTGCTAAGACATGCCGCATCAAAAGAACACATTTCATGTGAGAGTTTGTGGAGAGAGAGAGAGACAGATACGTGAGGAAACAAATAAGGAAATGAGTACTTTGGTGCAGATCAGCTGCATGGAACCGTTATTACGTGTCAGCTGTCGTTGATATTATAGCTTTTTTAGCTGTCAACCAACTCCCTCTCAGAGGTGACTCGATTCACTCCACAGCATGTCCGAGTGCAGTGCATAGGAACATAAACCATGCCCAAGGCGGGCTAAACAGTTCATCGTCTCCGTCTCTACTATTTCTCTCCGAGTGCAGCGATGAGGAAGCTGCCATCCGTAACCAGCGTGCCTTGCTCGTGATTTACCAGTGTCTGTGCTGCCACGCACACAATGTTTCAAAGTGGTTGCTATGTTGCTCTTTATTTGTGTATGTTTGCGATAAGTGTGCGTCTTTACGCAATGCTGTTGGCCTTGCTGTTTGATATATATTGTGCCGCAAGCACGTGACGGTGTTGTGTGCCCTTCCATGAAAATAATATGCCCTCCCTTTAGATTTGTTCTGGGGCCGGGTCTGCTGGAAGTGAACCGGATTCCGGAGCTAAGAGGCGGCGCCGCTGCGGTGTGAACAGGAAAAAACCGGCACTTTTCAGGCTCCAGCTCCGAGCCGGAGCTGAAAACGCGTTGGTGTGAAAGGGGCAAGAGAGGTGGAAAGAATGGCTGGCTCAAGTCAGCAGGAGCAATGTAACTATCACGAAAGACAACAACAGCAACACAACATGTGAGGTAATCATATTTTTCAAAAAACGAAGACCACACCATTGGGAAGCTTAACGTCTGTTTAATCAAAAATAATGAACAGGGAGAGACTCAGGCTCAGGGTGAGGGTCTCATTGCAGGTCTTCAGGCTCCATTGAATCCCCCTGGGGTTCTTGTGCTGAGAGAGGGAGACAGGAGAAAGGGTTAGATACATCTAGCAACCTATAGGATGGGAAATTCCTGACCTAATTTGAAACTTACCTTGTGTTTTCACTCTCACTTAAGTCCCAATCAATCATGTCATCAATCCAAAATCAGCTGAGCTGCAACATAATACAGACAGGTAATAATCAACAGAATCACAAGGACATTATATGACTCTGCTAAAAACACTCACCCATAAGTTACGTTTTTGTTTGATTGATTGATTGAAAAGTTTATTAACAGCTTGTATATTGGGTACAGTACAGTACAGCTCAAAACATACAATTGTTAAGGGGATGCAGACCAGAGAAAGACTTTCGTCTTGTTTACATCAGGGTCCCCCATTTCCAATTCATCATATCATTTAAGACATGTAAGACATATTTGACAAACAGATGGGTTATTTACAATTTACATACAGGTGGTTTTTTACATACAGATTTCTTATTTACAATTTTCATTTTAGATTTCGTTCTAATACATCCTAACCGGACATTTAAGACATACCAAGTCTACAGATATACAGTTAGTAACAGAGTCTAAAATGCGAGTATATACATAGATGGGGGGGGTAAGCTGTCCATTGTACGACAGGTTGAGATGTGTACCATTACCGGGGCCAGTTTTGCAATGCTCTCCCCCGAAGGTGCTCTTTAAGAGAGGTTTTGAAGGTAAGTATAGTTTTACTTTCCTTTACAGTTGTGGGAAGAGCGTTCCACCTTGATGTGGCATAATTGCGAAACGTGTATTCCCCCTTTTTTGTGCCAAATCTGGGTTTCACATGATTTGTGGAGCTCCCTCTGGTGTTATGATCATGGTATTCCTTGACCTTTGGGAAGAACTTTGACATGTACATGGGTACCATAGAGGTGTAGTGGATCTTGTAGACCAGGCCCAATGCAAGTAGCTGTACTCTGTCGTCTACTCTAAGCCATCCTAGGTTGTCAAAGTGGGCAGAGGTGAGGTGGGTTCTAGATGAAAGGTCAAGCAGTAGTCTGACCAGTTTATTTTGCGATGTTTGAAGTTTTATTTTTAGCGCCTTGGAGGTGCTATGGTGCCATGACGTGCAAGCATAGTCATAGTACCCTTGACTATTTGGAAGTCTCAAATATGCACTCTAAATCCATATCAATAGCGATGTATCACAAAAATAGCTCTCTTCCTTATTAATGTGTAACATTAACTATAATTGAACTATAAGTATAAAGGAAGTTAGCGGCAAACTAACTTCCAGGGAACTATTGAGAGGCTCCATGATCCGCCATTCCTGTACAAAAAAGGTGTACCGGCCGGACCAGCACACATGTTGCTGCCGTCACACAGGTTAGACCCAGCGCTACCGCTGTTTTCCCGTTTCTGCCATCAATAAATGAACGAAGCGTACACGGACCATGCAATCCCAAATGAAGCTAATTCACAGTAAACATAAACACACTCGGCTAACGTAAATTAAACCGAGGCCACAAGTGAAGATTAAAAGATGGCAGTGTTATTTTTGTTTGAACAGCGATGGTCTATCATGTTAGTTAGTAGTAGGCTTTTTTTTCAATAACTGAATAACGTATGCCTGTCAGTAATTTAGAAAATGTTGGATGTGTCCACCCCCCCCCCCCAATTAGCCAATATAAAGTCAACTTTGTAACCTGAAAATGCGACCTGGAGCTCAACCATTCACAGCATAAAGCTGGAATGTAACTAACTAACTAACTCTATACCAAGGCAGGTTTGCCATCACTTACTGTAAAGAGACTCAGTCACTGGTACACGTTTATTTATAAAGCTTTGTTGGGTAAACTCCCGTATTATATCTGCTCTCTGATAACACAGAGAGTTGCAAGCAGCTATTGTCTGAGATCGCATGACGTAGCCTAGTATTGTTAGATGTGAACAATCTTCAGCAAGAATTGAGACTGAGCAATCTCATTCCTCTGCATGTTTTAAAAGCTAGGCTAAATGAAATGCTTGTTGATACTATGGGCACTTGTACATGTCTATAACTAGTAAATGTATCCTGTAAATATAATATATAATGTCCTTTATTGTTTTATGTTTCATGTGGAACCTATATGCTGCAGGTCTCCCTTGAAAAAGAGATCTATGATCTCAATGGGACCAATCTGATTAAATAAAGGTTTGAAATGAAATGAAGTGCATTTACTCAAGTACTGTACTCAAGTATAATTTTTAGATACTTGAGTATTTCCATGTTATGTTCTTATACTTCTACTCCACTACACTTTGGAAGACATTGTTGTACTTTTTACTACATTTATTTGACAGCATTAGTTGCTTTGAACCATGAGATTAGTTCAAAAATAAAAATAATGTATACGTTTACTAGCTGCAACATTATTGATGCAACACAAATTGGCTTGGGGCCACTGCTGGTATTCTCATGTCAAAAAAATACTTTTTTATTACCATTGCTAAAATAGTTTCGTCATACTTAAAATGTCTTATAATTATATTGTTGTTTTTTTTTACAATAAATGCATTTTACTTGATACTGGAAAGTAAGTTTTACTTGATATTACAGCAGTAAAATATACTTAAAAAATGTAAGTGCAAATACTGACTAGGATTTAATCAAGTGATCCTACAAGTCGTTTCTTTCAGTGTGAACTAAACATCATCTCAAGGCCAGCTCGTTCATAAGTACCATAATGACCTACCTTTTCTAGAACATAGGTGTAGGAAGACTAGGCAAAAGGAACTATGTTATATATCACAAAAATGTATTCAATTTCCTTTCTTACTGATCATGCCAGGCAGTTAACAACATTTCACTGGAATAAATATAAAAAAATGGTAATTCCTGATCTGGATTAGATTTGTTTATATCACTGAATCATTGTATGTATCAACCCTACAATATAATTAGTCTATTCCAAACGGGTTTTATGAAAGGGAATGCATGTTATGTTACAGAGCTCACCTCTAATTTACCAATATTTAGTGCCTCTCCATAATCTATAAACAAGTTCCAAACTATATTGTGTCCCGTATATGTCATGACACTAAAGTGTTCCCACTGACACACAGCCACATCAATATTTTTCTTTACAATTACCCGGTCTTGATTACCCGCATGGATTCCTGTTTTAGGGCGTGTCACTGCACCACTCAATATAAAAGCTGTGGATGTGGCAGAGGGCTTCATGTGAATATGATCACATTTCTGAAACAGTGCTGCCTTCTGCTGGTAGTACACAGCTACTACATTTTATAACAGCATCACGTCTGCTGTTACTTTGAATCATATCAAACAGCACTGAATGAAAAGTATTGTCTGGGATGAGGGCTAAATGATAGTTTCAAGCTGCTAAACAGACAGACATGTTGTGGAAGCTCATCATTAATGAATCCTTTGATTTAATTGAATTCATACTGTTTAATAATAAGTGAGATTAATTATATGAATTATTAGCAGGGGCGGTTCTAGGGGGGGCAAACAGGGGCCAGTGCCTCCGTAACGCTGACCTAGGACCCCCCCCCCCTGTGGCCCCTTCCTAAAAAAAGTTTATAATATTATGATTGATTGGTTATAACTTAAAGCTCTGGCGCAATAAACAAAACTAATGTAAGCATTATAGTCATACCCCTTAGAGCTGTCCGGCCGAAGCACAACAACACGTGTCATTCCAGAGGCTGCTCTCTTTTTACTTCAAGATAGATTTGAACCTAGAGGTTGAGAGACTAAAAATTACATTACATTACATTACATTGCATTTAGCAGACGCTTTTGTCCAAAGCGACTTACAATAAGTACATATGACCAGGAAGACACAGCCCAGAAGAAAAACAGAATCATATAAGTACAACAGGTATCATAGAGCCACACATTTCAAGTGCTACTCAGCTGGCTATAGATAGGCCAGTCCAATGTTAGTATATAAGTGCTTTGTCAGCTGGCTATAGATAAGCCAGTCCTATGTTAGTATATAAGTGCTTTGATAGTAATTCTATCGCTCGAAGTGGAATCTAAAGAGATGAGTTTTCAGTCTGCGCCGGAAGATGTGCAGGCTTTCTGCCGTCCTGATGTCAATGGGGAGCTCATTCCACCATCTTGGAGCCAGGATAGCAAACCCACGTGTTTTTGCTGATGGGAACTTGGGTCCACCTCGCAGCGAGGGTGCAGCGAGTCGTTTGGCTGATGCCGAGCGGAGTGCACGCGCTGGGGTGTACAGTTTAACCATGTCCTGGATGTAGGAAGGGCCAGATCCATTCGCAGCATGGTATGCAAGTACCAGTGTCTTGAAGTGGATTCTAGCAGTTACCGGGAGCCAGTGAAGGGAGCGAAGGAGCGGAGTGGTGTGGGAAAATTTTGGAAGGTTGAAGACCAGACGAGCCGCTGCATTCTGGATGAGCTGAAGAGGTCGGATGGCACATGCAGGTAGACCAGCCAGGAGGGAGTTGCAATAGTCTAGGCGTGAGATGACGAGAGCCTGGACCAGAACCTGGGTGGCTTTCTGGGTCAGCTGGGGACGAATCTTCCTGATGTTGTACAGCGTATATCTGCAGCAACGAGTTGTAGCAGCGATGTTTGCAGTGAAGGAGAGGTTGTTATCTAGGGTCATACCCAGATTCCTTGCGGTCAGAGTCGGGGAAACAACAGAGGTGCCGATGTTGATCGCCAGGTCAAGAGTAGGACAATCTTTTCCCGGAAGGAAAAGCAGTTCAGTCTTGTCAAGGTTGAGCTTGAGGTGATGAGCAGACATCCACTGAGAGATGTCAGCTCGACAAGCAGAAGCAAAAATCACAGAAACCGCAGGATGTTGTTGCTGTAATGTGGAAGACGAGAACACCTCAGCCGGATGCAGAGACCCGGATGTACAGCAGAGACTGAACTGAACCTTCAGTGTTGCAGCAAATACTGTTAATGTGATTGAATACAATGTTAACTTAGTTACTAAAACAAGTAGTGCAATTTAATAAAATAACTACTGTAACAAAGAACTGTAACTTAAAGTTATTGAAATAAATACCTGTACAGAAACAAAAAACAATAACTGTATCTTATCTTTTTTTTTTACTTTATACTGTCTTTGTCTTTTTTAATTAAAAAAAGACAAGACAATTGAAAGAAAAAGAAGATACAATTGGTCTAGAATCTCCACTGATTAAAATGTATTTTCATACACAACATTATGAAAGGACTTGAAAACACACTGTGCTATCACTGGCAAATGGTCAAATATTAAGCAACGTTTACACCTCAAGAGAGAGGTCTGAGTCTGTCACACAAAAACATGTAACCTGTACATTTAGAAAGATATTGGCAGACATTTTAATACTAAATAATGGATGGATATATTACAGGTGGTGATGAGTAGGTAGAAATTGGCATTACCCCTTTCTGAAGACCCTTTTTTCTTTTCCATCAGTTGTTTCTGTCAGTTGCTTATTATTAACCTGTATTTCAGGTTAAGGATGGGGGATAAGGAATGCCATTTAAATGTATATGTATCAATGAAATAATCAATTAGAAAACTACTGAAAAAGTCAGAACACTTCATTCAAACTCTCTATTAAGCATATATAACCAGTACAAAATAAGTTCATTGTTTATAACAAACTGTAATGTAGTTTCAAGTCAGTTATCGACTATTTTCTGATTAATGAATAATTATTATTATATAATTGACAAACCCTTGTTATGAAGCATCAATAATTTCTAATCACAGTATAACAGTTATTGAATGCTCAATAACATAATACCCTAATATATAGTAATTAGGGCTGTCAGTCGATTAAAATATTTAATCGCGGTTAGATTGTCCATAGTTAATCGCGATTAATCGCACATTTTTTGTCTGTTCTAAATGTATCTTAGAGGGATATTTTTCAAGTTTGTAATACTCTTATCAACATATGAGTGGACACATGCTTTATGCAAGTGTTTGTTTATTATCATTTGAACAATGACAAATAAACTCATGAATATTAAACACAACAACCTCTGAACATTACAAATATTCGCCTCAATTCAACCTGGAACCTCTCTCATACAATACAATAATACAATACAAAGTGTGTGTGTGTGTGTGTGTGTGTGTGCATGTGCGTGCGGCCTAGCATTACTATACTTGTGGGGACCTAAATCTGTTTACATAGTCACGTGTGGGGACTCGCCTCCCTTATGGGGACAAATTGGAGGTCCCCATGAAGGGAATCATTAATTTCAGGGTAAAGACTTGGTTAGGTTTAGGGTTAGGGTTAGGCATGTGTTGGTTATGGTTAAGGTTAGGATATGTCTCCAGGAAATGCATGTAAGTCAATGTAATGTCCCCTGAAGTGATGTAGACATGGTATGTGTGTGTGTGTGTGTGTGTGTGTGTGTGTGTGTGTGTGTGTGTGTGTGTGTGTGTGTGTGTGTGTGTGTGTGTGGAGAGACTGTGATGGATCGTTGGAGCTATGTGCAACTCAAGGCATTTGCTCGAACGGGAGCTGCCTGGAGGCTGCAATCATTACATTACATTGCATTTAGCTGACGCTTTTATCCAAAGCGACTTACAATAAGTACATTCGACCAGGAAGACACAACCCTAAAGAAAACAGAATAATATAAGTACATCAGGTATCATAGAGCCAAACATTTCAAGTGCTACTCAACTGGCTATAGATAAGCCAGTCCTTTATTAGTATATAAGTGCCTTGGTAGTAATTCTATCGCTCGAAGTGGAGTCGAAAGAGATGAGTTTTCAGTCTGCGCCGGAAGATGTGCAGGCTTTCTGCTGTCCTGATGTCAATGGGGAGCTCATTCCACCATTTTGGAGCCAGGATAGCAAACCCACGTGTTTTTGCTGATGGGAACTTGGGTCCCCCTCGCAGCGAGGGTGTAGCGAGTCGTTTGGCTGATGCAGAGCGTAGTGCACTCGCTGGGGTGTACAGTTTAACCATGTCCTGGATGTAGGAAGGGCCAGATCCATTCGCAGCATGGTATGCAAGTACCAGTGTCTTGAAGTGGATTCTAGCAGTTACCGGGAGCCAGTGAAGGGAGCGGAGGAGCGGAGTGGTGTGAGAACATTTTGGAAGGTTGAAGACCTGACGACCCGCTGCATTCTGGATGAGCTGCAGAGGTCGGATGGTACATGCAGGTAGACCAGCCAGGAGGGAGTTGCAGTAGTCTAGGCGTGAAGTGACGAGAGCCTGGACCAGAACCTGCGTGGCTTTCTGGGTCAGCTGGGGACGAATCTTCCTGATGTTGTAAAGCGTGTATCTGCAGCAACGGGTTGTAGCAGCGATGTTTGCAGTGAAGGACAGTTTGTTATCGAGGATCACTCCCAGATTCCAACAGGATGATGACAGAGGAGAGGGATGCTGCTTTGGCAGTGTGCAGTTCCTCAGTGACAGTAATGAGAGCAGTTTCTGTGGAGTGACCTGCCTTGAAACCAGACTGGTGCGGATCCAGAAGGTTGTTCTGATGGAGATAACAGGAGAGTTGTTTAAAGACTGCGCGTTCAAGTGTTTTAGACAGGAACTGGAGGAGAGAGACAGGCCTGTAGTTTATAACATCAGACGGGTTGAGAGTGGGTTTCTTTAGGAGAGGGTTTACTCTTGCCTCCTTAAGACTATTTGTATGTCCTACAAATAGTCAGGACAAATGTTTATCAGGAAACCATATTACATCTCTCTCCCCCCCCCCTTCCCTGCTCTCTCTCTCCCCTCCGGTACAGCATCGTAAGGTAGTGTGGATTTGCATTAGGTAACGTGAGATACGGCTGATACTTGCGCATTAGCTCCTGTTATGGATCAGTATCAACAGTCCTGCCAGTAACGTTACTATATTATCAATGCTACTTTAGTTATAGCCTGATATATGATAGCTAACTTTACAATGTTGTGATGTGACGTTAGCTAACATTCTGTAGCTAACGCCGGTCACTCACCGAGATAGCTGCCCAGTTCTCCACTGGTTCTCCTCACACCACAGCTCAATTTCTCTCCGATGGCTGTTATTTCTTCTAATCCTTGGCTGCTCCTGGTCTCTTGGACGCCTCGCAGGCTCATAATTATAAGGTTGTGGTCCGTCATATACATTCGAATATACATGTTCAACTTCTTCTGTGTCTTCTGTGTCGAAACTAGCATTGGGATCCATGTTTATTAATACGTTACACCGGCCGCTCTCCCCCTTGTTTCCCCTTTGTTACGTCACACGCGGGAGGTCACGCGGGGAGGCTTTTTTGATGCGGAAGTAAAAATGTCTTACAAAAACGACGCCAGATGTCCCTGTAGTGTATATTTATGTATATTGTTTTGAAGATCTAGTGTATACATCATTTTTCTACACATTTATTCACAGGTGTCTTTAACCTGGAAGTTGCTCTTTAAGGACAATAGCGTAGTCAATGCTTTAGGGACAAGGAAATGATTTGTTTAAATATTAGATATGAAGTCATGTGTGCTTCTGTGACAATTAAGCTTATTCATTGCATTACATTTGTTAAAGATGTGTGTCTTTTACCCCTACGTGTGTGTTACAAATGAATGTGAATATGGCATAGGACAAATATTTAAATTGACTGTCTCATGAAAAAAGATTCCAAAATAACAGTAAAATAAAAAGGACCCCAACTAGACAATAATACACAATCCAACTGATAAGATACAGTAAGGGCTGTGAATATCCAACACTTTTTTTAAGGATAACAAAAAGATTATCACATGACATTTGCATGTAAAAAAAGTCTGTGACCAACACATTGTTACTTTACATATATATATATATATATATATATATATATGTTTGTTTAAAGTTTCCAGGTGATGCAGACAGACCAGAGGATGCTGACCACGAGAGACAGACCTATTCCTAACATCAGTGAACTTCAGCATGGTCAAGGTACAAAGACCCCTTTCATACTGTACAAAGAATCGAGAAAAGTTCTGGTTTGAATAGATAAAGTAACAACTATAATCAGCTGTCACATTTCAATGTATTTAAGGCAATTATTATTTTACATTGTGAGAATTACTACCATTTGTCTCTACATATTGTCTGTAAAAGACGTGGTAAAAGTGGTGCTTGCAGTGAGACAACCGAACAGCATGACAATACATTTACACTAAGTTCTGATAACAGTTGAATATTATTTAATATTTATTTAATATTATTTACCAATAATGACGTTCAAGAACGGCCTCAAGTGTATGATTGCGATTCTATAACACAAACTATCATTGTAATCAACAATATCGTAAAATAATGTCATAATGTGGGCTAATTTGCTCCCAAACCTACGCTTTCTGCTTGAGTTAATCTCCGTCAGAAAGTAGTTCCTGAAAGTAGTTCCCACGGTAACGATAGCCGATCGAACACTCCTGCTACCCCGCTTACAGTTATTGATATAATTATAGTAAATAATATATTATTAACCAATTTATTGAAAACAATTTATTGAAAACAATTCTTGAATTAGGCTATTTAAATATCTGAGTAATCACTGTGTGGGATTAGCGGAAGAAATCAAATCAGGCTCCATGGTGCTGAAACATTTTGGGTTCAGAATGAAGGTGGATGTTCATGCTGCCATTAAAAGTGCACTTCTTGAAACAGCTCTCCATGAACTCCATGCCAGACTTTTTTGCAGGTGCTGCTGTGGTGTTCACGGGTAGGACTACGTTAGAGGAAGAGCTTTCCTCCAGTGGCCGTTTCATGGCGTGTCCCGGACCGGCAAAAAGCGCGTTGCTCCACATCTTTCTGTTGTCTAGAGATGGAGCCCAGTAGCTGCGAAGCGATGACTCGTTTTTATGTCCGCTAACGGACATGATTTCTCTGGCCTCCAACCCTGCCTCCGCCAGCCACTGTATGCAGGTGCTTCTGACATTTTGTAGCTACCGATTTCCAACGAGAGACAATGTATAACCGTGTAACGGCTGTGTGTCGCTAAACGTCGCTATGGAAACCACACTATTTAGGCTCATGGAAGTAGTTTCGGTAGGCTAGTGGCTTGTGTAGGCCACTGGATACTTTGTGATTAGGCACGTTCTATTTGATCGTTGTTTGATCGTGGAATCAAACACGCCTATTGACCAATCAGAGAGCTTGCTCAAACCTATGTGTTATAGAATTAATAATAACATATATTTGAATGTTTATTAACTGCAGACTGTTCATTCATAATCTGATTATCTTTGTAGTACAAAGTGATGAATTTAACACATTAAAATAGAAAAATATATTATTTCTACAGCCGCTAAATAAACAAACCTCTTTCATAAATAATATACTTGCTCTGCAATAATCTCATAGGTTTGATGTTTCTTGTCATTTCAGAATAGGACATACCTGAAGGACACAACTGCCTCACCGTTTTCTCAAAGGGGCAAGAAGAAAATGAAAAGCTGATATCAGATTAAAGACCAATACAGGACATTCACTAAGAAACTGTCACGGTTGAGTGAAGGAAGCAGGACCCAAATGCAGATAACTCTGATAATCCTTTATTTCAAGGAAAATGAAACTAATACATACAAACAGAACACTCACCGGGGTGAATTCAGTCACCAACAAAAGAAGCACCAACACTGAACACAGCACGAGACAAGACTAAATACAGGGAGGGATAATTACAAGACAAGAAACAGCCGGGCAGGGGAGGAGAAACACAAGGGCCACAGGTGAACACAATCAGCTAACGACACACAGGTGAGGGGGGAGGAGAAAACACAAGGGCCACAGGTGAACACAATCAGCTAACGAGACACAGGTGAGGAGGGAGGAGAAAACACAGGGACACCAGGGAAACTAACGACAGGAGGAAAACATGACATAGAGAACAGTGAAAACACCCAAACCTAGACATAGACCTGTGACCTGACATGATAACCGTGACAGAACCCCCCCCTCAAGGGACGGATTCCAGACGTCCCTAAACCCCAAAACAAAAATCCAACACAGTCCAGCAGGGTGGGTGGAGGGGGTCCGGAGGAGGGAACTAAGCTGACCGCCCAGGAGCCCAGTAGGGGACCAGGAAGGGATCTCGGGCGGACGGCCCGGGGGCACGGCAGAAGCCGAGAAGGGGGACTCGGGCGGACGGCCCGGGGGCAAGGCAGAGTCTAAGGTGGGGAACTCGGGCGGACGGCCCGGGGGCAAGGCAGAGTCCATGGTGGGGCGAAGGCCACAGCGGGCGAACTCAGGGGGCCGAGCATGAGGGCGAAGGCAGCGGCAGGAAGAGTCAGGGGGCCGGGCTCGAGGACGAGGGCAGCGGCAGGAAGAGTCAGGGGGCCGGGCCCGAGGACGAGGGCAGCGGCAGGAAGAGTCAGGAGGCCGGGCCCGCGGGCGAAGACCGCGGCTCACAGAGGGTCGGGATCGAGGGCGAAGGCAGCGGCAGGAAGAGTCAGGGGGCCGGGCTCGAGGACGAGGGCAGCGGCAGGAAGAGTCAGGGGGCCGGGCCCGAGGACGAGGGCAGCGGCAGGAAGAGTCAGGAGGCCGGGCCCGCGGACGAAGACCGCGGCTCACAGAGGGTCGGGATCGAGGGCGAAGACCAGACAGCTCCGGAGGCCGGGCAGGACCCGGTGTCGGCCGGACAGGAACCGGAGCCGGCGGGACAGGCTTCGGCAGGATCCCCCACGGAAGAGGACCAGGAGTTGGCAGGACCCCCAGCAGGAGAGCGGTTGGCGGGACCTCCGACGAGACAGGACAAAGGGTTGGCAGTACCCCCGGCAGGAGAGTAGACGGCGGGACCTCCAACGGCACAGGACACAGGGTTGGCAGGACCCCCGGCAGGAGAGTAGTCGGCGGGACCTCCAACGGGACAGGACACAGGGTTGGCAGGACCCCCGGCAGGTGAGTAGATGGCGGGACCTCCAACGGGACAGGACATAGGGTTGGCAGGACCCCCGGCAGGAGAGTAGTCGGCGGGACCTCCAACGGGACAGGACATAGGGTTGGCAGGACCCCCGGCAGGAGAGTAGTCGGCGGGACCTCCAACGGGACAGGACATAGGGTTGGCAGGACCCCCGGCAGGAGAGTAGTCGGCGGGACCTCCAACGGGACAGGACACAGGGTTGGCAGGACCCCCGGCAGGTGAGTAGACGGCGGGACCTCCAACGGGACAGGACATAGGGTTGGCAGGACCCCCGGCAGGAGAGTAGTCGGCGGGACCTCCAACGGGACAGGACATGGGGTTGGCAGGACCCCCGGCAGGAGAGTAGTCGGCGGGGCCTCCAACGGGACAGGACATAGGGTTGGCAGGACCCCCGGCAGGAGAGTAGTCGGCGGGGCCTCCAACGGGACAGGACACAGGGTTGGCAGGACCCCCGGCAGGAGAGTAGTCGGCGGGGCCTCCAACGAGACAGGACAAAGGGTTGGCAGGACCCCCGGCAGGAGAGTAGTCGGCGGGACCTCCAACGGCACAGGACATGGGGTTGGCAGGACCTCCGGCAGGAGAGTAGTCGGCGGGGCCTCCAACGGGACAGGACACAGGATTGGCAGGACCCCCGGCAGGAGAGTAGTCGGCGGGGCCTCCAACGGGACAGGACCCAGGGTTGGCAGGACCCCCGGCAGGAGAGTAGTCGGCGGGGCCTCCAACGGGACAGGACACAGGGTTGGCAGGACCCCCGGCAGGAGAGTAGTCGGCGGGGCCTCCAACGGGACAGGACACAGGGTTGGCAGGACCCCCGGCAGGAGAGTAGTCGGCGGGGCCTCCAACGAGACAGGACATGGGGTTGGCAGGACCCCCAGCGGAACCTCCAACGGTACAGGACATGGGGTTGGCAGGACCCCCGGCAGAAGACTAGTCTGCGGGACCTCCAACGGGACAGGACATGGGGTTGGCAGGACCCCCGGCAGAAGACTAGTCTGCGGGACCTCCAACGGGACAGGACACAGGGTTGGCAGGACCCCCAGCGGAACCTCCAACGGTACAGGACATGGGGTTGGCAGGACCCCCGGCGGAAGACTAGTCTGCGGGACCTCCAACGGGACAGGACATGGGGTTGGCAGGACCCCCGGCAGAAGACTAGTCTGCGGGACCTCCAACGGGACAGGACATGGGGTTGGCAGGACCCCCGGCAGGAGAGTAGTCGGCGGGGCCTCCAACGAGACAGGACAAAGGGTTGGCAGGACCCCCGGCAGGAGAGTAGTCGGCGGGACCTCCAACGGCACAGGACATGGGGCTTGAGTGGGGACTCGAGAGAGGGCTTGAGAGGGAACTCGAGAGGAAACTGGAGAGTCGACTGGAGAGGTGACTCGAGAGGGGACTCGAGAGGTGACTGGAGAGGGGACTCGAGAGGGAACTCGAGAGGAGACTCGAGAGATGACTTGAGAGGAATCTAGAAAGGGGACTCGAGAGGTAGCTCGAGAGGAGACTTGAGAGGGAACTAGAGAGGGGACTCGAGAGGGAACTTGAGATGGGATGAGGGAAGGGACTAGAGAAGTGACTCGAGGTGGGACTAGAGAAGGGGCTCGGGAAGGGGCCAGAGAGGTGACTAAAGGAGGGACTGGAGAAGGGACTAGGGAAGTGACTAGAGGAGGGACTTGAGAAAGGACTTGAGAAAGGAATTGAGTAGGGACTTGAGATGGGACTAGAGAAGTGACTAGAGGTGGGACTGGAGAAGGGACTAGAGAAGGGACTAGGAAAGTGACCTGAGGAGGGACTAGGGAAGGGACAAGAGGAGGGACTCGAGAAGAGACTAGAGAAGGGACCAGAGATGGGACTATGGCAGCTGGGGCCAGAGCTAAGGCTGGAACCATGGCTGCTGGGGCCGGGACCATGGCTGCTGGGGCCAGAACTAGGTCTGGAACCATGGCTGCTGGGGCCAGAACTGGGGCCGGAATGATGGCTGCTGGGGCCAGAACTGGGGCTGGAACAATGGCTGCTGGGGCCAGAACTGGGGCCGGAATGATGGCTGCTGGGGCCAGAACTGGAGCCGGAATGATGGCTGCTGGGGCCAGAACTGGGGCTGGAACCATGGCTGTGTGGGCCGGTTCTGTAGCCGGAACCATGGCTCTTGGGGCTCGGATTGCTAGCCTGGACTTGCGACTCCTTCTCTTAGAAGCCGCCTGAAGGCTCCGTGGACCTCCAAAAGCCAGCCGAGTTCCAGAAAACGACTCTTGGACAGGAGCAGGAACTGGGGCGGAAGCACTGGTTGACTCCAGACGGAACACACCGAGACGTTTATAGTCCGCAGGCTGGAAATCACACACCCAGATGAAGTTCAAAATCCAGCCAGGTAAGAATTTCACCAAGTCTGGTTTCTCCATAGCCAACCGGTGCGCCTCTACCAGAGCGGCCTCCCTCTGCAGAACACTGGACGCTCCCCTCCACCAATCATAGCAGCAAGCCAAAGCAAAGGAAAAATGTTGTAGTTCCACCTCAAATGGATCATCTGCTGGGTCCATTTCTGGTTGGTGCTTTCTGTCACGGTTGAGTGAAGGAAGCAGGACCCAAATGCAGATAACTCTGATAATCCTTTATTTCAAGGAAAATTAAACTAATACATACAAACAGAACACTCACCGGGGTGAATTCAGTCACCAACAAAAGAAGCACCAACACTGAACACAGCACGAGACAAGACTAAATACAGGGAGGGATAATTACAAGACAAGAAACAGCCGGGCAGGGGAGGAGAAACACAAGGGCCACAGGTGAACACAATCAGCTAACGAGACACAGGTGAGGAGGGAGGAGAAAACACAAGGGCCACAGGTGAACACAATCAGCTAACGAAACACAGGTGAGGAGGGAGGAGAAAACACAGGGACACCAGGGAAACTAACGACAGGAGGAAAACATGACATAGAGAACAGTGAAAACACCCAAACCTAGACATAGACCTGTGACCTGACATGATAACCGTGACAGAAACTACTCTTTTATTGTGAACACAAAGTCAAACAGGACCATCATTTGTTTGTGACAGCTGTGCCTAGTATGGGCTCACAGATGCAGTTAGGTGGTTTATTCATCAGGCCTGGTCCTCCTCCATCAGGCCGGGTCCTCCTCCCAGAGAAAGACCTCTCCACCTCAGTCCTCTCCAGCCAAACCCACAGACAGGACATCCGTCACGCTGAGGTTTCTCCCAAAGTCTCTGCATGCTGTCTTAATTGATCCACACTGTGAATATGAGGGGGAAATGTGTGTCATAAATGCTTTAGACGATAAGAAATATGAAGTTAACTGTAAGAAATGGCTCATTCGTTTTTAAATAGACAAAACTATTACTGTATTTCAATATCTCACGTCTGAAAGTTTAATTTAAAGGTGACCTATCATGCTATATTTAAATGATATAGTGTATGACCATACCTATATAAGGTATATTTATACATTTTATTTTTCAAAATACCAAACAGATCATTTTTTAGCCATGCCTCGTTTCGCTCATTTTCGCTTTATTCCAAACCTGCCTATGAAAATTCTGAGCAGCAGCTGACCACGCCCCCAGCAGAAGAGCCGGCGAGAGTCACGTTACCATGCTTGCTGTGATTACGTGTGGAATACACATGTCATCTCAGAGCAATGCATGTGTTCAAGCATATTATCAATTTGATCCAGAAACTGAAGCAGCGGAGGTTTTGGTGGAGGTGCAAACATCTCGGTTGCAGCAGGACGTTTCTGAATGGTTAGTTGACAAGCTGTTGTCCCTATTTATTTTTACTCTGTTACGATGCTTGCTACTTATTCCATTCATATTTTGGCTAATTAGCAAGAATGCAATGTGTACAGTTTGTAACTTAGAGTTTGTAACGCAAACACAGCGATACATATATATATATTTATAAAGGGAGACATTCATATTTTCAGCATATATACAATGGCCTCATTGCGTTTAATAGTTTACAGTCCTTTTCTTCCAACATCGTGCAACAACCGTTGGAAAGTTCAATAACTTAGGGTGATAAAAAGTATAACTCCAACACCTCAGTTGTCAGCAATGTGTGTTTCATGTGTTTTAAAAGCTCAGTTATTGACTTCTTTTTAAAGGGGTACATGTGCAACTTGCGCCACGATGCCTTCTGAACCGGAGCATGTGCTGCATGAGTGTCTGTTTAGAGAATACATTTTTCACATGTCATTCAATATATGTTTATCACACTAGGTGTAAAGACGGATGCAGGAACATGAGGACTCTGTAACCTGTGTAGTGGACCATCCTGGATTGGAGCCTGTGTGCCTAAATGTGTTCTGAATGCATTGAATATTTACAGAGCTGAACACAGTTGGACTACAGTTGAGGCAAATAGAGCACTGAGTGGTTTGTTTGTTTTGACTGAAATTGTAAAACGAATGCTAATATTGTTCATGGAAATAAATACTGGTGTATATGGCTTTATGCAATCTTTCATTCTGTCATTGTACATGTACTATTATATACTACACACCCATGTGTACGACAACAAGTCCACACACAACCTTATGCTTTTGAAATCAGAATATTCTTTACCCATCCAAACATGAATAATCACGACACACTTGATATCAACTCGGAACTTTATTGTCAAAATCAACGGTTATTTGAATCAGGATCAGAGTGGTGATTCCGGCCTGCGTTGTCCTCTGATCCGTGAAATGTCTGTTAGGTTCAGACAGCAGCCAAATTGAACCGTGTGGCATACCCGGCGATGACCTCCTCCCTGTCAGGTTGCTCATAATGGTGCAGGGTCCACAAAGACTTGGTCGAAGATGAGGTCCATCAAGTTGGCCACGTAGCCTGTGCAAGGTTAAAAAAAGCACAACAAAAAAAGTGGTTTAGAATAGTATATGCATGTCGTCAACAACAACATACCAGGGCTTTAGCTCTGTTTTACTCGTGGTGTGTGTCCCCTCGCATAGATACATACAGTGTTGTATCCTAACACACCCCCATTTATATTCATGTGCGCAAACAAGTAAACATGCAAAAGCTTTTCCATATAACGCTGCAAAAAACGGCATGTCTCATTAGCGTAGCGTAGCTTAGCTTACAGATCGATGATATATGATCGTTCTTACAGACTACAATCACAAAAGCTTTTACATAACGCTGGAAAAAACGGCATGTCTCATTAGCTTAGCGTAGCTTAGCTTACAGATCGATGATATATGATCGTTCTTACAGACTACAATCACAAAAGCTTTTACATAACGCTGGAAAAAACGGCACTTACCTCCAGAAGATTACGTTTGTTATTATAACTTACTCAATATGATTTTAGAGGATACAAAATACTAATACATAGGAGAATAAATACTTGTGTTATCGGCTAGGCTAGGCGTGGCTTTACAGCCTTCACACAGATCGCCATTACGGCAGTCTGAACATGTTCGCAAATGCCTGATAATTAAAATAAAAGACAAAGCAAAGACTGCGGAGCGTACAAAATAAAATGTTACAAGAACATATAAACACCTAACCGATTACTAGTTGGGGTTGAGGCGACATTGATACGGCGAAGCTACATGCTACATGCTACATACTACATACTACAAGCTAGAGATAGCTTTATCAGGAAAAACACCGCTAAATAAAAACTTACAGCTTCAGAATTGGAGGTGTCCTCACTGGCCTGGTCCCGGATGGTTGGTATTGATCCCGGGTGTAGCATTAGTTTGGAGGCATATCCGTGTTGGACTTGAGAGAAGTTCATAAACATGTCCGTGGTAAAATGTTTGGAACACACACACAGAAATCTGCCGGGGTCTTCTGGCACATGTCCCTTGAAAATGAAGTCTAGCCACAGATTATTTTCTTTTTGCACTGATGGCATTGCATGCAGTCCCCTGTTCCGAGTCTTGCAGCCAACAACAGCACAACGTTTAACTGGCTTAGACATCCTAGCAAGAGCAGGCAGAAACACAGATGTGCCTGGGGTTGATTTAGCCTGCCGATAGCCTATATGCGAATGAGAGGTTTGGCAATGCACGTGGCCGTGGCTCATTCCCCTGATAGGTGGAGAGTTGACCAATAAGCGGAGTACGTCTTTGTGACGTAGAAAAGTGTCGGAATGTGGATCCATTTTTTTCAGATCCGTTGCAGCCCCTTTTTTAGAGATTTGGCGAAGGAGGAAAATAGAGAGGGTTGTGTTTTCTGACACTTGGTGAGTTCCCTGGAACACCGGGGACACATAATCATGTATAAAAGACGTACAAAGGTGCATTTTGCATGATAGGTGCCCTTTAAAAGAAGAAAAGGCCCCAAAAATAAAGATTGGTATATCAATAAATGTAGTTTTTTTTTTGTAGATGTTGTCTTTTTAATTGTTTAAAGTAAAGTAGATGGAACAGGTACTTAAGAGTTGTAATACAGTCTGGTTGCGGAGGAGGCACACAGGTAAGAGCACTAACTAGCTACCATCACATGTAACTAAGCTTGACTTGAATTTATTAAAAGTATAATTAAGTGACAGCAACAAATCAATAACTAAAATCATGCAAAAATATGAATCTTTGCTAGGTCCACTGTTGAATTTACCACATATTGTATATTTTAGAAACCTGAAGGCATTTATAGATTTGTATGCAAGTAATATCTCAAAACTCAATACCTTAGATTATTATTGAAAGTTTTGCTGAATAGTTTCATGTTCACTTACCTTAAGCAATGTAAAACGTGCAGACCGGGAGCAACAGATGTAGGTTAGCCGGCTAGCTGGAGTACATAGGTTAATCTTATATTTACTTACTGTTAACTAACTAATGCTAACATAACTGTCGGCTAGAAGTACACAGCTTAATCAACCATATTTAATTGTCCTCTCAGCCTGAAATATCAATCACTTCAATAAATGGTAAAACAAAAAAAGGAAAGGTTCTGCAGGGTTGCCAACTTTGGGTACCTGGCTGGAGTGACATTTTGATATCATGGGTTTGATTACACATATGCGCACTAAATGACTGCTATCGTGTCAGCAGCGGGACCTTAGCATATATATATAGGATGGATATATATACAATATATACAAATACACAATATTGAACACAGATTATAAAGGGCACAACGTTTCATTCACTAATGAAAGTCAAACACATGTTTGTTTCCACTGTTTTATTGTGTGCCAGACTGCCTGTAAGCAATTAATTGACTTATCGTACGATAAATAAAATGAACTCGATAAATTGCCATTTACATGAGGATGTGACTAGCAGTTTGAAAGGATGTACTTGAATTATTATTATATATTATCATTATGTCAGTGGTCTAAAATGGTCATACAACAGTGCCGACAATATTATCGTTTATTGCAATAATTTCCGGGAAAATGTATCCAACAAAATTAATTATCGTGAGAGCTATACATGAAACACACACACACACACAAACAAATCTACAGACTTACTCCAAACAGACAAAGATATTAATTAACACACTCTCACTCACTGGCCTAGTAGAACAATAAGCAGCAGAATTTAACTTTTTATCATTTCCCCTGGATCTTAGATCTGCGCATGCGCAATACGGGTCGGGGATTGACCAACCGGCTCCCACTGCTCTGCTGTCTGTTAACCTTGTTAAGAGTGGTGGGGGCGGGGAGGGAGCAGATCGACAGCTTGAGCAGCTGTTAACTCAACATTGTAAATAACCAACCAAAAACGATCGCCGGTTCATCTTGTTTTTGGCGTGAGAATAGTTTGGGCAGCGTGAGAGTGTGAGATTGAGAGTGAAAGCGTGTGTCACACGCCAGATGCGTGAGAGTTGGCAACCCTGGGTTCTGGCTCAATTTCGGCTTAGTTAACTTGTTACCTTATTGCAGCTGTGCATGTTGCTAGCGCGTGTGCATGTTGCTAGCGGGTTACTTGCTGCGCCAGGTGATGTAAACAAGAAAACCTCGATAGACAAGACCGTCTCAGTTTGTAGACCGCTCGGCCTGGGCTCCAGCCTACGGCTGCGGTGCCGTTTCTCTATAAATCCATGCTGAATTCAACCTTCTGTTTTCGTTCTTCTTCTTTAATGGCGACTTGCAACCAGACGAGCATTATCGCCACCTACTGTATCACTGCATCATTGTTTTTTGTTAGTTCCGTTTCATTACAATGACTTCCGTTTCATTACAATGACTTCTGTTACAGCAAGAATCCCCCTCTCACACACATAGGTGAAACACATGCACATTCCCTACTAAGAACCTTTCAGTAAAATGTTTTCAGTTGCGTGTGTGTGAGGTTCATTTTCAGTAGTGTGTGTGCGAGGTGTTCAGTAATGAATGTGAGAGGATTTCAATAGTGTGTGTATGAGGTTAATTTTCAGTTGTGTGTGTGTGTGTGAAGTGTTCAGTAGTGAATGTGAGAGGATTTCAGTAGTGTGTGCAAGGCCAGATGTTTTCAGTAGTGTGTGTGTGTGTGTGTGTGTGTGTGTGTGTGTGTGTGTGTGTGTGTGTGTGTGTGTGTGTGTGTGTGTGTGTGTGAGGTGTTCAGTAGTGAATGTGAGAGGATTTCAGTAGTGTGTGTGCAAGGCCAGATGTTTTCAGTAGTGTGTGTGTGTGAGGTGTTCAGTAGTGAATGTGAGAGGATTTCAGTAGTGTGTGTAAGGCCAGATGTTTTCAGTAGTGTGTGTGCGAGGTGAGTTTGAATTTTGGCCTACAAGGCCCCTCAGTGATCTGCGCATTGATAATGATGTCCAGTTGACTAAAGCGTACAGCGTGCAATGGTGTGTGAGGGGTTTACAGTTGGTTATGAACCTCAAAGCCCCATGGTAGACAGCGTCCAGCAGATGAAGGGAGTGAGCTGAGGCGTTCATGTACACAACAAGAGCGGCAAAAATGTGGCAGCTACAAGCCGTTTCCTCGCACTTGTGGAGAAGCAGGCCTTATTTCTAAAAAAGAATCCCAGTTTTAATTTCAATTTCCTTAAGAGATTGTCAATATGTGGTTTGAAGCAGAGATTTTCATCTATAGTGATGCCTAAGTATCTGTAGGTGTTAACAGCTTCAATGGGGTTATGCTGTGCAGACATGATGCAGGGAAGAACAGTTTGTAACTTTTTCTTATTGGAAAACAACATTACTTTTGTCTTATCTGAATTTAAGGTGGAACAGATGTGACAGAAAAGTGTCAAAAGCAGACTGCAGACGTGCAAATGCAAGGGCAACAGTGCTAGCAAAACAGTACACAACAGTATCATCTGCATACAGATGTACAGAGGCATCAATACTTTGACCCACATCATTTATATAAATAGTAAAAAGGGTCGGTCCCAAGACCGAACCTTGAGGAACAACTCTGGGCACATTAAGAAAGCTTGAGGAGAGACCGCTGAAATAGTGAAGTGGGAAATGACGGATGAGACAAAAAAACAGAGCTCAGTGCATAGAGTGACATGACAGGATTAACATGGACAAATGGTGGCTAATGACATTTGTGACACATTGTGGTCGTATTGACCCGAAGACACATTTTCAGTTGTATACACTGTTGGAAAGAGGATATTCCTAGCTTTCTAATGATATCAGGATTGTGGTTGTACTCCAAATATTAAGGAAAATATGTCACATTATATAACGACCGAGTCATAATTTTGAGAAAAAGGCCTTCAAAGTTTCCTCCTCTCTGGAATCCATCGATCTGATTGGTTATTAGTGGAGCAAATGATCAAAGTAGTCCAGAGGGAAGATATCTTCGTTTGGATTACTGGTCTGGGGGAAGCTCGCGAGTGTGTGTGTGTGTACGTGTGTGTTTGTATATTTTTGCGTTTGTGTGTATTGTGTTTGTTTCCCGGGGAAAACACTCACGAGAAACACCGGCTGTTGTTATGCCTGCTGTGACGTTAAGTTACTCCGTTCTCCGCTTGTAATTATGCCGTTACAAGCTTCAAAGTTGTATTCATCATCTAAATTTGCCGAAACAAGTTTAGTATTCTGAAAGCCAACTGTAATGGCCCCTGCCGTGTTATCTATGATTACTATACGCCTTACATTCATAATTTCAGCCGGAGGGAGGGGGAGCGGCGCTGCGGAACTGCAGGGTGCGAGTGAGAGGTGTCTTCTTCCCTTTACAAGCTTCAGACATGTATTTAACGTGTGATTTTGGAAATAAAAGTTTCATATTCTGAAAGCCAAGACTTTGTTTATTTAAAATCAAACCAAACACCCGAACAACTATTTTTCGACACAATCCACGTTTATTTTGAAATGAGCCGTTGCGACTTCCGACTGATTTCGATAGAGCGGGTCACATTTGTGTTTGGTTGTGTCTTTCCCCACCACATTTTGCTTTGCTGTATGAGACAGATTTTATAATATGTTTAATTTACTTATTCTAACTTAAAGTGCTCTGGGAACAGTTTGGAACGGCTTCTCTATAGGCTACAATTGAAAACGTTAAAGTAACGGTTTGAGTAGAATTCAACTAAAACAAGGTTTACATATTTGTTAATGAGAAGTGTCTGAAACCATTGCAGTAATATATATATATATATATATATATATATAACTATATTGAAATGTTAGCCTAGCATGCTGTTAGCCTGTGTTCTGCCTGGCACACACGTTTTCTGAATCCCAAACAGGGCACACATCAGCAAACCAGACCTGATTGTGACGATTGTGCCGTGTGTCGTCGTCGTCGTCCCCCCCCCAAACACAGCGCCTACCGTCCGGCCTTCATTACTCCCATGGAATCAAACGATGGCCTTAGCACTCGTCACAAACCCTCAGCGTGCCACCCTCCTCACAGGACAGCACTGCCAGCCATGTTTGCATGAAGTGGTCATCATAGAAGCAGCGACCTGGGGACACGGCTAACAGGAAGTCAATTTCAGGTTGACTGGCTGCGAGTCACAGAGTCTGACACATCAGCCGGGAGACGACTCATTGTTCTAACGACCCTCTGGGCATGATGGGCTGTCCTTGGCATAGTGTTGTCACAATACCAACATTTTGGTTTCATTACCGATACCAAGTCAAGAATTGCGATTCCGATTCTTTTCCGATACTTTTCTTTTATTATTTTCATGATCAATAAAATTGTAGTTTATCTGTTAAAGAGCAACTTGCAGGTTTTTTTACTACATTTATGCTTAACCTTGCATGAAAATTACAATAAAAAATGTTAATGCAGGATTTTATATGTTTTAGGAGACATAAGGAATTCAGAGGAAAAGGAGCCGTTTTGAGCTCTGCTACTAAAAACTGCTTTTTTTTAACGTCATACGTCAAACGTGTCATATTACGTCACATGGGGGAGCAACTTTCTCGGACTCGTTCTCTGCCCAACCCACGGTAGTAGTTTGTAGTTGGTTTGAGCGGTTGTGTTTTAGTGAGCTGGTATTTTTTCAGTAATTTTACATTGCATTTCACCATTTGTAATCATGGTGAGCTGGTGTTTGTGCAGGTTGCACAAACTCCAGCCTGTCAGGACATGGCCGTATCCACCATTGAGGTTACCGAGGTCCGGACCTCTGTAATATTTTTCCAGCTGTGTAACAAAACTTGTGAAATAATTGCACTAAACGGGATTCTTTGTAGTACTTCCATTTACTGACGATGGGGGCGCTGCATAACTACTTAGCCTCGATTAAAGCAAACAGAAGAAGACAACATGTATCAACGGCAGTGGTTCCCAAACGTGTTGTGCCCAAGGCACACCAAAGGACAAGTACACATCTCAAGGCACACTTATTGTGCAAAATAGCCCTTATAACACGTGTTATCACTCATATCATGTAAAATATCTGTAAATGTGCATTATTATTTACTAATGCCAAATAAAATGTGACAAAGACAACTATATTATTCATGAAATATTTATTAACGAAATATTTCAGAAATTAATTTGAAACTTTATCAAATTAGGCTTCATCAAAGCAGCAACACACTCATTTAAACCAGACAGGTCACACAATAAAAAATTCAGCACAGAGAACTGTCAATGCAAGGAAGCTGCATTGTCCATGGTCCTGAACTACAAATTATAAATGTAACATTTCAGCAATCAGCATTGAAACATGTGCTATTGTAAATATTTTTGACGACTTACAAATTAGTGTGATACATGTGCTGTCGGGGGGCGCAGCATTTTGTAATCCTTGGTGGCACTGAGGAGAGGGCCACTCGCAAGTCCTGTTCAACAGAGAGCCGTGACCTCCTGTTGGTCTTCATGTAAATCAGAGTAGAGAACGCCAACTCCAGAGATGGGGTCGTTAGTAAAGAAAAGTAATATATTACACTATTTCGTTACTATCTACATAAAGTAACTCGTTACTTTACTCGAGCACGTACGAACTGTGCATGCGTGAGTGGCAATAACTTTCCTTACCAGCAGGCGGCGGTAGTGTGTATTTGTCATTCAAAACAGGCAACAACTGGAAGACAGAGAAGAAGAACAGACTACGTAATATAAACCATGGATGTATAATAAGAACATATATAAACAAACAACAAATAGCGTGTGCGGTAGCTTCACCTTAGCATGTGTTCTTTGCAGGTGTTTGTTGAGGTTTGACGTGGTGTTTACAGCAGTGGATAACAGCTTCTGGCCTGGACACAGTTTGCACCTCATCGTCACATTCCTGTCTATTCTTCGGACGAACTCAAAATAATGGGCATATCCAGTACTCAAGTTGTAAAAAAAAAATCAGGGGGGATGGTGGATTTTATCATAATCTATGCTGATAACCCGCCGAGGGTGGGAGACCAACCAGCATAAAGATAATTATTATACTCCTAAAACAACATGTTATGGATGTTCAGATACTCCTTTCATTGCTCTTGACCAAGGCACCTCAGAATTAGAGTCGGTCCCCGGTTGCCATGGCACCACTAACATTTAGGGTCAAATGCAGAGGACAATTAGTGCAAAATCTTTTTTTCACTTTAATTTAAAGGGGGGGAGGGGATACAACAATGTGGTTATAATGGAAGTCTATGGTACAAATATTGTCGGTTAACAGTCCCTCATTTATTATTCAGATGGATCAACTGATTATACTAATAATAAAGTCAAAATAGTTTTTAGAATATTGAATTATAGTGTATTTTTTCAAAAAAGCAGTTACTGGTATACGATCAAAACTGGTATCTAAAGGGTTACATTTGTATCGTAATTAATTAAATCATTATGTAAATTAAACACTTCATAAAAAATGTGAGGAAAAAAATTAGAAAAATATTGATCCGTCATCATTTTATTGCAGTTTAAATACAAATATTTTAAGTTAACATTCCCAATGTTACTTTTTTCAACAGGGCATTAAGTGCAAATTGAAATTGTTTACAAAATATGAAAATATATTAAAAGATTATACAGATAATACAAAATAGTACCAATGTTGTCAATGGCTGCCTCCTCCACTCCCCCATCTCATAGAAGTTTCCAAAGATTTTCATAATCATGCTTTTTGGTCTTGATTTTTCTGGCTCTTGCTTTCGGATTGTGAGCTAAGCAATGGCTTTGAAGCCAAGTCTTGACATATACCTCTGGTCTGAACTTGTTCAGTGGAGGGCCAACACACTTGATGAAAAGCAAGGCTGACATGCTTTTTACCTCTAGGGAGCTTCTTGTTGTGGTTAAAATGTTCATTTGACTAAACCCACGTTCACACTCAGCTGGAGATGACCAGAGTGTTCACTGCTTGAAGGAGGGGTTTCAGGTCTCCTGGTGCTGGTGGTACTGGTATCATTTCATCAACAGTTTTGAGTCTTACCAGCTAGCTAACACGAGAGAAAAACTAAGTAGTTATTGCGGCTTATGTCCATAGATTCCACCTTTGGTGACTAAAGTAGTGAGTAATGACTAAGATTACTGATTCTTGACTTACCTGAAATGTTATTTTTAGTATTTTTAAATATGAAGTCCCTCAGATCGCGTTGTCCTCCTGGTCGCTTGGCCATTGTGATGACCGTTACCTGCGCTTCTGGCATCGATCAAACAGGCGCATCACGGCGCTCTGGCGCCCTCTAGGGCACTCGCATAGTATAGCGTCAGTGACTTGGTAAAAATGTCATTGGGTGTGTGCGTGCTCCCTCGCCCACAGTATTTTACTCAAAATGCGCAAAATTAATGTTGAAATAACAGTAATACCAGGGCCACGTTCATTGATCAAATTACATAAGGGGAAATGGCAGTTTTAGAAGGGGGATGATTTTGACCGTTTTTATTTCAGGGGGGATGCCATCCCCCCTCATCCCCCCTCAACTCGAGTACTGGGCATACCTCCACCCCTCGAAAGTTATCGCTGACTCAGCCATGTTTATGCAGCACTGCACGTGGTGATGTGGACGCGCAAGTCGTGCAGATTACGTACATATAAACCTACAAAGTAGGCCTACTGATATAGTAAATTAAAAAATAATTATTTTTGTGTAGTCGTGTATTGCAATAATAATGTATGGTTGTCACAAAATCCCACGGCACACCCGGACTTGCGTGTGCCGCGGCACACCGTTTGGGAACCACTGGTCTATGGTATCAACCGGTATCAACAAACCACCGCAGCCCGGACTTGAACCGGAGCAGCGAAGGAGTGATGAGGTATCAGGGCCCTTTCTCATTTCTCTAACTCCCCTCCTCGGCTCCTATCCTCGACTCCTTTCCTCAAGACTTAGTCCCGCCCACAGAAGATGCGAGCGGAGGAGCCGAGTAGGGGAACCGAGGAGAGAGGAGGGGAAGCAGCAGGCGGTTAGAGAAATGAGAACTCCTCTCCTCTGAGTGGTCATTTTAAAGAGACGTCCATTAATGATGACAGGAGGCACAGCAGCCCTCTGTCTGATGGACAGATGTGTTCATGACCACTTATATATTTACTTTGATTCATTCACAGTGTGGTATAATGAGACAATAACAGGCTACAGGCGCGGACATATACACACACATACACACATATATATATATATTAGGGCTGTCAGTCGATTAAAATATTTAATCGCGATTAATCGCATGATTGTCCATAGTTAATCGCGATTAATCGCAAATTAATCGCACATTTTTTATCTGTTCTAAATGTACCTTAGAGGAATATTTTTCAAGTTTTTAATACTCTTACCAACATATGAGTGGACAAATATGCTTTATGCTAATGTTTATTATCATTTGAACAATGACAAATATTCTCATGAATATTAAACACAACAACCTCTGAACATTACAAATATTCGCCTCAATTCAATCTGGAACCTCTCTCATTCAATAATATAATACAAATGGTGTGTGTGTGTGTGTGCGCGTGTGTGTGCGTTGGAGCTATGTGCAACTCTAGGCATATGCTCGAACGGTAGCTGCCTAGACGCTGCAATCATGTTGCGCACTATCCGTGCTGCGTGTGCTGACTTTTCGTACAATGTCCCGCTGTCTGGCTTCCTGCATAAAGTCAAGTGCTCGGCGCAGTTGTGGCGAAATGTCGCTCCTCTGTTTTAATTTAAACAGCTCCTTATATCCGTTGGCGCAGCTAGCTAGCACCAGATGCTAACAACAACAATGCACGTAAGGTCTCTCTCTCGCTCGCTCGGGCCACACATACACACACCCTCCCGGTCCTCCCGATAGCCAGTCGGTGCCTGCCGGTGAGCATGGAAGTGTGGTCTGCCACAAGCGGACGGCAGGAGCGGGGCTGTCAGCATCAGCTTGTAGATGGTATTTTAAACTCGATGCGTTCTGAAACTACCGGGCAGCCTAGGAAAAAAAATACACATGCGTTAATCGCGTTAAAATAATTAGTGGCGTTAATTTATTTTTGCGTTAACGCGTTATTAACGCGTTAACTTGACAGCCCTAACATATATATATATATATATATATATATATATATATATATATATATAAATATATACAATTTCAGAATCAAATAGAGCACTCTCATAATAACGTAACACTACAACACACTCTCACTCCCTAAGCTCCTAGGCTCCTTCAGCGTCATAAAGGGACGCAAATAGCTTTCAACTGATTGCAATGTATTTCCATCTGCGGCGGGATTTGACGCTCATGGAAGCACGGCATTCATTTGTGTCGGCTGCCCTTAAAGGCAATGTGAGCGTCCATTCCCATTGGATAACGGAGAATTGCACACCCGGAAGTAAGTATTCCCCTTACTGTCGATTGATTTTACAGTGATATCTGCACTACTCATCGACTAAAAAACACCAGATTATCCTTGTTAATTACACAACATTGATTGCGGACATGGAACTATTCAGCAAAACTATAAATAATAATCTAAGTTATTGAGTTTTTAGCATAATACTTCAGAATCTTAAAATCCCTTAACGTTTGTATGCAATTGTGCTAAATTCAACACTGGAATCAAGCAAATATTAATATGTTTGCATGACATTAGTTATTTATATTTTGATATCACTTAACTATACGTTTAATACATTCAAGTCAAGCTAAGGTACTTGTGATGGTAGCTAGTTAGTGCTCTTACCTGTGAGGCCTCCTCTAAACAGCACAATAACCAGACTGTATCATTAAAACTTAGTACCAGTTCTAGATCCTTGACTTTAGACAAACAATTCAAAAGACAACATGTATTTAAAGACCAATCTTTATTTGAAGGTGCCTCTTAACCTGATATATTAGTTATACAGTAATAGTATTGACAATCTAAAAAAACTGAGCAACTCAACTTTATATTTCTTATTGTCTAAAGCATTTATTATTTTCATTTTCCCCCTCTCATATTCAGTGTGGACGGATTGAGACAGCGTGGTGTCCAGAGAGCTCCAGAGACTTCAGGGAGAAACCTCCGTGTGATGGACGTCCTGTCTGTTGGTTTGGAGAGGACTGAGGGTCTTTCCTCTGCGTGGAGGAGCCCATGCTGGGCAAAGCTGATACCACCTGTACAGGCCTTGTCTGTCACTTTATTTGACTAAATGTGTTTACTTATACATTTAATAGGTTTACACCTTCTGTCCATATGTGCTTTTTATTTAAAACATTTGATTAACTTTTGGTTCACATTTCAATAAATTGTATTTGCTCTACTTTTGTCCATTATTCTTATTGAAAACGTTAGATTACACATTCACATCTGACTGAAGATTGGCCCCATTTATTTGTGACGTTGCAAACTCTGCGGTTCAAGGCACAAGTGATGTGAAGCTCATAAAGTGAGGCAAATAGAAATAATCAGCTGATGGAGTGTAGATGTGGAAATAGCTGCATTCGATCAGCTGACTGTTTTTACAATAAAAGTAGTTTCTTAGTGAATGTCCTGTACTGGTCTTATAATCTCATAACATCAGCTTTTAATGTTCCTCTTGGATGTTCTTCTTGACCCTCAGAGAAGGAGAACATGTCGTGTCTTTCAGGCATGTCCTTTCCTAACAAAAATGACAGGAAACATAAAACATATTATTGCAGAACAAGTGTGTTATTTATGAAAGAGGTGTGTTTGTGTTTTTTTTTTATTTCAACAGTGAGCTACAAACACAATCAGATTATGAATGAAAAGTATGAAGTTCATCAACATTGAAATATATGTTATTATCAAAATAATATTTAACTGTTACAAAAGGTAGTGCAACTGTAGAAGCTTGCTCTGTTGTCTCACTGAAAGAATAACTTTTACCACGTTTTTACGGACAATATTGAGAGATAAATAGTAGCAGTTCTCACTATGTGTTAAATATCTTTGCCTTCAATACATTAAATTAGAAAGCTGACAAAATGATATTGCTTGTTAACATCTAAATGTAACTTTTTGCATGGAAAAAACCCTCAACTTAACTGATGTGTAGGTGATCTAGTATTTAGTATTGTTTAATGGAATGTATATCAGTGTATTAAAGTCAATACTTAATTCATTTAAACCAATATCTTTCTTGATTCTTTGTACAGTATGAAAAAAAGAGTCTTTGTACCTGAGCTGGAGTTCACTGCTGTGAGGAGTCCAGTTCTGTCTCTCACTCTCTGGTCCAGCCTGTCTGCATCACCTGGACACCTTAAACAAACAGATATATATGTAAAGTACCATGTGAACAAACAATATAACTGATTATCTTCTGTTGAACATGTTGGATTGTGTATTGTCCGAGTCAGGGTCCTTTTTATTTTACTGTAACTTTGGAAGTTGTGTTACCAATGCTTACTGTTTATTTGATACCAATTTGGTAATGCAATTAATTAAAAACAACACGGTTTGGGTTCGTTCTTCAGATGACTGTGACGTGTAAGCTCAATAATGAACTCCAGCTCAACCAACCATATTGTAATATCTAAGTAATCATCTGGAAATATGACATTAATAATTGTAATATACACACATTTTATTGTGAGGTTGATTTCACATACACTACTTCGACATTAGCTTGTCTACATAGTTGAGCATAGCAAATTTAAATTAACCTTAGCAATGCATACAGTTCCTACCTACATAATAACATATCTCTAAGTTACAACTTACAAGGATGACCTGATTTTATCAACCTCAAACAGAAGCCGTTTGTTCAACAGTATTATCCCACTTAACGCTTAACACTTGTCTATTTTGTTTTAACCTTTATATATACAGTCTATCATTTTAACTTGGAGGCTACGATTAGCATCGTTAGCACCGATGTAGCTACCACTCGCTTACACGCTAACCCAAGCCTTAAAATTCATTACGTAGCTGATTAAAATCATTAACACATAAATAAAGCACTCGAATTTCACTTACCGCAAAACCGCATTCATGCACCGTCTGTTTTAACCGCAGAGCGAGTCACAATAGTCCGATATATAAGCATGAAGAACAAACAACCACGGCCGGCTACAAGTTGTGTTTCCTGGATGAACTGACCAGGCAGAGTCCCAGTAGCTTCACGGAGCAGCAAGCAGAGAGACGAGAAGCTAGCAGCAGCAGTCACTTCACAGAGCCGTCACTCAATGTGACCACGCCCTAATTTATGCAACAACTTTAAGACCTAATATAAATAAAAGGGTCGTGTTAGAAAACAATTCACTCACAGATCCATAATCATGAAGGTGCAATCTAACTATATCGATAATAAAATGTATGGAGCCAGGGGTAGAAACATGTTTTTTTCTGCTGTAAAATTGGGCATTTTAACATGGGGGTCTATGGAGAGTGCTCCTTTCTGCAGCCATCGCCTATCGGCCAATATATGAACTGCAGTGTGTGGCACTTCCGTATTGGCGTCCCGGCTCTTCCCCAGAGTTTGCCGCTTGGTTTAATTCCATAATCTCGTGCTTTTTTGGCGTCCGTCAGGAACTGAATTTCAAAAGAAAAATAACCGGAAACAGACGTAGGCATTTCGAGCGATTACCCAAGATCCTCAGCTATGGTTTAAGCTCGCTGATTGGATGTTTTAGCCACAATGCATGCTGGGATTTGGTGTTTATATGATATGAAATCCGGAAAACTTTTTAAAAGAATAAAAGAATACTTAATTAAGAGTTTTCTTGCTTTTCCCTTTGAAAGTCATCACATAAAGGCATTGTAATACAGGTTTTGCATTACATATTACAGATCTGCCGTAGTTCTTTATTTATAGAGCCCTGATGAGAAGACCTTTGGAAAAACTGGAAGAAATGCCGCCGAAACTGAATACTTGACGTGGATCATAAATATATCAACAATTAAACAACATCTTCAATTTCTCTTCACACAATACGTCTCCTTGCAGTATCAACACTAATTTGGCTGACTTTTACATTTGATATAATTCATAGATAGGTTATATTTACACCATAACGGTGCACAGCTGATATAAAAGGACTTGTAGTTTTTAAAGATATTACTGATTTTCTTTGAATATAAGAATGTAAATACTGAGTCTGAAATAGTATAGCAATATGCTCTAAAATTATCTGAAAGCATGAATAAAACTACACATCTTCAGATGTTGTACATACATAAGTGTCCTACACTAATAATACAAAGCTATTATGGCTGTGTGTACCTTGTACAAAAAAGACTTTAAATGTCTGTTGGAAACTGTCAGCTCTCTAAATGCAGAGGTGTTCATCAGTGGCCCTCTACCGCCAGTTAGAAGAGGAGTGGAGAGATTCAGCAGATTGTTTGCACCGAACACGTGGCTTTCAACTGCCTGTACTGACCATTCTGTCAATTTTATTGACAACTTTAACTTTTTCTGGGACCGCAGACATCTTTTTAAGGCAAATGGAGTTTGTCTGAACAAGTCAGGAGTGAAATTGTTTATCTCTAACGTATTCAACTGCCTACGTCATCAATCTGTTCCCTCTGCCAAGGACAAGCAACAAGAGGAATCAAAACAAGAGAAAGACACAACACATCGCTCAGAAAACCTTGAAAATCTATCACTGCACCCGCCTGAGGAATGTCTTGATTATGGGAGACAAATGGAGGAGTCTCCACCGCCCTTCAACCCCCCTATCACCTCTGAGGATACTCTTCCTTCACCCCACAGCTCTCTCTACTCTCCATTCACCCTTTCACCCTCGTCCACCCTCCTGGAGATGCACATGAAGGAGATACAGAGGGTTGGCACCGATTCCTTCCTGGAGTTCAATAACCAAACAAAGGCGATACGCAGGGTTGGCAGCATGTCCTTTACCCCCGCTCCTCAACGACGCCCACCAAAATCACCGCAGAGACGCGCACCATCTCCCCCGTCTTCATCACCCTGCCTACATCAACCACCTCCCCCCCCCTGGCAGCATGTCCTTTACCCCCGCACCATCTCCCCCGTCTCCATCACCGTGCCTACGTCAACCACCTCCCCTCCCTTCAAGAAAGCATCTGCAGTCTCCGAAGCCTGATAAGGATGTGTGTGTACAAAATGCAACAAACTCTTACTGATATGTGCTGGGTCCAGGGTCAAGGGCATATGGCACTCTCAACTCTTTCCAGGACATGCCAGGGCCCTGCCTGCCAGTAGCGTTGCCGATATCTGTGTTGATAGGTAATAGATTAAGAACGGTGAATCAGCTTAGAAACAGGAAGTGCTCAAACGTTTGTGTGAGTTTATCAAATTTAGCAGTGATTAGCAGTGCCACAGCTTGTCATAAAAAATCTTACTGATAGTGTATCTAACAAACTTAAACTAGCTTTATTAAATGTCAGGTCTCTGGCAGGAAAACATTTTTAATTAATGATTTTATCACTGAGCACAATCTTGATTTTATGTTTTTAACGGAAACTTGGATTGAACAAAATAACAGTGCAGCTGTTCTTATTGAATCAACCCTTCCCAACTTTAGTTTTATGAGTCAGGAAAGAATGCATAAGAAAGGGGGTGGAGTTACTATTTTGTTCAATGATTCCATTCAATGCAGGAAGACATCTTATGGGAACTTTGCTTCTTTTGAATATGTGGCCCTTCAGCTGCTCTCGAGCTCTGTTCCTAAATATCTATAGACCACCCAAATACTGTGCAAGCTTTTTTGATGACTTTACTGAACTGCTGTCTATAGTGTGTATTGACTTTGACCGTCTAGTCATTGTTGGTGATTTTAACATCCATGTTGACAACCCCCAGGACAGAGGGGCTAAATAACTGTTTTGTGTTTTTGATAGCTATGGACTGACTCAGCATGTGACGGAGCCCACGCACAATAAGGGGCACACTCTGGACTTAATTATCTCAAAGGGTCTGAATATCTCTAAGGTTGTGGTGACTGATGTTGCACTCTCTGATCATTCCTGTGTTTTCTTTGAGAGCTCTATTTCTGTTCACAAAAATGTTCAAAAAGAGGTAACCACAAAGCGATATTTAACTGAAAATACTAGGGAAATGTTTACTCAGAATTTTCTTCCACACTTGCCCCTGCTAACATCTCAGTAAATGAGCTAGTAGATCATTTTAATTCAAAAATTAAAAATGTTATAGATGCCATTGCTCCAACTAAGGTAAAGGAAGTGACTGGGAAGAAAATATCTCCATGGAGAAAGGCCATGACCGTGAGTATCGAAAAGCTGAACGCAGGTGGCGAAAAACAAATTTCCAGGTTCACTTTGAAATCTATAAAGAGAGACTTGGCCTTTATAATTTGGAATTGAAAAATGCACGACAGTCTTTCTTCTCTGACATCATTACCAAAAACAAAAACAATGCACGTGCCTTGTTTGCTACCGTCGACAGACTAACTAACCCCCCAGTGTCAGTAGCCTCTGAATTTCTATCCACCAGGGCATGCAATGATTTTGCCTCCTTCTTCACTGACAAAATTCAGAAAATCAGACTAGCAGTCAGTGCCTCTGCATCAGGTACAGCAAATATGTTGTCCCTATGTCCACCTAATATCAATTCAAACACCATGACACAATTCCATCAGATTAATGATAAAAACCTAGAGGACATTATCCAACTTCTGAAATCCTCCTCCTGCTGCCTTGATATTATTCCAACAGGATTTTTCAAAGATGTTTTTTGTTGCATGGCCTCAGATCTACTTCATATAGTAAACAAGTCTCTTCACTCAGGTGTTTTTCCACAGGCCCTCAAAACTGCAGTCATTAAACCGCTCTTAAAAAAGAATAATCTAGATGCTTCAGTAATGAACAATTACAGGCCCATATCAAACCTGCCATTTCTAGGTAAAATCATTGAAAAAGTTGTTTTTCAACAGTTGAGTAATGTCTTGCATTTAAATAGTTGTTTTGATGTGTTCCAGTCAGGCTTTCGTCCAAACCACAGCACTGAGACTGCTCTTGTAAAGGTCTTCAATGACCTCCACTTAAACACAGACAGTGGCAGAACTTCAGTGTTAGTATTATTAGATCTCAGTGCTGCGTTTGACACTGTTGACCACAACATATTACTCGACCGACTATATAACTGGGTGGGACTTTCGGAAATAGTTCTAAATTGGTTTGAATCCTACTTAAAGGACAGAAAAAACTTTGTTTCTATAGGTAAATACACATCCGAGTTGACAAATATGACATGTGGGGTACCTCAAGGCTCCATCTTGGGGCCTCTTCTCTTTAACATCTACATGCTACCACTGGCTCAGATAATGAAAAACAACAAAATAAGTTACCATAGCTATGCGGATGACACACACATTTACATAACAATTTCACCAGGAGACTATGCTCCAATTCAAAAACTGAGTAAGTGCATTGAACAAATCAATGACTAGATGTGTCAGAACTTTCTCCAATTAAACAAAGATAAAACTGAGGTAATGGTTTTTGGAGTCAAGGCAGAACGTATAAAAGTTAGCGCTGAGCTTCAGTCTGCAATGTTCAAAACAACAGATAAAGCCAGAAATCTAGGTGTAGTCCTGAGTTTCAACAGTCACATTAAAACAGTTACTAAATCAGCCTACTATCACCTAACAAATATATCTAGGATTAAAAGACTAATGTCACAGCAGGATTTGGAAAAACTTGTCCATGCTTTTATCTTCAGTAGACTGGACTACTGTAATGGTGTCTTTACAGGTCTCACTAAAAAATCTATTAGAAAGCTGCAGCTAATTCAGAACGCTGCTGCTCGAGTCCTCACTAACACTAAGAAAGTGGATCACATCACTCCTGTTCTGAAGTCTTTACACTGGCTTCCTGTGTGTCAAAGAATATATTTCAAAATACTGCTGCTGGTTTATAAAGCTTTGAATGGTTTAGGCCCAAAATACATTTCTGACCTACTGCTAAATTATGAACCATCCAGATCTCTCAGGTCTTCAGGGACTGGTCAGCTTTCTGTCCCCAGAGTCAGAACTAAACATGGAAAAGCAGCGTTCAGTTATTATGCTCCAAATATCTGGAACAAACTCCCAGAAAACTGCAGGTCCGCTGCAACTCTGACTACTTTTGAATCCACACTAAAGACTTTTCTTTTTGCTGCTGCTTTTAATTTAACTATTCACATCTTAAACTGCACTGTAACTTTTATCCATGTATTTTTTCTTTTAATGTGTATTTTATTATCTTTTCTTTTTAATGACTGATTTTAAATGCCATTTTCTTAATGTCTTTCATTTTCTTGTAAAGCACTTTGAATTGCCTTGTGTTGAAAGGTGCTATATAAATAAACTTGCCTGGCCTTGCCTTGCCTTGTGTGCACCACCTAGTTGTTAAAGCACGTTATTTAATGATTGTTTTTATGTGTTATATTTGATTAAACAAATATTAAGAGTACATACTTTCATAGGGGGAAAGTAGAAGGTCTGTGATAGAAATATAGAATATAAAAAATCAAGAAAATACTGTAAGTGATCTCTACAATAAAACAGTTTAGTGCAGGATGTACAAAGATATTAATAGGAGGATGTGCAAAACAGAAAAACGTATTAACCTTTATTTAAACATGAAATAATACTTTAGATTAAGGTCTTCTTTTAAATACGATAACAAGTTTGGGGGTATCTACAGATAAATATTAAGCCTGACAAAGTACTTAACGTCTAATATATTGCTTTTGTGTTTGTTTTTCGCGCGCTTCAGCCGGACAGTGAAAGTGAGTGCACCGCTCTAATGGGTCCTGAGTGCACCGCTCTAATGGGTCCGACTAGAATGACGAATAACGTTAGTTCCGTCTATTCCGTCATTCAATAAATCGTGTAATAAATCATAAATTTTTCATTTTTTTCACCTTTTTCACTTTTCATTTTTAGGGGGGCCACAGGGGGGTCAGAGGTCAGTGTTAGGGGGGCACTGCCCCCCCCCTGCCCCACTAGAACCGCCCCTGGCCAAAAAAGCCAGAGATTATGGAATTAAACCAATAAATAAAAGCAAGGATAATTGTGTGTTATTGGTGAGTAAATATCAGTGTGTTATTTTGAAAACAATAACAAATTAGAAGGAAAAAAAGATTTAAAAAATACAGGTGTCAGTATTCTGAGGCTCTGAGCCCCATTTCTTTTCCTCACAGACGACAACAAAAGTCTGAAATTATACGATTTAAAATAATAGCAATAATTGTGGCTTGATATTGAGTAAGAACCATAGACTGTAACGGCCCCTACACACAGCGGCGTGCGTTGTCGCGGGGGGCCTGAAACTCGACCAACAACCAATCACATGAATCTCCCCCCCCAGACACACAAGCACGCGGTTTGATTGGCTAGAGCTTGTACTGGCATATGATTCGATTGGCTGACGCCTCCGTCGAGGCGTCAAAAGTAGAACATTGCTCTACTTTTGCAGCGAGCACCGCGAGAGAATCTTGCTCCCACAATGCAGTTCGGCAAATTGTGACGTCACCCCATTCAAAGTGAATGAGCAGAAGCGTTGAAGCGGCAACACGCGTGTGTGTAGGGGCCGTGACAGAATATGTTTTTATGAACCACACAGCTTCCGGTCTTCCACGACCCGACCGGAGAAAAAGACGTGCTGCAGGCACGAAACACATTACCAATAGAAATACATTGCTTTTAAAATCGTGCTGTGCAACACGAATAAAAAAAGGGGAAAATCGTGTTGGTGAACACGAATCAATAGATTAAAAATCGTATTGGTGAACACGAAATGCCATGAGACTGGGTTGCGAGATACGGCTGATACTTGCGCATTAGTTTCTGTTATGGATCAGTATCAACAGTCCTGCCAGTAACGTTACTACATTATCAATACTACTTTAGTTATAGCCTGATATATGATTGCTAACTTTACAATGTTGTGATGTGACTGACGTTAGCTAACATTAACTGTAGCTAACGCCGGTCACTCACCAAGACAGCTGCTCTGTTCTCCACTGGTTCTCCTCACACCACAGCTCAATTTCTCTTCGATGGCCGTTATTTTTTCTAATTCTTGGCTGCTCCTGGTCTCTTGGACGCATAGCAGGCTCATACTTATAATCATATGCATTCGAATATATATTTTCAACCTCTTCTGTGTCAAAACTAGCATTGTGACCCGTGTTTATTCATACGTTAGACCGGCCGCTCTCCCCCATGTTACGTCACACGCGGGAGGTCCGGGGGCTACTTTTTCACCTTTTTTCTGGCCCGACAAAATCGTGGTTCTATCGGGGCCAACAAACAGGGCTGAGTCCGGCTGAGTATGCTAAACTAGAGAGACAATTGCTGGCAAGGGGGCTACAACTACAACAAGATGAACATATTTGACCGTGATTTAATAGTAATACACGTTTCAAAATGATGCCGAAGTAACAACATCATAGTGGTTAGTAAAAAACATGAATTAATGCTTTGACAAGTCTGCAGACAGACAGGCAGGCGAAAAACCTTTTAAAATGCGTGATGCATCTTCTTATTAAAGACACATGCATTTCCAAACATTTGGTCTACCTACGCTGTAAAATGTATTATCTCTTCGATTTACACACGGCATCTATTGCACGTCTGTCCGTCCTGGGAGAGGGATCCCTCCTCTGTTTGACAGAGGGTGTCGTATTGTCATACTGATATTCTTTACAAACTGTGAAGTCCACTGAGAGAAATGTAACATTTGTGATATTGGGCTATATAAATAAACATTGATTGATTGATTGATGATCAAAAGATTCAGAGAATCCGGAGAAATCTCTGCACTTAAACAAAGCCGAAAACCGAATGTCGGTGACTTTGATTCCTCAGGCGGCACTGCATTAAAACCAACATCATTCTGTAACGGATATTACCCATCAAGTCCTCCAACTAAAATGACCAAATTGGTCGATTGTTGAAGGGCTTATTACGACCAAATAGGTTGATTGTTCAAGCGCTTATTACGACCTATAATCAAGTTTTCGACATCTAGTGCTCCCGTTGACTGCAAACGCTCCGGTGGGTCGTATATTCACAAATAACCCTCTCTGGAAAATCCTAAACTGTAGGATAGTTTGGCCATTAAACTGCTTTTTGATTAGATTTATAGCGAGAAGTGTATATTGTACTTTTAGAATCCACGTCCAGTGAATGTGTGGGATCTATAGTTTGATAGATATTACGAAGATTATTTGAGGTCTCGCCAGGAGAACGTGTATATACTACGTCTTTCCCCCTATTCAATTCTATTGACGGCAGCGTCCATGTAAAGTTAGCGTCAATCCCCACAGGGTGAAAACAGTACGTTTTCATAATAAAACCGTATTCCCCTAACTGTCAAATGATTTTACAGTGATATCTGCAGTACTCATACACTAAAAAATATCAGTTTTTCCTTTCATTGGTTTAAATTGTGTACACTGCTTTTGTGTTTTTCTCATAGGTTTTTCCCTTTCGATTCTGAGAGACACATTTATTTTTTCAGAGGTTTTGATATAGGCTAAAACATCGAACTACCCATAATCCTCAGCTATTGTTGAAGCTAGGTGATTGGATGTTTTAGCCGCAATGCACTTTGGGATATGATGTTTATGCGATGTGAAATTCGAAAAACATTTAAAAAATAATAAATAATAATGCTTTATTCCGAGTGTGCTTGCTTTTCTCTTTGAAAGTCATCACATAACGGCATTGTAATACACGGTTCGGCTGCATTAAATATTACACATCTGCCATCGTTCTCTATTTATAGAGCCCTGATTAGAAGACCTTTGGACAAACTGGAAGAAACTGAATATGTGACGTGGATCATAAATATATCAGCAATTAAACAACATCTTCAATTTCTCCTCACATAATACGTCTCCTTGCAGTATCAATAGTAATTCGGTTGACTTTTATATTTGATCCAATTGGTAGATCGGCTATATTTACAGGTTAAGGTTGAACTCACGCCAGGCCCGGTGGCAACTTTTTTTCCACCGTTTTGACTTTACGTTGTCTTTCAGACCCGGGTCCAAGAATGGCAAACCTGACCTCCTCTCACTCCTCCATGACCAAGAGCCCATGGCCAAGGATCCAGAGCCAATCCTTCCACTGTCCCGTGTGGTTGGGGCGGTGACATGGCCTATAGTAGATCAGGTGAAACGTGTCAATGGTGAGGGGCCGGACCCTAGTGGCTGTCCATTGGATAGGCTAATCGTGCCTGAATCCATGCGGTCACAGTATTCATTGGTCTCACACATTACTGCTCACTTGTCATCCAAGGGTCAAGCGGACCGTATTCGTCGTTCAACAGAGGTTTTGGTGGCCATCCTTGGTTCAGGATGTCTCAGAATACGTGGCTGCCTGCGTAGTTTGTATCAGGAACAAGACATCATCGAAATCACAGATGGGACAGCTGCAGCCTCTCCCCGTCCCCAGCAGGCCCTGGTCAGACATTTCGTTGGATTTCGTCACGGGTCTTCCTCCATCCAAGGGTAGACAGGTTCTCTAAGATGGTCCATTTTATTGCCATGCCAAAGTTGACGTCAGCTAAAGAGACTGCTCAGGCATTATTGACTCATGTTGTCCGTATTCATGGTCTTCCCAGAGACATTGTGTCGGATCGAGGTCCTCAGTTTTCCTCCAGGTTCTGGAAGGAGTTTTGCCCCCTCCTGGGAGCGTCCGTCAGCCTCACCTCAGGTTATCATCCCCAGTCCAACGGATAGACGGAGTGGCTGAACCAGGAGCTGGAGACGTGCCTGCGCTGCCTGGTTTCTCAGAACCCTGCGACCTGGAGCGAGCATCTGACATGGGTGGAGTATGCATGCAACACTTTGCCCACCTCTGCTACCGGTCTGTCTCCCTTTCACTGTGTCTTTGGCCATCAGCCTCCTCTATTTTCAGAAACTGAGAAGGAAGTGGTGGTGCCTTCTGCTCACGCCTTAGTCAGTCACGGTGGCGGATCAACGGCGGCAGGCGGCACCTACATACAGACCGGGGCAGCGGGTGTGGTTGTCCACAAAGGATCTGCCAATCAGGGTCTAGTCAAAGAAGCTCGCTCCAAGGTTTGTGGGTCCATTTCCTGTCACTAATGTAATTAATCCTGTATCTGTCCGCCTCCGTCTGCCCAGGTCACTACGGGTTCATCCAATGTTCCACGTCAGCCGAATCAAGCCGGTTCTGGACAGTCCCCTGGTTCCACCCTCCAAACCCCCCGTGTTGTTGATGGTAGTCCGGTGTACTCTGTGAAACATCTCCTGTCAGTCAGAAAACGAGGCTGAGGTTGTCAATTCCTGGTTGATTGGGAGGGCTACGGTCCTGAAGAACGGTCCTGGGTCCCGTCAAGTTTTATCGTGGGCAAAGACTTAATCAAGAACTACTACAGGTGTCACCCTGAGGTCCCGGGCCGTCAGGTGTCATCCTTAGAGGGGAGGGTACTGTTGTGCGTAGACGGCTCTGCTAGGATTGTTCCCTAGTTTAGGTTTCATGTTATGTGTTTAGATAGGTTCCTGTTTTATTTTGATAGTCTTGTCTACCCTCATGTGTCTAAAGTACATTTCCTGCCTTGTCTGTTTTCCCGCTGTTGTGATTGTCTACACCTGGTGAGGTCTGTCTAGTATATATAGTTCTCGACAAATCATTTTATTTATATTTACGTTTTATACACTTTATTGGAATTGGGGTTTGTACAAACCTTTATTTTCCGAGAGTAGGGATTACCAGGGGAGCCAGCTCCAGCAACAACAGCTTCCAATACATTTAACATATACGAAAGAACAACAGCACTCACACCATCCCTAACTATTTGTACTAACAAGACAGATGGAGGCCAAAGATGCAGACAGATCACATCAGGACATCTGTCACTTCATGGCAACAGCCTCCTTAATAAGTGACAAGGCTTCCTCACCCGTGGGCACAGGATGGGGGGAGGGTGGCTGTGCGAAGCAGCCGTCAAAGTCATGTGGTGCCCTTTTTTAAACAACTTGTCCCAATTACAGCCTATCACATGCAAACCGTGCCCTTGATTATCATGGGCAGAATACATCAAAGCGTCCCTGACACGAGGCTGTGCGGTAATTAGTGGACTTCACGAGGAGGGTTTCATCACCAAATGTTTTCAAAATACCCAACGTCTTCATTTGCAAGAGGGGGGTTGGTGGTTCATGTCGGGAGAGAATGATGCCCTACAGAAATAATTAAAACATAATTACAGCTCATCAGCTGTGCAAGTGCTCACAAAGTGCTGTCGCTGAAGATCCGCCGCGTCCTCCGGGCATCCAAAAATGCTCATGTCTTATTAGCAGGGATACTGTTGAGGAGAAAAACACCCCTTTCAAATCAAGAAGAAGTCGGACAGGTGCACTGAAAAAACAATAGAGTTGACTTTAATTAAAACAGATTTCAAACAACTGTATTAGGTTAGTTGGAAGCATTAATAATATGTTTAAATAAAAGATAGGTTTAACTTAATATTATTGTTTTCAACTAACCCAATACAGTTGAAACCAATTTTAAGTCAACGTTTCAGTTTTTTCATTTTGATTCAACAGTTGTTGTTGTTGGGCAGTGTGTGTAATATCGCTCAACACCTTTGACATCTGCTACTAATACACTGATAGCTATTTTATTCTACTAAAATACCAACAGTCCAAATTCAAGTTAGTTTTTCTGGCTGTTAAATGCACTGAGAAAAAACTGAAACGTTGAGTTTAAATAAATGTATTACATCAACACATTTCACATAAATGTATTAGGTTACTTGAAAACAATAATATTAAGCTGAACTTAATGTTTTACTTAATATTGATTTTAACTTACCTAATACAGTTATGTCGACTCTTTTCAGTTTGGTCAGTGTGGTGGGCTTATTATGCTCCATAAACAGTTGTGTGCCAAGGTAGTGTTGCACGGTGTACCGATACTTGAACGGTACCGCGATACCCTGCCGTTAAAAACGTTACGATTCCTCCGTTTCATTAGTATCGGTACTTTAAGAACAGTGTTGGGCAAGTTACTTTTAAAAAGTAACTAGTAATAGTTACAGCTCTCAAAAAAGTAACTAGTTACTTTATTAGTTACTAAATTATAAAAGTAACTAGTAACTATACTTCTAGATTTTATTTTGTACTTTTACATTTTTTGTAAATGTTTTAGATCCCTGCAAACCAAGGGAGCTAACACATCAACACCTCGCCGACCGGCATCCAGAGCTGTTTAAAGAATTTAAAGACAGACAGGTTAGCGAATGTGATAGATAACATAATTACATCATGCTCAAGCCCTCAAATCTAAGTCAAACAAGTGTTATTTTTTTTACTTTAAAAATAATAACAATACAAATACAAGTTTTTGTGTTGTTCTGTGGCACAGTAAGAGAAAAGACAACTACCGACATGTCGCTACATTAGTTAGGTGCTTCAGGAGATTGGCATTGCTGTTATTCGATGTGTACAATGCTTTCTGTTCTGCACACAGTTTACATTTGACCGTAATATTTTTTCCGTCCTTTATCCCCACAAATTGAAAATAGTGGTTATATCTCCAAGTTGTAAATAATAATAATAAATGATATTTATATAGCGCCTTTCAAGGGACCCAAGGTCGCTGTTCATGGTGGACAAACAACAAACAGACAATCAACGGGCAAACCAAATAAATAAATAAGGAAGCCGGGGTACCAGAAAAGGGCTAGGGCCCGAAGGACAGGGTGAACAGGTGTGTTTTTAGTGATGATTTGAAGATGTCTGTGTTGATTAGATAGATACACACTCCTACCACGAGGTGTCGCCACATAGTTGTGACCTATGTTTAAATCCACATGTACGGTAAATTGCCCGAACAAGAGCTCTTGATTAAACTTGGCTAACACTTTAGCATGGAGCACGAGTCAGTTTATTAATAGACCAACAAACAAAACATGGTACCAGGAGTAAATTATGAAGTAAAATAATAACACATTAAGTGAGGAGTTGTGACAAGCGACATGGATTCATTAAAGCCACCGGAGACGCTAACACTTTCGGGAAATGTCGACAGCAACTGGCGGACCTTCAAGCAGCAGTTCCAGCTTTACATCACGGCCATGGGACTGGAAACTAAGCCGGATGCTAGGAAGGTAGCGCTACTGCTAACTATAGCAGGCCCACAGGCGATAGAAGTGTACAATACTTTTGTGTATGAAGAGCAGGCTGATAAAGACAAACTGGATAAAGTGCTCGAGAAATTTGATGCCCACTGCTCACCCAGAAAGAACGAAACATACGAGAGATATGTATTCCGTTCACGTGTACAGCAGCATGAGCCTTTTGATAGCTTTCTGACTGACTTGAAGCTAAAAGCATAGTCATGCAACTTTGCTACGCTGAGGGACTCCATGATACGGGACCAGATCGTTTTTTGGCGTGGAGGATAAAAGGTCAGAGAAAGGCTGCTAAGGGAAACGGAGCTGACATGTGAAGCAGCTATAAAAATCTGCCATGCAAGCGAGCTGTCCCAAATGCACGTCAGGACTTTCAACGAGATGGCGGGCGCGGCTAACGTGAGTGATGGCGCAGCAGCAGCCAAGGCAAATGGCGCGCACAGACGGGGCCTACACAGTGGCCGGAAGAAGGGACATTCAGCTGTAAGCGCTGCGGCTCGAAGCACAAACCATGACAGTGTCCGACATTTGGTAAGCAATGCTCTAATTGCCAGGGCCAGAACCATTTAGCTAAGCAGTGCTTCTCAAAAGGAAATGAGAGGAAGAAAGGAAAGTCTGTAAACATAGTGGAAGACGATGATTTAAGTGAGAATTTTTTGTTGGCATGGTGAACTGTGAAACTGAGCAAAAAGAGGTTAATGCAATCAGAGAAGACAAATGGATAGCTCCACTGATGATTAACGGGACAATAATAACTATGAAACTGGATACTGGTGCAAAAGCAAACCTGATGAGCCTGTCTGACATCAAGGCAATGAAAGATAAGCCACAAATTAAAAAAAGAACACAGGCACTAAAAGATTATAATGGAAAGAAAATCAACAGTTTGGGTGTGTGCATATTAAAGGTAACCTCAAAAGGTAAAGTGCACCACCTACTTTTCTCTGTTGTCGCTGATGGACTTGATACACTGCTGAGTGATAAAGCATGTGAAGATTTGGAACTTGTCAAGAGAGTATATTGCATCAACACAACTGTGAGTACACCAAATGACTCAATTGATGGTATAGTACAGAGTTATGCAGATGTGTTTAAGGGTTTTGGTGTGTTGCCCTTCACATACAAAATCCAGCTCAAAGAAAATGCACAGCCAGTTGTGCATGCTGCAAGAAGAGTTCCAGCGCCACTCAGAGATCGCTTAAAGAAAGAGCTAGACAGAATGACAATGCTCGGAGTGATAAGAAAAGTTGAGGAGCCAACAGACTGGGTTAACTCGATGGTCTGTGTAAAGAGGAAAAGTGGTGATTTAAGAGTGTGTATGGACCCAAAAGATCTTAATGAAAACATTAAGCGTGAACATTATCAGATACCCAAGCGTGAGGAAATCACAAGTGAAATGGCAGGTGCCAGCTTCTTCACAAAGCTTGATGCGTCTCAAGGCTTTTGGCAGCTGAAACTGGATGAAAGCAGCACCAAATATTGCACCTTTAATACACCATTCGGCAGATATTGCTTCCTCAGACTGCCCTTTGGGATCCTCACAGCATCCGAAATATTTCACAGAGTGATGGAGCACATCATTGAGGGACTGGACGATGTTCGAACATATGTTGATGACATCATTGTGTGGGGCTCTACACTACAAGAACACAATGAGAGGCTAAAAAAGATGCTGGAGCACATACACAAGTATGGACTCAAGCTTAACAAGAGCAAATGCGAGTTTGGAGTTCAAGAAGTTGTCTTTCTCGGAGACAAGCTCTCTGCACAAGGTGTACAAGCTGACCAAGAAAAGATCAGAGCCATAAAGGATATGCCAAGGCCCACAGAAAAGACAGGGGTACTTCGCATTATGGGGATGGTCAACTTCATAGGTAAATTTATTCCAAACCTATCTGCAAAGACATCTTGCATCCGTGAGCTCCTGCACAAAGAAAATGAGTTTAAATGGACAGTCAAACATGAGCAAGAGTGGAAAACACTCAGACAGACACTCACAACTGCACCTGTATTGAAATTCTTTGACCCAACAAAGAAGATTAAAGTTTCAACAGATGCTTCAAAGGATGGAATAGGCGCAGTGCTCCTACAAGTTGAAGGCGAGCATTGGAAACCAGTGGCCTATGCATCCAGGTCAATGACACAGACTGAATGCAGATATGCTCAAATAGAAAAAGAATGTCTGGGACTGGTTTATGGCTTGGAGAAGTTCCACAGCTACGTTTATGGCCTACCTTCATTCACAGTAGAGACAGATCATCGTCCATTTGTATCCATCATTAAAAATAATTTAAGTGAAATGACACCAAGGATACAGCGTCTCATGATGAAGATGCAGAGATATGACTCTCACGAGCACCTACAGTGGATTATGCGAGTACAACTGAAGAGGATGTAAAAGTCATGTGAACATGGTGTCTGCTGCTCTTCCTGTATCAGACACAAAGTCCAGACAGATAGCTGAAGAAACAGCAAAAGACACAGAGCTGCCGTGTATCATTGCAAATATGCAAAATGGATGGCCTGTAGGTTCCTGTCCGCTCTTCTACCACATCAGAGGTGAACTGAGTGTCGTTGATGGACTATTACTGAAACAACACAGGATTGTCATTCCACACACATTGAGACAGGAACTACTACAAAGAATACATGAAGGTCATCTGGGTGTTGAAAAATGCAAAAGACGGGCGAGAGACAGTGTTTTCTGGCCTGGAGTAAATAAAGACATCGAGAGACTGATTGGTACGTGTGACCAGGGGCGGACTGGCCATCGGGACGTTCGGAACGAATCCCGATGGGCCGGTACTGAAGTGGGCCGGTCGGACGATGTGGGCCGGCCGGTAACCGGCAGGGCTCGACATTATAAATGGCCCGCTGGCCCGGAACCACTATTTAGACACCCCGGGCCAGCAGAACGTACTTTCCACTTGCCCGCTCGGGCCACTAAAAGCCCTCGATCACTACAGACTATCGCGCCACCTAACCATTCGCCAAAATGTTTTTAATACCAGCGGTATCCGGCCAAGCGCCGGGCAAAAAACAATCTTCAAATAAAAGAAAGTCACCGGAGGAGTTAATGGAGAGTGACAGGGAGCATGAGAAGAAGAGGGAGAGAAAGTTTCAGCTTGATCGATGGAGTTGGCTTCTTGTGGTGCAGTGACGCGTCCTAAACCCCTTTATCGATTACATTTATAATTCGAAAATTATAAAAGTAGTGTAGACATGTGGAGATTGTCCGGCTGAACAAAACGTGCATTTATCAAACAGGTTTGTTTTCCACAGACCTTATTTCCAGCTATTTTCCAAAACCCTGTGGAGAAATATATAGGGTATATGATTTATTTATAATTTTACACAAAAGAAAAACAAGTCATTTTAATTTTAAGAATGTATTTGATCCTTTCATAACAATTTACTTTAAAAAAAACATTTTTAATGTATTTTTTGAAAACAAAATATAATGTGTTAACTTTTTTTTCCAGACACTTTTTATTTTTTAACATTGATATATACTTTTTCATTTTGAGGAACATGTGACTTACTGTCTATGGGCTGAGTACATTTAATTTGAAAATGATTTGTTTAAAGCACAATCTTTCTAAAGTCATTTATTTGATCAAAATGTATTACATACACTCCTCCTAAATGTCTGTTAAGGAGAAATGGTACATACTGTATGTGTGCCTTTTTCTGCTTTGGAACAAATATTCGTCCTCAAAACGGTGCGCATTGAGGTCCAATACTTATCCCGACGGAGAACATTAGTGTAATGTAGTGTACTGGACACGTCTGTACCCATATTTCTGGTGTAGTTAGGGGTGGTGTGAGAGCTGTTGTTCTTCGTATATGTTAAATGTATTGGAAGCTGTTGTTTCTGGAGCTGGAGCTGGCTCCCCTGGTAATCCCTGCACAGCTCCTCTCTTGTTTCAAGGTTTCCTCCTGCTCCTCTTCTGCAGGCCCTGATGTTCGGGGTTCAGTGCCACTGAACCATCTCTGATTCTCCATGTTTGCTCTGCTTTGCTCCCTGCTTGGCAGAGAAAGATTAGGGGCTGGGGTCCTGGGGTGCGTCTCCCACCCTCTCTCCGGTCCTCACACCCTCCCTCTCCTCAGCCGTCCTCGGAGATTCGAATCCTTTTAGCTTCTTCCTCAGGTAAAATTGCCAAGGACCTTGTGAGCCCTGGGTTCCCCTGGAGGTAAAATCTATAATGGAGTTTTGATTTGAGCAAGAACAGCCTTGAAAATGGACTTCTTTAACCAGGTAGCTGCCTCGCAGAAGGTCAACAGAACTCCAGGTGGACACAACATGCCACAACTGTGTTAGAAAAAGGCAGAACAAAGGAACAGTTTTTCTCCAAAGAAAGTGACCTGTAGACACTGTTGGAAATAAAAAGTCGAACTGATGCAGTGCACACTGAATTATTCAGCAACTCTTACAATATGAGCGTCAGGTTAGACATAAATCTATGCTGTCAGAATAATCTCTTCTCTCCTCTCATGTCCGTCATGGATTTATGGATTTATGTGTCATAAAAAGACTCCAGATGCATGATATTACCAAGAAAGTTGATCAGTTTACATTTAATCAATATTGTTGTTTTGCCGCCTGGACTCAAAGATAGAGGGCACCAGAGCCTCAGTTTTGAAGTGACTGCAGTCTAAATAAAGATCAGCACAAAGAATTTACTGTTGTTTTTATTTTGTTGTTTTATTCTAACCCTGAGCCACAGAGGATTAGTGTTGGGGTTACACATATTATTTTACTAGCTCTATAACACATCACATACATTTTTTTTTACAATATGCGTATATATATGTACTGTTAATATTTGTATTTATGTTTAGCTCATGTGCAATGCCATGTTTACATGCTGCTCTCACAAAGAAAAGCTAAATAAAAAGAACAATAATAATGTTTTTTTTTCTTTTATTGTGGATAATGAAAATGATTAGTAATAATACAAATTAAATACAGTTAATAAAAAAACAATATTCATAATTACTCATGTGTCTGTAGCTGTTGCAATACTATTATTGATGCTGTAATTCTAATTCCAGCAAAACCACACATTTGAAAAGGTTCCGTTGAATATGAATCAAATTAACATACAGTAAGCTTCTTCACAACACCAGATGTTGCAGACTGTGAGACGAGCGACAGAGTCTCAGAATTAGACATTTCACACAAATATGCTTCATTACCACTTTATTGATGTACCCTCTGCTGACGTTCAATTATTCATCAGCCACTCAAAAAAAACTGTTTGCTCTGCCTCAATTTATGCTCCGTATCAAAACAGAAATCACATCCCTGCTGCAGCCATAATCTTAGTTAATCAGCATCATTTAATGCACTTAGCAGCAGTGTTTCAAATTCAAATGAAACACTTGTGTAAAAGCAATCGCCGTCTGCCCTAGTTCTCATCGATGGTGGGTTTGTCAAAATGATGCAATTGGTCATTACCTCACATCAGACGCCTCTGAGACATAATTCTGCCTGACAGTTGGATTCTTGCTTTGACAGCCTCAAACTTGTTGAGTTTTCTCTAAATACTTGCCATTGCAATGAGTTAAGCATCCCCCGGAGGCAGCGCAGAGTTTTCCTTTTGAACAAACACCCGAGGGACGCCAAGCTGGGACTGCACGAGGAACCGGAGGTCTTACGGAGAGGGCTGTTTGGGTTTATCTAATGCTACAATGGGTAATTTCTTCTGCCACTGCAGAGGGAGGAGAAGAAAGGGCGATGAAAAGAGAGAAGGGAGTATGTTTAAGAGACAATCTTTATCTGGGCTTAATATCCCATGCTCAAGCAGAGTGGAGGATTTTTTTGTTGTACAGATCTCTTTTGTCAGATCCTACCTACCCATGGAAGACCCAGGGGCGCTCTAAGAACATACGCATCACCTAGATTTGCCTTCCAGCCCACTTCTCTCCAGCGGTTGCACCCTCTCCCCGCTGGCTTCTTTGTGTAGAAGAGACGAGTGAGCATTTTGGAAATCAAATTTCAGTTTGTCGGAGTAAAACTGGAGCAGACTTCAATTTGAATAGATTTATTGCTACATAATTGTTGCGAGCACATACATGCGCAAGAGCCTCTTCTTCTGCGCTTTGCCTGGCTGTGATATAAATATAGGGGGCTGGATGGGAGCTGCTGTGGAAAATAATGCTGTAATACTGTGTGTGTCCTCCAGAACCCATCTATATACAACTTAACTGTATTCTTAATTATATTCTGAGGTAAATATACATTCATCTTTAATACAGCTGCAGTTTTATTAAATTGGTTAATTGAAACACAACAAAGCAAAAGCTCATGGCAAAAGTCAATGTTTACTTTACGTGACACAAATACCAATCTCCTTGGTGGAAGTACCTAGTTTCATTGACCCACCTATTTTACCTCAGACCTTTTCAATTCCCAGGCTTGGATTTAAAACAAATTCACGATATGTCAGAAACAAGCGCAATTCGGGAGAAAATAAGTCTCTCTCAGAACGTTGTTGACAATGCAGTTTCGTTGTATGGGACATTATTTTTTACCATACTTCTAGCCCTTTATTTTGAGATCAAGTCTTTCATTTTTATTGCATCATAGCAACTCCATTTGCAACATCAGGAGGACAATATGACCGTTTAGGAGAGGGATGCACCATTGAGACCATTGAGACTTATTTCATAATGGCCAACGCAATCCTTTACTAAGTAATCAAAACTAGCTAAATTATAATCAGAAATCACTGCACTGAACAAACTGAAACGTTGACGCTAATTAAAGGTATTATGCCAACGAATTGGTTGAAAGCAAACATAATAAATTGAACCTAATATTTGTATTCAAATGTAATATTATTGCTTTCAACTAACCTAATACAGTTATATGGAATCTGTTGACACACTACATTTAATTAGTGTCAACGTTTCTGTTTTCTCTGTGTGTTTATGTGTCCATGAGCCAGAAGCCTGAGACCTGGACCGGAGAGGGTCTCTGAGGGCCGAGCCACTTTGCAGAGAGAGAGCAGGTACAGGAGTCATCATTGTCAGAAAGGAGTGCACAACACAGCTGGGACAAAGGAAGGTGATGGTGAAAACACGAGGTGAGGTGGAGATGGGGAGGGGGGGGGGGGTGGGAGGTTGAAGACGGTCCCAAAGCTCCCTGCCATAGATGACCAGAGTGTCCATCAGCGAGGTCTCACGGGTGACCACGGAAACAGCAGCGCTGGCAGAACTGAAAAACACCCATCCTGGGAAAGTGCTTTTTCTCCCGCCAGACGCCCAGTGATGGATTGGGCCAGCCAGTGCACACAATGCATTTGTGAAAGAGAGACAGAGAGAGGGGTGGAGGGGGGGCAAGGTCTGTCAGAAAAACACTTCCACTTTACTCCTAGAATGCACTAAAATATTTAAGAGTTCAATATTTATTTCATTATTCCACACGTCGGATGTGAGAATGGACACACACACAAATGGAAGCTTACAACAAAATGTTTGAAGTCACACACTCTGCTGTGCTGGACTGAGTGTTGGAAGTAAAGACAAAGAAATTACCCGATGAATATTTAATATACTTTCTATAGCAAAATCGGAAATTAACTACGATTAACACTTCGACAACTGAGGGCCTTGGAAAGTTGGGAATCGGTTTCCAGTTTGCCCGCGCTGAGGTTTCCCTCCTGAATGATGGAAATGCTTCAGCACCAACCACACCTGGCAACCTCAAGAGTCAACAGTATTGATTTAACCGCCGCATCCTCTCAAATCCATCCCCATTTCCTTTGAAGGCGAACATCATCCTTGATATCTGCCAATAGCTTACTTACTTAGGGATTTCTTCCTCTCCATCTAGGTTATATTAATTAATGCTTGCTTTTCTTAAATTAGCCCTCTGAGGAGCTATAACTCAAATTCCTGTATTTATGAAAGTAATAGGTTGAAGGAAAAAAATGCTAAACTGAAATAATTATGCGGCCCAACACTTTGCTTTGAGAATAAACTGCGAGAAACCTGATGAAATATGAATGTGCATTGGGTGCAAAGATAGTTAAATATTTACAATCCTGTGTTAGTCCACAACCCCAGTAAAGATGCTAGTCAACTGCAATAATTGCTTTACTGCAAAACTTTGCACTTGATTCATGGATTCACAGGGTGTTGTACAAGTCCACTCTGCTGTTGAAAATATAAATATATATATATATTTGAAACTGCTTGTACAACCCTGTATAGGTTCAATTTTTCTGCTTAATATAATCAGGCAGGTAGTTGCATCTTAAGCAGCAGTTAGGAAAGGCCACACTGCAGTAAGATGTTGAGGGAGCCCCTGAGGGACTGATCTTATATCAGGAGACTGTATATTCCTACGCTAAAGAGGCGATGCAAACCCACCGATGCTTGAATTATTAAAGACACTGTATGTTTTTCAAAGCCTTGATTTAGCTCTTTTAAGGAGCGGGATATGTGCTGTGTTGGTAGTGTTGTGGCCAGAGGTTAGGGATAGCAGGGAGGGAGGGAGAGGGGGGGCTATCAGAGGTTGGATTGTTTCTGTTTTCACCCCTCCCAACATCGGCCTCGTCTGCTAAAATGGCCTTTTACTTTCTAAGCATGCTTTTACTGCCTTTGAAGAGTTATTTTTGTTGATGAAAAGGATACGCCGCCTCGGTTAAAGCGAACCCGGCTATTCACAAGGTTGTCTAATACTTTCCCCTCCGTTTGGCTTATAAATGTATCATCAGTAAAGTACTCTAGTGGTCTCATGCCGTAGAACAGGTTCCAAGCTAAGTGGCTGAGGTTGAGTGAGTGAACAGGGGATGGAGAGAGATAGACGGGAAAACACGGGGAAGGAAAGAAACGGTTTAGCGGTGGTTGATCCCATAACAGAGTGGAGGAGTGTGTACTCAAGATTTTAAGACGCTAAAAGTCTGGAATTGGCTTTATCGATGACTCTCTTGATTCTGAGATACAGTACAGAGGCCTCACTTGTTAACAACTTGTATGTTAATGACTTGTATTAGAAGTGATCAATCTACTTTGGATGCAAGCGGTTCCCATCGCTTTGAAGTGAAGGCATTGATTGGTGAGAATATAACAGAATTAAACAATCGGTCCTCCTAAGTGCTGAGTGGAGCGCTCGGATATAGTAAGCCTGCTCTGCTTTCTATTAATAGACTGTGAAACAACATGGCAGATAGAACACAGATCACCACGCTGACATTGTACTGTAATACACACTGAGAGGCTGGAAGCATTCGGACAACCAACATCACACCCATGTTATTCCAGAACCGTGGATTTGCTACAAGGTCAATGTTTGGAATTAAAACACTTGGTTCAGCCCAATCTTTCAGAACAATTACATTCCCATTCAACAAAACAGCAGCATTGTCAAAATCGTTTCAAGGGGAATTATTTTTCTCTCAGATTCAGTTTATATTGATGTATCAAATATACATTTCCAATCGGAGGCTGTGAAGGGAGGAGGTTCTGGTGTATGGACTGCTTTACCCAGGTCAACATGTATTTAGATTTATGTTTTTAACTAAATTAACATTGAGGTTAGTTGCCTAAAAAACAGTATATTAACCTGTTAAGCCCTGAGCCTGTTTTTCAGGTCTCAGGCTTGATAATGACATGCCCAGAACAAATGACTATATCTTCACTTCTAAAAGGGGTGAATTAATAATCTTTTTTCTCAAGCAATGATACACCAGTGAGTTGGATGTAGAAAAGTCAGAATCAATATAGATGTTTTTATTTTAAAGTGAATTCAGATTGAACATAGTAAAAAAATGTAAATTATAGTTTCCGTCCAAAACCATTACTTATAGTGTAAACCAGTAGCGTGGCGTGGGGAAAAAATTAGGGGAAGCCAATAATACGTCCTTTCTTTTGGGTCGGGGGTGTGGTGGTCAATATAATAACGTAACCAGATGAGTGATTACAGCACCCGGTAAAATTTTACACACATTTGTATCATACAGATGCAGGACTTACACACGCCTGTTATCTAACCGACAGGTCCGCACGCACTCTCCAGCCGAAACTCTAATAAGCATTCATTCACAAACTAAATCAGGAGACCTTTCACGTTTTACGTCCGATTCGCTCCTTTTTTCCTCGCTGTACACAGCTCCAGTTTGGGCATTGGCCTGTCATCAGATTGTATTTGTTGTTGCTGCTGTAGCGGAAGTTTAGTACAATTGTGTTTGATGAAATACTCCAAATCTCCACCCTCCATAATTGCACTTGCTTCAGTTGCTTGCTTCTTTGAAACGGCGGTGAGAGTGATGCAGTGGCGCTATCTGTCTTCTATCGATTAGATTTATGATTCGAAAATTATAAAAGTAGGGTAGACATGTGGATATTATCCGACTGAACACAACGTGCATTTATCTAACAGGTTCGTTTTCCACTGACCTTATTTCGAGCTATTTTCCAAAATCCTATGGAGAACTCCCATTGCTTTTTTGTCGAGGGAAACCGAGCGCAGCTTACTTCCGGGTTTTAGGACGCGTCACTGCAACACTAAGTTGATGCGATTTGATTGGATTGTGAGGCAAGGGAAGCCAGCCGCCTCTGGCTTCCCTTGGCATGGCCCTGACTAATCACAGGTTGGTAGGGGCATGACATGAGCCTTGTCTGATTGGTCAATCCCTCCATTTTTTTTTACAAAGGGAAGCCAATTTCGGCTGGCCTCCTCTCGCAACAGAGAGTGCAATCTACTGTTTCACCATAGCATCTAGAGGGGCGCTGTTTCTCTCTTTGTAAAATACTCAATGAGAATGGGGGAGAGACGGGCCGGCAGCAACACACAACAAAGAATTTCCGAAACTAAAGGAAGTGTTTTTATTTATTTATTCAAATTATAACTACAATCAGAAAAAAACAGGGGAAGTCTGGCTTCCCTTGGCCTCCAGGAGAAAACGCCACTGGTGAAAACCACCCTTGAATGATGGGATAGTAGACAAAAAGCTTTAGGAATCCAAACTATAACATATAATAAGTACCCTGTATCAAGGTTGATGCAAAACACGTGACATTTGACTTTTTTAGAGAGGTTTAGAAAAAAAAACCCACCTCTGTGGTTATTTGGGTGGATTTACCGTATCTCTGGAACCCATCGGTCGATTTTGATGATTGACACCTCTTTTGAACCGTTAGAGCCAATAGAATCGAGAGGCAAGTTCCTAAATCCATCTAAACATTACCATTGGTGAATGAGAGTGATGCGCAGCCAGCATGCCCAAAACCGGAAGCTGGGTTACAGCTCTCATACACTCTATATGAAAACTAGGTTTAAATGTTATGATGGATTATCAGTGATCATTTCAAAGTGACACAGAGACATTAGATTAACCTTCAGCAGCGTTGTTATGCGTTGTAATGCCATTGAACACAACTTTTGATCAGAAAACAGCAAAGGTAAGACGTATTTGCCATTTGGCCCTGAAAAGTAGAGAATTAGGGAAGAACTGTATAATAAAAGTTCCACTCGGAATGACGAACGCCTTGGGGTGTCGGTAAGAACACAGGAATCTTGGTAGCGGTTAATTCTTTTACTGAAGATATCAACACAACAGTCACAGTATTACAGCCTTGGAGCAGGTGTAGTGTATGTATATGTGTGTGGTCTATCAGAGAGAAATACAAAGGTACAAGTATAATTAGCATCTATAATTCCAATATATTATACAGTGAACATATGCATAACTTTCGCATTAATAGTACTAAATAACATATTCTACCAGGCTAATTGACTGCTCAATAGGCAGGTTGTAATATAACCCTTCCACATACAAAGGAAACATACTGCACAGATAATTCCTTTAACTTACAGTAAAAAGGTTAATATGCCATCTAAACATTAGACATTGCCAACAGGGTCAAACATAACATTTCAGATGGAGAGAAGTACAGCTACGTAGTGCTAACATTAGCTTTGTTAGCTTAGCTCAACTTGTCGATAATAACCGGAGTTAGCAAACTCCAAAACAACTAATATGCCGTGAAAGGCTTAATACTGTCCAGTCCCATGTGAGTAACATTAACTTACTATTGGTCAGCGACGCACAAAGCTCACACACACTAAGCTGCCACTAAAGGTCCAGGCTTCCCTCCGTCGACATGAGTGCTTCTCTCCCTTTCTCCTAACAGCTGCGCTCCATGTGCTTGATAGTTACAATTGCGCGTGCCGCCAACAGAGGGCGCTGGAGTAACAGTCAGCAGGCTTTCCAACAGGCCCCGCAAAGTGAAGTTGTGTGTTGTCTTTGCTGGCCTTCGCTGCCGTGAATTTTGGTCGTAGAGTGATGATACGCATACCATTGGAATCTGTGGAATCTCAGCTTTCATATGATATCTAGTTTGTGCACATCCGATGAAGTAAAAAGATCGCTACCGTGAGTTCTGTGCTAAGTGTGTTAGCATTGTTTAGCTTAGTGCTAATTCAGAGGCTTGGTATTACCTGATTATATTGTCTGATAGCTGAGTTTCTTCCCGTTAAGTGGTATGACACATTAATAGGTTGTTAACCTGTTTTACACCGCCCCCCGGTACCGGGGGGAAAAACGCGTCATCTGCAGGAAACAGCATCTGAGGGTATCTTAATATTTAATAAACTATGAATGTTTTATATCCATGTAAAGCAGGGTTGCCAACTCTCACGCATCTGGCGTGTGACACATGCTTTCACTCTCAATCTCACGCTCTCACGCTGCCCAAACTATTCTCACGCCAAAAACAAGAATACCGAAGACTAGAAACGGTTTTGAAAACTTTTGTCAGGTAGTGATCGTCTTCTCAATAGAACATCTTTGATAATGTCTTCTGGCCAATCAGAATCAAGATAACGGCGTGGTGTTGTTGCAGGAAGTCCGGACGGAGAATACTTTTGCTGTAGTACATCTCTATGCATCGATACAACATTACGTGTTGATAGAAATCAACACGTAATGAAATAAGACCCCACGGTTTGATGATTGATAGGTGTGTGGGCTATCTTTCATTTTGACACACAGAACAATGGGGGCTATCCACTCTTATCCACAATGTAAAGTCATTCACAGCCTCTTCCCTCTTCAATGAGGAGCAGCAGGTTCAGCTTTCAGAACAAAGTAACAAAAAACTAAAATGGCATTCATTTTTTTAAATATGTCGTGTAGTAAAAGATTTTTCTTCTCAAGAGAGTACCAGAATGTGTATTTTATGTTAGTATTTCAAAAGATCTCCTGGGGGAGAATCCCCCCAGACCCCCCTGCAGGGGTTGGGTTTTCAGCATGTCAACTCTTTCACCTGTGGGGAAGTTGCAGGATTGGCTCCAGGTCGCCCTTTTTATTTACTACAAGACAAATGTGCCTTTTTATTTCATACAGTTCAATTTGGATTGAGACAGGGAAATAATCTAAACCTCACGCATGGCGTTTCACTGTCAAGGGGAGCGTGTATGTAATTACATTGCAAAAACTGACTTGAGCCCCACCACTGTATGGGACCCGTATTGCGCATGCGCAGATCTAAGATCCAGTAGAAATGATACAAAAATAAAAGTCTGATGCTTATTGTTCTACTAGGCCAAAATAGAGTCAAAGAGTATATGAGGGTGAGAGTGTGTTAATTAATATGTTTGGCAGTTTGGAGTAAGTCTGTAGATTTGTTTGTGTGTGTGTGTTTCATGTATAGCTCTCACGAAAATATTGATTTTGTTGGATACATTTTCCCGGAAATTATTGCGATAACCGATAATATTGTTGGCACCGTTGTATGACCATTTTAGACCCCTGACATAATGATAATATATAATAATAATTCAAGTACATCCTTTCAAACTGCTAGTCACATCCTCATGTAAATGGCAATTTATCGAGTTCATTTTTATTTATCGTACGATAAGTCAATAAAACAGTGGAAACAAACATGTGTTTCATTAGTGAATGAAACTGTGTGTCCTTTATAGTCTGTGTCCAATATTGTGTATTTGTATATATGGTATATATATCCTATATATATGCTATGGTCCCGCTGCTGACACGATAGCAGTCATTTCGTGCGCATATGTGTAATTAAACCCATATCAAAATCTCACTCCAGCAAGGTACCCAAAGTTGGCAACCCTGTGTAAAGGGAAGAAACATCATCATGATCATTTTGATTTTTTCTTCCAAAAAACCCACAAAGCTAACGCTCAGCCTCTGAATTAACCACGAGCGAAAAAATACTAACACATTACTGCACAGAAACTCACTCATAACACCCTTATTACTTATCTTAACTGCACATCCAACATATCGACTAGCATTGTGAGATGACACAGAATCGATAGGTACATACATCATCACTCTATGACAGGGATAACCAACTACATTTGGCCTAGGGCCAAAATGTATCAAATAGACACTTTCGCGGGCCAGCGATTTTTATATAGCCCGGAATTTTGAAGTTGTTGACCAAGGGGGGTGCTAGTGGAGCACGTTCAGGTACTGCGGAGCGCATTAGCAGACTCTTCCCGCTAACGAAGGATCACTTCTAGGCTACTGTCCCGCAGCTCCTGCCTCTCTGTTGGACTCTGTCGCAGCGGGGCTACTGCTGTGCTGCGGAGCGCACAAAGCAGACTCTTCACAACGAAGGATCACTTCTTCTTCAAGGCAGGGAAGGTTTCGCAGTACGCAGTCTACTGTCCCGCAGCTGCTGCCTCTCTGTTGGACTCCGGTACTGCACATTACTCACGAGACGTTGTAAAAAAAGTGGGGGGCGCACGCACTAACCACTCCGCCAACGCCACAGTCACCCCCGTCGTGCGGGCCAGATGAGAATGTCTGGCGGGCCGGATGTGGCTCGCGGGCCGCCAGTTGGTGGTCACTGCTCTATGATAAGAACTCGGGAAGATATTAACAAGAACCAACCCTGTCTCCTAAAAATTACGTTCCCACAAAACTAAACTGCATTCTCAATTACGTTTAGCAAGAAACGTATTTTCTCCCACGTTTGTTCATTATGAACTTATCTCAAATACGTTTATTTTCTACATATCTTATAGAAACAAATTTTCTCCCACGTTACGTTTCTTATGAACGTATCTTAAATACGTTTATTTTCTACATATCTTCTAGAAACATATTTTCTCCCACGTTACGTTTCTTATGAACGTATCTTAAATACGTTTATTTTCTACATATCTTTGCCATTTATTGTCTTGCTTATAATAATGATAATAGTCATTTATAAATATCATTTTAGAGCACACATTTGAATGGCTGTAATTTCGCCAGCTGTTACTCTCATGAGCGAGGCAGAAAATAATAGTTTTAACATGCCAAAAAGCTGCTGTGTCGTTTATTGCACCTCAAACATTAAAACAAATCCAGAGTTACGTGTTTCTGAACTTCCTCTAAGAAGAAAGGACAACAGAAGATCTCTGTGGCTTCAGGCTTGATCGCCGTTCAAATGACAGCGTTGGTTTCCCCAAAAGTGGGCGGGGCTGTAAAGTGACGTAGATTTTACTCATCTATTATTCAAAACCATTCTATTTATTCTAAGGTAAATTACATGCCATTTGTTTTTATTTTAAATCGTATATTTTTCCCGTCTGTGAGGAAAATAAATGGGGCTCAGAGCCTCAAAATACTGAAATCTGTATTTTTGAAATCTTTTTTTTCCTTCTAATTTGTTATTCTTTTCTAAATAACACACTGTTATTTACTCAACAATAACACACAATTATCCTTGCTTTTATTTATTCGTTTAATTCTATAATCTTGGGCTTTTGGGGGATTTGGGTGATGGGAGACACATCTATGGAATCACAATTTCAATAGCTTACCATTAAATGACGGATATGCCTTTCTGTCTGTGATGTTTTACAAATCAGATATTAATGTGTAGAAGTAAAACATGAGAAATAGTATAGCTATATCCTGTAAAATTATGTAAAAACATGAATAAAACTACACATCTTCAGATGTTATACATACAAGTGTCCTACACTAATAATACAAAGTTATTATTAGTATGCTGTGTGTACCTTGTGTGCACCGCCTAGTGGTTAAAGCACGTTATTGAATTATTTTTGTTGAATAATGTTATTTTTGTTGAATAATGTTATTTGATGAAAAAAATATTAAGAGTACATATCTTCAAAAGTAGAAGGTCAATGATAGAAATATAGAATATAAAAAATCAAGAAGATACTGTAAGTGATCTCTACATTAAAACAGTTTAGTGCTGAATGTACAAAGATATTAATAGGAGGATGTGCAAAACAGGCAAACTAATTAACCTTTATTAAAACATTAAAGAATACTTTAGGTTAAGGTCTTCTTTCAAATAAGAAAAAAGCTTTTGGGGTATCTATCTACAGATAAATATTAAGCCTGACAAAGTACTTAACGTCTAAAACTATGTTGAAGCACTTATTTGAACTGATATTATACATATGAATTATACTCTTATGTATGTAGATAGTATAAGAAATGTGCAGAATTTGACAGTTTAATGGTAGTGTAATGTACTGTTGAGGAACCTGTGACCCAAGTTGTTCATTCATTGCATAACTACACCGTAGTTGTGTATATGATATGTCAATAAACCTTTGAAAATCTTGAAATCTTGAAAGGTATGTGCAAAATATCAATTATATACAGTTTTTAATGAACTATTAGTAGAGAATAACGAGTAATGAATATACTTTATAGAGATCTGCAGATAAATGTTTCGTGTTTTCAAGCACCAACTATCAAATATCTCTCCTAATTGTTGGCACTTGACAATCACCTTTCCCTGAATTTTACTCAGGTGTAACTAAAGTCTGCTTTAAGGGTCATTAATCAGAATCTGCAAAGTAACTAAAATAAATGTAGTAGAGTAAAAATACCAGGTTAACCTCTGAATTGTAGTGGAGTAGAATTACAAAGTAACAATGAGCTGTCATGTGGGTATATATGAATTCTTCCCATTATGGATACAAGCGATTTTCACCCATTTAGTAATTACATGTTTTACATTAGTACACACCAATTTGTTTCCTATCGCCTAAACCTCCAGGGCTATACACAGTTTAAAACTGGCAACTTCTAATTTTGGGGAAAACAAAAACGTCTTTTAAAACTACAATTCCCAGTAGAGACGTGCCATAGAGCAGTGGTTCTCAACTGGTCAGGCTTCGGGACCCACTATATACTTGGTCAATACATCGCGACCCAACATTTTGAAGCATTCAAATCTATTCAACAAAAACTCGTGCTGTAATATATAGGCTTTTCAGCATACAATATTAATAAAAGTGAAGTACAGTGCATATATCCCTTATATCCCTTCACAGAACTAAAGTATGCTTTTAAAAAAGGTTTAATGAGATGATGGAATCAAAGCTGAACTATATAAAAAGGCACGCATGCTGAAAACCCAACCCCAGCAGGGGGGTCTGAGGGGATTCTCCCCCAGGAGATTTTTATAAATACTAACATAAACTATGCATTCTGGTACACTCTGAGAAGAAAATAAATAAATCTATTACTAGCCGACATATTAATAATATTTTATGCCATTGTTTGTTTTTCACTTTGTTCTGACATCTTGCTGCGAGAAGAGTAAAGAGGAGATAGTCTGTGTGACTTACTTTAAATTGTGGGTAAGGGTAGATAGCTCCCATTGTTCTGTAACCTGTCAGTCATCAGACCGTGGGTCATATTTCATTATGTGTTAATTTCTATCTGAAGTTGTAACCATGGATTTATAAAGAAGAGTTCTACCGCAAAGTTATTCTCCGTGGGGACTTCCGGCAACAATCTTGATTCTGATTGGCCAGAAGACACATCAGCAAAGATATTTTATTGAGAAGATGATCACTATGTGACAGAAGTTTTCAAAACCGTTTATGGTCTCCGGTACTTCCAGTCCAACGCCGACTGCATGCACAGCGTTAGAAAATCGGGCCTTCAAAATAAAAGTTGTTTTTTTTTCCCCATTTTTTTTTCTTCACTCACACATCCGCGACCCACTCGAAACGGGTCCGCGACCCACTTTGGTTCGCGACCCACAAGTTGAGAACCACTGCCATAGAGAACATGTTGCGAAACACAATAGCCAGCATGTGTAGTTCTCGGGGGGAGTTCAGTTTTGAATAGTCTGCCGTGGTTTCGTTCCATTTCAAAGAGCTTGACGCTTGGCGTAACCTTGGCGCACTGTCACTCCAACATCCAATCCCAGAGCTTGATGATTAATCACGGGGTTTGTCAACGGGACTGTAGTCCCAAACGATAGCTGGGGATTATGGGTAGTGTAGTGTCTTCGGCCATCCTAAACTGGATATCATATCGCATTAACAACACCACATCTGGCGTCACAGAGATCTTCTGTTACTGTTCTTTCTTCTTAGAGGAAGTACAGAAACACGTAACTTTGGATTTGTTTTAATGTTTGAGGTGCAATAAACGACACAGCAGCTTTTTGGCATGTTAAAACTATTATTTTCTGCCTCGCTCATGAGAGTAACAGCTGGCGAAATTACAGCCTTGCCTACTGATTTCAAATGTGTGCTCTAAAATGATATTTCTAAATGACTATTATCATTATTATAAGCAAGACAATAAATGGCAAAGATATGTAGAAAATAAACGTATTTAAGATACGTTCATAAGAAACGTAACGTGGGAGAAAATCTGTTTCTAGAAGATATGTAGAAAATAAACGTATTTGAGATACGTTCATAACGAACGTAACGTGGGAGGAAATACGTTTCTAGCTAAACGTAATTGAGAATGCTGTTTAGTTCTGTGGGAACGTTATTTTTAGGAGACAGGGTTGCAAGAACAGACATCAAAACATGTGGCGCTAGGTAGCTAAAAACGGCAAAATGGCTTACCTTGGTCGTTGTCTGGTCAAAAGTGGTCTTCAATGGCATTAAAACGATAAAAACGCTGCTGAAGTTAATCCATAGGTTAATCCAATGTGTCTGTGTCCCTTTGAAATGATTTCTGATAATCCATAAGCAATAAACCTACTTTTCCGTTTCCAGATGCGCATAGCTCTCATTTCTCAATGGTAAGGTGTGTGTGTATGTGGAAATTCCCCTTCGATCCTATTGGCTCTAACGGTGAAAAAGTTATGTCAATCACCAAAATCGACCAATGGGTTCCAGAGAAACGGTAAAACCCCCATTTCCACCCAAATCCCCTCAGATGTGGAGTTTTTTTTGCTAAACCTCTCTAAAAAGGTCAAATGGCACTTGTTTTGCATCAATCTTGATACAGGGTACTTCTTATATGTTGTACTTTGGATTCCTAAAGCTTTTAGTCTACCTGACCATCATCCAAGGGTAGTTTTCATAATTTACAGTTGTTTACTATGTTCAATCTGAATTTTCTTTAAAAATAAAAAACATGTATATTGATTCTGACTCTTCTACATCCAACTCAGAGGTTTATCATTACTTTGAGAAAAATGATTATTAATTGAACCCTTTTAGAAGGGAAGATATGGTCATTTGTTCTGGAAATGTCATATTTGAGCCTGAAACCTGAAAAACAGAATACATTTTCATTTACTTTTGTTCCCCTTTAATCAAACCATTGTTTGTATATTTGGTCATGGCTTCTCCAAACTTTACCCCATACTGTACTCTAGACAAGTTATCATTAGCTGGATAACATACTGGAGCACTAAGCAGCCAAATAACATGTACTGTATCTCCTTTAGGAGTTGGTGGAGACTAAAACAGAGCTAAAAGCAGAGTGAATATTGGCCTGGGATCTCCAAATCAATGCCAGTGTTGCTCCATGTCTGTTAGATGTGAAGATAGGCAACTGTTTGCTAACACATTTCAACTTTATAAGCTGATACGATGTTTATGTTGTGAATTTGGCTTGTTTCTGCTGACCCCAGTTGACAGAAAATCAATTTGTTCTGGTTCAAGGTTTTCATTAGTTTGGACCAAGAGGTTAAGCATAGTCCATGAAAAAAGCCCCAGATTTAAAGTAAAGAAACATATTTATTTGATAACATATATGCATGTCGTGCCTTATTGCTCTCCTCACCTATAACATATACAGATGTTCAAGATCTTAGTTGTTATTTAGAACCTGACATAAGTGGTGCTAAATCACGTCCTTTAAAAAATGCATGCTACCTCCACCACCATGTCTCCGCTCCATGAGCTTTAGCACTGGGTGAAAAGAAAGGATGCTGTTTATGGATGCTATTCCAGGTGGGATATTGCTGATGCATTGCCCATCCAACAGATGTCTCTCCTGAATTAGTTACCTCCGGATGCTCCCTGAATATCAAATCAGGGGAAACACACAATTCAGATTTATTCATCCAGTATACGCCTCATGATCAGACAATGGCATAGAAATTCAATGGTATATAACCCCATTTTACAGTTTACAGTATACGGTACATGGATACCAGCTTGATGCTTCATTGATTTGTCTCCTACAAGAATATCATGGATGAATAAATGATGCAGCCTTGGATTAAAGGTGGTGCTGCACCTGACACCATCACACTGCTGGGATTTACATGACCGGTCTGATACAAAACACAGGTTGCGGTTCCATTGCAGTGGCATGGCTAGGTGGTCTAGACTGGTTCTCCGTTCGATTATGGTTACATCATTTCCTCTCTTACAGTGGGAAGGCATGAAAACAAGTGGAGCTCCTCCCCCCCTTCTTTAAGCTGACCACACGGCTCAGTCTTCCTTTATTAATAGAGGAATGCTTGAGAAAGCAGAGTAATTAAAGAAATAGTGCCGGTTGGGTCTCATTGATAAAGATTGGAGCTGATGCACCTCTCTGTGGTGTGTCAGCAGCAGAGAGCTCCCGTCTCCTGGATCCCTCATCCGCCTTTCATCTCCCCACTCAGCCATGAAAAATTCATCCAAGACCTCCAGAAATATTTATTGTAAAATCTTAGGGAGAAGTGGTAGCACTGAAAAATTCATGGCGTTATTCGCCTCCACCAGCTGTGGACCCCTTAATTAATTTGATTGCTCACATTACACAATAAATTCATTTATACAATATGTATCTGTCCTTTCCCTCAACTTGGTCTAATCAAACAGAGACAGAAACAAGATAGTGTGTTTTTCTAATACTCCCCCCCCCCCCCCACACTGTGTTTATTTCTGTTTTAATTTGGTTATCCTGCCAGTATTTTCTCTTTCGCACAATGCCTCAGTCTGGAAGACCCTGTAGTGTAGAGGTGATATACATAATGTATGTACTGTAATGCAGCTTAATAATAATAATAATCATCATAACTTCGATAATAGGCCTATCCCCTTCTCGAGTGATGAAAAAAAATGATGTCCATTTTTTTAAACTATGGCCCCATTTCAAGTAAAAAAGAAAAAAAGCAGGCAGGAAATGCCTTCGAAGGTTGCTGTTACGGCATCACTGACTAAGTTACTGAAGCTCTCAAAGCTTCACTGTCACAGAGCTGTTTAGTTAATATAAAGCAATGGCAATGAGTTGCCTGTTCTTTCTAGCAAGAACATAATTTAACTAGTCAAATTAGTATCCCAATTTATATGACAGTTAACTTGAATTACAGATGCACCTTGCTTACCAAGCTAGCTGGCTAGCGTTAGTGTTAGCTGGTATACTTCAAGCTGTATCACTCCTCACAAGCTCCACCCTCTAGTCCAAATATGGTCAGCTTGGCTAAAAAAAACAAAACAAGATGTTGTACGCAAAAAATCCAAAGTTGTTCACTTGTTTAATGCTGACTATCTCTAAATGTCAGCATGTTAACACTTTCTCAATGACAATGGTAACAAACTGTAGGTATAATAATAGTTTGCCATGTTCATCATCTGACTTTAGCCTGTTAGTATGCTTTCATTTGCTAAATAGTTTGATTGACAGATGGCTCATTCAATCACCTGGTGAGTATTTTCTGAAAGTGTCTTTCCTTTTCCAAACTGTTTTACAATGTCGGTTTCTCAGATGGTTCTATGTAAACAAAACATCAGGTGCCTCAGTTAGGCAGTTATTCATCCCCCAAAGTATTAGACAAATAAAACGTTTGATAATTGTATAGGGACCATTAAGTCTTAAAAATGTCACAGCAGTTCTTGCTAATGTTAAAACTGCTGTTGTTGAGTTATTTCAGTCTAGAAGCTGTGAAGTGACCAGCTGACCCTCTGACGAACCAGTGCTGCTTCTATCAAGATAAAGGAGTCCTTTCATGAGGTGATTGAAACATTACTGTAGTTATTTATGATCTAAACATTTTTTGACAGACCGTTAGATAAATTGTGATAATGACCATCAGTGCACTATGGTACTTTCTTCTGGGATGTCCATTATTTTGCATTGTTTGATGTGTATTTTTCCTTTTTCACATGTAAAGCTTGACACACATCAGTGGGGCTGCTGTTTATAATGGTGACTGGTGACAGTCATGTTGCTCTGTTAGCGTTCAAATGTGTCATCACAAGTAATTTAATGCTGAAATATACTGCAGGACAATCCTTTCATTGGCAATGTTAGACTCCTTCTCTCATCTGCAGCAGCCAAAGCAACAAAACAGCTTCACAATCTTTAAACTTGGAATAAAAAGTATTCACCATGTGGCTCCTCATACCAATTCTGCATCATCGCCAGAGACTCATTCTTTTGTCTCTTTAGGATGTAACATTTTGTTTCTGAAATTGGGATTTGGGCATACACAAACGACAAAATTATACACTTGAAGATTGGGTTTGACATTTTTTTATACGCATTCATATGAGTAGCAACCAATCTGTAGGAAGCCCTGACAGCTAGTAACAGCTCCATGTGACAGGTGTCTCCCTCCGCTATGTAATCACAGTGTGAGGAACCATGCTGTGCAAAACAGACAACAACGCTTTCTATAATGATGGAATATCTACAGTGTGCACACTTAAAACGAGGACTCTCGAGGACGCCTCAGATGTACTTTTGAACCGCACTTTTAAGTCAATGGCGGCGGTATGAGAAGCACAACCCTGGAAATAACAAACTGTCTCCTAAAGGTTGGATCTACAGAGTAGAAGAGAGATAATAGGGCCTATCAGACAATTCATTACCCGTGGACCCTGGTTTTCAGTCTTGCTGCCCACTGAGACTTGGTACCGGTCCAGTCCTGCACCAGATGTGAGCCTGAGGGGCGTGCTGGGTCAGGGTTAATGGCTGTAGCATGGTATCATGTTCTGCTCTGTTGAAGCCCACCCTCTCACCCTGCCAAGAGGCCTCAGAGGTCGGCGGGGACATTAGTCTCAGCCCGGTTCTTCATTAGCCTTGTTAATTACCGGGCTCCTCTACGGGGATGGCAGCTCACACCTCGTGTTCTTCTGCCTGCTGTCTTTACTCTGAGCCTCCATGGGCCCTGACATATACTGAGCTTGGGTTTTCTCTTTCTCTCTTTCCCTGCATACCAAGTATACTGTACTTTCTACACTGTATCTGGGTTTTCTCTGCTGTGTCCCATTCAGGGTTAAGTTGGTCACTTTAAAAATGTATTGCGTTACAATTACAAGTTAACTCTAAACATGTTCGAACAGTAACCTTATCTTAGTATCCAAAAGTAATATAACCTGATTACTTTCAGTTACTTTTGGATACTCACTTTAAATGCAATCCAAATAAGTAAAAGAGAAAATAAATATCACTAAGACGTTTTTTACTCAAGCGTATTATGTTAGACAACAGACAATGTGACCTTAGAAAAAAAGAAGCCAAGATATTTAGGATCAGAAATGATTTTATTTATTGAAGCATATTCATTCACATAATTGTATGTCAGACGCAGGTGGAGAAAACATTGAAAACGCTATGGTGTTTTTTGTATCTCTTACTTATTTATTCTGTCTATCCAATTTATAAACCAGAGTTGGTAATTGTTGCAACAAAACTTGTTTTCTATTTCAAAGTAGTTTTTTTTTCAAAGACCAAAAAGTGACCAGAAAGTGAAAAAAAGGAAATATCAAATCATTGTCCGCCGCCATTATAGTTTTATCTTGTAGTTTCAAGATGAAACAATGTGTATTATCAGCCAAGTGCAGGGTTAGGGTTATGACGATTATTTGGCGACTTTGCGAGAACGTATTAGTTGTATGTTTTGTACATGAAAAAATAACAATAGGTGTCTTAATCCCTTTTCCCTTGATTTAAAAAAGGGGTGAAAATAAGTGTGTCCAACCCAGGTGCCAAGTTTCTATCACTGCCAATCTGATAAATACTTTGAATAATGCCGAGTCATTTGTCCCTGGAATGAACGCAGATTGTTACTATTCCTACTGAAGACAAATTCCAGACATTATGGTGTAAGAGGTTTATTTCCCCGGTGGGAGAGTGGCTATAAAGAGGCAGTTATTCTTGACTCAGTGCTTCTCCAGCCAGTTTAGACACATGTCAAGTCAACACATGTCCACACCCAAGATTGCTTGCTGGACTGCGCTCTCTGACATGAAGCCCTAGAATTTTGCACGCTGACAGGCCCTATTTTCTGCTATGAGAAAGCTCTCTTACAGGTCCTTTGCACTGTTATCGATGGAGAGGTGGCCTGTGACTTTGCCTTTGGCCTTTATCGCCTGTTGTTGTTATGTGTAAGACAGCTCTGTGCCGCCGCCACCGCCTGCTGGGCGAGGTGTCTGCACGATGATTGCTTTCTGACCTTGGCCGACTCTCCATTACATCCATAATGAAAGCTGCACTTCCTCTACAGCTGCCTCTAAATGGTAAAAGGTTCCTCGCTGTATGTCTTTGCCTTTGATTTCACGTGGTTGCTGGCATTTGATCCTTAACACGTTTCCTCTCTTGGTGACCTGGGACCTGCCGTCATGGCACAGTAGTTGTAGTCTTGTGTCTTCATTCATCTGCGGCCCTTTTGCAGTCTCTGATTTCTCCCTTTGAACAGGTTGGGGGAACCTTTGGGATGACCTCATGTCTTAGGACTTAGGCCAGGCCTGTGACCCTAATGTGTGAAACTAACCTCACTATAACTCAAAGAACCTCTTCTCTCACTGTAGAAATGTCACTTGGTGCTGGATGTGTCACCTGAGACAACATCTTTTTCAAAATAATATCTATATATAGTAGTTGAACAATATTGCAATTATATTATTTATAGATGCCATTCCAGATCTGTACTCGGGCGAGTATGAATACAAATATGTTGGAGAAGCATAATGACAACACATTTCTTAAATCTAGAGGTACAACTTCAAATGATGCAGCATGTTTTTAGTGCAGTATGCTGATTTATATTACAGATATATACAATAGAAAGAATCAAATGACTTATTAAAATTATTCACTGAGTTTGCACTTTAATTCTAGTTAAACTGACGAGTTGCTTCCCAGCCTGAAATCCTGCATTTGGCAGGAACCAAGCTACTATTCAAATAAATGAATGATTAAATAAATAAGGACATATATAACTAAAGGGATATTTGTATAAATAATAGCCTCAATCATTCATCAAATGAATGCGCAGGTTATGTTAAAAGATAATTAAAGTATTTTTATTTATACATTTATTTAAATATATAAATATATCTCTCAAATGCTTTCTTTTCTTTTTCTTCATGTTTTCCTAATTTATTTCGAAATGTATTATTTTTCTTATGTATTGATGAATAAAAGACATGTATTTAATAATTTTTCTGTGTGTATTATTAGTATTGTATTACAATTGTAGCTTAAGGCCCTGACGGTACGGAACATAGAGGATTCTAACTCAAAAAAGAGAAAATATGATATGATACATATATTATAGCTGGAAGATGTCAACTAAAGCAAGACAGTCATTCACCTCACAACTAGTACCTAGGGCTAGTTGCTAGCAGAATGTCTGAAAATAACATGACGTGGTTTCTTAAATAAAAGGTTGATCTTGTAAAATGTTTATTTATTATAAAAATAGTCTTTTCAACTATTACATTGTGATGCTTCTTTTCAAGGACGGAGTGTAGACACCAATAACCGCAGCACTGAAGAACTTGATTTAGTTGTGTAACTAGATCACAAAATGATTAACTAACTTTTAGCTAGCTGAATGTGTCTGGTGACAAGTGTCTTTTACTGAACAACTTGTTTGGATATTGTAATAATAATAATACGACAAATTAGTATCCGATGCCATTTTACAATTTTAATTTAAAAGATGAATCATTCAGCCGTATACTGAATCACTTTCTGAACAAAACAACTGCAGCAGGTCATCTCACAGCTGCATGAGTGTGTTGCTGTATCTTGTGTTTTCAGAGACAAAGGAAAAAGAGATGAGTGGTTATTAACAAGTGAGAAAGTGGAAAGGGGAGCTTTCGAGCAGCAGAGGTACCATCCCATAACTTCTCTGCACATAGGCCTGTCTGAGGAGTCCCATTGATCAGCTGTGAGTCTCTTGTTCAGCACTAACCGCTATCCCTCGCCCAAACTGTCACAGAGCCATCAAGATCAAATCCCGCTCGTACATGGCAGGCCTGAGAGAGCGTTTCCCTCTGATAGCACACACCCTACAGACAGGGAGCGATAGAACCAGCCCAGTAGAAAACTAGAACTGCTGCCACATCTTTGGCAACCATTACTGCCTTTTTTTGTGACACGGTTTTTGATATGTCACCTTCTGATGTGATGCGGGTTTCTGCTGGTCTCGCCTCAAGGGGTCGGGGGGGAGGCTGCGCTTGCAAAAAAGTCGGCGAGAAAACGAGCACTTTGCATTCAATTGCTCCCCGTTTGGTACTTCTTTCCCCGCCGCATCAGAGGCAGGGAGCAGACAAACAGATATCCAGAGGAGCTTTCCCTCCTTTTTCATCCCCATTGTCAAGTTAATTTACAGCACAGGCTCCTGGATGCAGCGTGCCATGTGAGTTATTGATTATTTTCCTCCCGCTCTCAGAGCCATCATCCGGAGCCTTGAAGGAACAATGAGGGAGGGTTGGGCCCCAGAGGAGTGGTATGTACAACTCTGTACACGGCACTTTACACTTGTAGTCACTGTCGGGAGCACACAGCAGAATTCAATTTACACCGCTTTTAGACAAATGTAAACATGCCGCGTGCGAGGTGCGAGTGCAAATCTCAGTAGTGCGGGGTCATCAGACGCACCAGGCGGGAATGTGATTTGACTTCCTCTAAAGGACGTGTCAATTAGAAACCAGGAGATATGTTTTATGAAAAGCAAATTCTCAAAACAGTAGCTGTGAAAACACTTTTTAGTCTGAACATTTTTAGTGTTAGAAAAATAAATAAAAACAAATGACTAAAATAAAACTCCCAAGCATTATTAAAGTAATAACACATTGATGTGAGGTTCTTCCTTTCATTGTTTCCAATTGTTTCTAATTTAAAGATAAGCAGGCTTGGGTAGTAATAGATTACATGTTATGTGATTATGTAATAGATAGAGAACTGCAGTGACGCGTCCTAAAACCCGGAAGTAAACTTCTTCCGGTTCCTTCGCCAAAAATGCAATGCAATTTCTCCATAGGATTTTGGAAAATAGCTTGAAATAAGGTCTGTCGATCTTAAATCTATCGATTAGATTTATGATTAGAAAATTATAAAAGTAGGGTAGACATGTGGATATTATCCGGCTGAACAAAACGTGATCCGTCTCTTCAATGTGTGTCAACCACAGACCTTATTTCCAGCTATTATCTAAAATCCTATGGAGAAATTGCATTGGTTTTTGTCGAAGGAAACTTCTGGGTTTTAGGACGTGCCACTGCGGTTCTCTACAGTGTTTCTCTGCAGTGTGCCCCCTAGTGGTCCATGAGTATATTGGTAACATTTCACATTTTAAATAAATAAATGGGTCATTCCAGAATTGGAGGACATTTCATGTCCCCCATATAAAAATCTAATAATCCATGTCCAAAATGGTAAAACATGCACGTGTTGTGTTAAACATACTTGTATTGAGACAAAATGTATATAAAGTTGTAAAAAAAGTGGTTTCAAAATATTATTTAAATGATCAAATAGCTCTCGAACATCCCCTAAAATGGCATTTTTCTCTTGTCCCCGCTTCTTGGTGACCAAGTTGCATGTCAAATATAACATTTAAAATAGGGATTTTATTTACGTTTTTTGGTATTATTCTATTGATATATGTCTCTTGTAATGGCAAAATCAATTTGTGAAATCATAAACATATTGTAGATAACAGTAATTTTGCACAGAAGGTGTGTCCCTCAACATGCGTTCAACCCTGTTACCCAAACCTTTTTAGATTGGCACAGGAAGTGAAAAAACTGTAAGTCAGATGACACAGTGGAAGTGACATCAGCAAGCCATGTGCTAGTGCCATGGGTAGACCAAAACTAAGTCCTCTCTTTTATTTTTCATATTTTTACAATCTTTTCAGTCTTAAAAGAGTGTGGCACTCTGACCCACTCAACCCTGTTACTGATATTATCAGAATAAAGCATATTCATTTAAAAGTTATCTTTCTTGCATTAGATATCCAAGTTTGTCCTTGCCTTGAAAGTAGCATTACATGCTACATCTAGCATCCTGAGGTTAAAGCTCAAATTAGCATTGATTTTCAATGCTGTTACTATAATTAGAGTAACGGGTAATTCTTCATTGGAAAATATTAATTTGATGCCTAGCTGGGCAAATCACTTTTTTTGATGGTTTATTATCTGTTTTTCCTAAATACATAAAAAAATAAAATAAAATAAAAGGTTAATTTTTCAAAAATGTTGGTGTCTAAATTGTCCTCCAATTCTGGAATGACCCAAATACATTTCAGTTTTCTGCACTCTCGAGGGAATATCTCCGCAATGGAGCGAGGTTAAGTTTCACTTTCAATTGCATGATATAGCCCAGCATCACACATGTTGCCGCTTGTTTGTACCATTTTAAGGTGATTTGTAATCTGTTCTAGAAAAACAATGTGTTTTTTTATATTTGTGGACGATTGGTGGTCCGCGAGTGTTTGTTTATTGGTTAAGTGGTCCTTGGTATGAAAAAGTTTGAGAAACACTGCTCTATAAGGATACAACCCAAGGTATGCTAACTGTATTCCCTTACAGTTACATACAAAAAAATATGTAATTATTGTAATATTTCTCAAAATTGGAGATTAATATCAGTGACATCACTATGTAACACTCACGCTTGTAGTGCTCCAACACATTGTAGGTGGCTAAGGAGTGGGACATCCCTAAACAGTTAACCAATCACAACAGAGCCAGCCAGCTAACCAATCAGAGCAGACTGGGCTCTGGTTTCAGACAGAGGGTGAAAAGAGGTGCTGCAGCACAGACAGTATGAGAACTATAAAGAGCTTTTTGAACATTAAAGCATGGAGACATGTCCCAGTAGAGACACTACTAATATGAACTTGAACATGAGCATAATATGGCCCCTTTAAGTACAACACATATTATTAATATATAACTGTAACAGAATACATCTTAAATGAACCCTCCCAACCCTGAAGATAAATGTATGTTCTCCCTGAATGACAGACTCTTGCAGTATCCATGGCAATAGCTGGGTCTGAGTTCCAGAAGGAAGGTGCAGGAGGACTGACCCCGTGGAACACCGTCAGAATGTTAAAAGCCGCCCTGACTCAACTAATCCCCCCTCCCCCCTCTATGAAGTACTCCCTCCTGTGATTAACTGTCTAATGAGCATGCACAAAGACAGCCAGGAAATAGGTCAGAATAATGCTTCTTAGGCAGTTTGATAAGACGTCTGTCCTCTGATGTTTTACAGATTATAAATTATTTGCCGTTTCCCCTGAAGCCAAACATTTACCCAACAGATTAAGGCAAATAGAACACTTGGCCTCCAATCATTATGTAATGTCCATTAATTTAGCTTTTACCAGAAAATAACAATTTAAAAGACAAAGAAAAAGATACATCAACATATATTATCCATCTAATTTAATCTGTTTGCTAACTCTCATTTTAGTTTGAGAAAAACAGTATGGCGAACAGCGTGTGATAACACAGTATATAACAGGCTGTGGTGTACATCTGTGTTCCTCCATCGGTTTTATACTCTGTCATCAAAAGAAAATCAAACAGAGGGATTGTTGCTTTTGATGTGAACAGATTAAACCATCAAAGATTTTAATTGTTTCTAAAACGCTTTCAGATCTTTAGTATTCCCTTTGCTGAGACTGTCTTCCATCTGTCTCCCAAATGCTGTACCATGAAGGGGGGGGGGCGCTCACACACACACACACACACACACACACACACACACACACACACACACACACACACACACACACACACAACTCACATAACACACACAAACTCATATAAACACACAAACAGAGGACTAAGATAATTATGCGCTGCTCATTCATTAGAGGGTAAAAGTGCTGTTACTCCAATTAATTCATGATCTCAGATAATGATTCAATATTAAAGTCTATGTAAGATCAAAGGAAAAACACTCCATCTTTGATCCATCCTTGTCATATTAGCATAGGAGTTGATGAAGCCCTGATACAAAATGACCCTCCCAAAATAGACATTTTTCATTCAAAGTATTGAAAGAAAAAACTTGTGAGTTAATTATTAAACCCGAACAAACATTAGACTATAAAGACTGGATCTAGAGGAAACAGCTAGCCTAGCCAGCATGGACATCTGGCCCCACAATTGCAGGTTTTTCATCTATGTTCATGTATGGATGGATAAACCAAACACAAAACGTTGCATAAATAAGATGGATAAAGTGTTTATAGGAAAGCTTTAAACTCCAGGTTAGACGTTTCTCCCTTCTAGTTTTATTCTAAGCAGGCTGAACACATTTGAACTCCAGCTCCTCCTTAAAGGAAGATATCTGTTCTATTAAATATGAAAAAATAGCATTTATTACACACCCAGGTTTTGCCCAATTGAACTGCATAATTTGTGTAACATGTGAGATGAGTATCGTAATGTCACTAATAGCTCCTGTTCTGCGCAGGGAAGTGTACTGTATTGCACACAACAACGACATGCATGGTTAGTCAATGTACAACCAGGAAGTCAGTAAGGAAATTGTGTCCTGAAATGTCCATACCTAAAACGTTTTACTTAATGATATGAAGTATATATTAGGTATGTATCTTTGGCAGATTTTCACAGTTTTAAACAGAACCACAACAAAGCTACTTCACCTGTGCTTTCCCCCTAACCTCCTCCTGAACACACATCTCTGGACTATAATTAAAAACACATTTGTGATCTGGGAGAAACTCACTAAATTGACAATGCAGTTCAATGTATGTGAACGTATTTTTTGGAGGGTGGATGAACTGTGTGCCAAAGAGATACTGTACTATACTCCAACATTTACGGTTCACTGTGTTTGCCATAATTTGAATAAATCAGCATGCTGTCATTCACTACTACTATCGTATGAAACAAATCTCACTATGACTACTACTCCTTCACCATCTCTAGAAATAGCCTAGGAGCCAAATTGGGGCAATTAGGAACGTGAAAGTTGTTGGAGTGGTAGGAGCTCCAGAACTTTGCGCTGGCAGTAATCTGGGCTCCGCAGAGGGTCCTGCCCCGGCTCCAACCTCTGTCTTTTATCTTCCCTTTGTTGGCGTGGCAGCGTTGAAACTGAGGTTCATGGCATCTCCTCCCTCCTCTGGTGTGGCTCCACAAAGATGATTAATTCAAGTAACAAGCCCCTCACACCGCTACCATCACCACCATACCTCTCCCCCCCCTCTCCTTCTCCCTTGTTCCCTGGCTCTATGCTTAGCAAACATCAAAGGGACCTATCGTACCCCGATGGTTTAAATCTTTTAACAGGGAATAACAGCCGGAGAACATGCAGACCCTCCCGTCCCACAGTCATGTCACCATGTGTTCCTGCAATCATCGCCAGGGGAGAGGCTCCGGCCGGGTGGAGGTCCGTGTTCCCTCTGCAGGACCGTGAGGGGTCCCTGCACTGTGATCAGGGGCCAGGCCAAATTCTGTTTGAAATGTGAATGGGCTAATTTTCCTCTCATGCTAGGGGAGGTCCCAGGTGCATGCCAAGGGTCATCATTAGAAGACGGCTGCCTTCAGAGAAAATAAAGTCTAGGATCTAGTGGCAGTGTTTCTCTTTCCCTCTTGTATTATTTATCTGTTTAATTCATAAACATTAATGAACAACATTTATACAACCCACATGCTCCTTCTGCGAGGCTCCCGCATCTTTCACTTTTTCTCCCTTTCTTTTCACTTCACCCTCTTTTTTCCCCCTTGCCTGATGGATAAACAAACAAAATAGGGACTGAAAAATGTGGAGACGACCTAGCTGGAGATACGGGGGGGAGGTTCATATCTGATTTGAAATTCAGACGGATTCCATGATCAAAGGAGGCTCAATATCTCTCAGCTGTTCAAAGGGACTTGTATAAAACAAATGTGATGTGACCAAGTGTAGAGGAGCACTCATTAAGCTAAAGCAGATAATGACAGGTAAGATGAGGAGATGGCGCCGCGCTCTAATTCTCTCCCCCCACTGAACAGACATTTGTTTGCTTTTGCGTGTGTTTCCGTGTGTCTTCCTCACACCTGCGTTTTTGTTGCTTTTGATATTGATTAGGGAGGGAATAGGAGAAGAGGTACACGAGGGTTTGAGACGCTGCTATCCCGCTCCCTTTTGTCAGACTCAGCCCTGAGTTCTCCTGTTGTTCTCCGCCGTGCCAGCGCCGGGAGTTTGGGCTGCTTTGCACACAAAGTCACACGGAGCTAAACGCCTCCCTTTAGGGTCTGCAGGGTATAAACCACCCCATTGTTTTCTCTTTTTGTGTTAGGAGAAGTGAGCGAATGTGAATATTACACCCACCTCGCAGGGGCGGATCTAGAAAAAATATGCATGGGGTGCCAAGAGGGTGGCATCCCCTGGCAGAAGCATTATGCTGATTTAATCACAGTCATATTAAGTCAATGTTAACTTGGAAAGCCACAATATTAATATTTTAACTCAATAACAATGGGTGATATTATTGTGGCACATCAGTAAAGCCTTAAATATAAATATATAAGGTGGCAGACGTAATTGAATGAATTTTAACTGAACAATAACTGAATGAGTTTGTCTCACTCTTAGACCAGCAGGGGAACCAAATCTATGCAGACTGTTGCAATAAGTACATTCATTAACTGTCTCATCGATGTTTGTCTGAATTAATATGATATTAACAATCATATTATTCCTATCAGCTGTCAATCACTGTTATGATTCACAGTGTTATTTAGGGGTGTAACGGTATACGTATTCGTACCGAAAATATTCGGTACGGGCCCTTCGGTTCGGTTCGGTACACGTCGCAGCATTCAGAGTAATTTGCTCACATTGGGTTCAACGCGTTATAGAGCAAGCAAGTCATTTCATTGGACGAGAGGCATACTATGAGAGCTGGTCACAGGGATGCGTTCAAATTTAGTCAGTAATTTGAGGAACTGTCTAAATGGCGAACGCAGATAAAGTTGAGCTCGAAAATCCTCCAGCATAATTGAAGTCTCCGGTTTGGGAACATTTTGGTTTCGCAGTTACGTACAAGGATGACGGGCAAAGACAGGTGGACCGAACCAAAGCTGTTTGTCGGCATTGTTCAACTAACATTGGTTACGCGGCTGGCAATACATCAAACCTGCACACTCATTTGAAAAGGCATCACCCGAACGTGAATATCACCGATACCAAAAGACTGAAGTGCAAACCAAACTCCCGCTAGCATTTAAGCCTCCACCACTCGCAACAAGTTCAGACCGAGCCAAAACTATTACAAGCGCCAAATATCCTTATGTTGCCATGTTAGCAAAGCGCTACCTGGCTGTATCTGCTACCTCTGTCTCTAGAGAGAGGGTGTTCTCCACAGCAGGAGATTGTAGAGACTGTCATTGTAGACCGCAAATACCTCATTCCTTCCGTCTACTTCGGGGTCCGAATGCGCCGTTCAAATGAAATCGCCGCCAATCATATTTCCTCGCTCGCGCCAGGGAGGGGTTACAAGGCTTGCGTCTTGTGCTGCATTCACTTGCACTCGGACATAAATGTCCGATGAGCCACAACTTTTCTTTCAAAACAAAGCTGCCAACTGGGGTGGCAGCTGGGGTGGCAAGGCATTTTTCTGAGGTGGCAGCTGCCACCCTGTGCCACCCCGTAGAACCGCCACTGAGTCTCGTATAGGTTCAACTTAATATTTTTGCTTTCAACTAACCTAATACAGTTATGGGAAATTTGTTGACATAATACATTTAATTAACGTCAACGTTTCAGTTTTCCAGTGTAGTTCAAGGGCCACATACAGCCCCATTTGATCTCAAGTGGACCGGACCAGTAAAATTATAGCATCATAACCTACAAATATCTCCACAATTGTTCCCGTTACTTTAGTGCAAAAAAATACATTCTGAAAATGTTCATATTTATCTTTTTACAAAACATTATGAATGTTAAATGATCCCCCTGGCTTGTACATGTTTAAAAAGTATAAAAGTTGGAAAAAGTGAAGTTAAGCTCTTCTTTGTCATTTTTACACTGTAAGTTTGACACACCTGAAGTAGAAGAACAATACATCAATCAACACTGAAAAACTGAAACGTTGACTTTAATTACAATTATTAAAGTAAACTTTAGGTTAGTTGAAGGTAATATTATTAAGTTGAAGTCAATGTTTTAGTTGTTTCAGTTTAATGAAGCGACTGTCGGGAGACCAGGGGAGTCTCAAGTGATCAAAAATAACACTCCATCTTCTAAGCTTATAATCTACGCCAATAGAGAAATATGCAAAACAACAACAACAACAACAAGAAGAAGATATTATTAGGCATTTATGTTTGATGCGGGGCCCTGTCTCTCTGTTTCGGGTCCTGACCTTCAGCAGCACTGGGCTCCAAATGAGCCAGGCCAGTTTTGTAGTCTTTTTGTGCTTGGAGGAGCCATGAAATATTCAGGCTCAGTGCTTCCCTGAGACCAGGCTGGTGGCTGTGGCTTTGTTAGCGCCTCGCACTGACTCTGTCCACTGTTCCCTGCACCCTGGACTTCAGGGGCCCAACTCTGGAGTCCACTTCCCTCCGAACATAATGTCCCATTTTCTGCTCCGACGTTTTTTCCTGCGCGCCGCCATGCGATTATTTGCTGCGTGGCTATTTCCAGCAGGTAAGGGTGTGGGATATAGCTCTATGAGGACTTTGTCAATTCATGACCAATGGCAAGGTCTTGCATTATACACTAAGCTGAGCAGGAGAGCAGGTTTGTTTTATTCACAACCTTGTGGATTCAAACAGATTGCTCAGACTGGGGAATTGAAGCAGATACTATCATACAGGTCCAAGACATGGAGAGAAACAGGTAGGAATAAACTATGTATAAAAGCAGTGGTAAGCTTCAGCCCCGGGCAAAGCTACACGGGCTACAATGTTGCCCTCCCCAAAGCCACAATCAATTCTTGGCTTCACCGTATCCAAATGTTTATTTTTGCTCTGCTGAAGTATAATGACAAGTCGTTCTTAGATACAATTGTACCCTTGGCTCGGGTTGGTGTTTCACATATTCACCTTGGTTTAGGAGGAGTTCAGAGCATGTCCAAACAACTCCTAAACACTGACAGTGTGATTCTTCACTGTTCATTGTACATCCAGAAATGTAGTGTTTCTGTTGCCTATTGTAGAAGTGAACTCACACCTTGCATCTCTACATAAGACCAACCAATTTCAACAATTCAAATCACTCCAGATTCCAAATCCTGCATGTCAGAGCTAACAGCTGTAACATATTACCGCTCTTTCCCCTCCTCTATAACATAACGCTCCATCACATCCAGCAATATTACCATCTCATTCAGATTCATAACACTGATGGCTTTGAGCATCATCTATATAATCCTGGAATAATTTCCCCATGCATGTGTCCATATCAGGAGGTATAAATAACTGTTCCGTGACAGAATCCTCAGTAAAGGGCAGGATGTGTGTGTCGCTGTCCGTCGTGTGTGATGTATAAACCCGGCTATCTGCTCCGTCTAGCCTGACATGCTCCTAATCCGCCCTGACGAAGGGATGCGCTCTGTCGGTTAGCGGGGGCTTCACTGAGGCGGCGGGCGGCACCGCAACCCCAAATCCCATCTCCACCCCAATCTGTGCCCCCGCCTCAAACACTACATCCATAAGTATTCCATTAACCCCAGTCCTACCTGTCTGAAGAGCTGAACGTGGCTAAATCAATGACTTTGTGTCTATGCTTTGTCTGTTTGTGTCTTTGTCTATGTTAATGCATCACACCTGTGCAAATGTGACTGTATCCCCACCCCCCTCTTCTTTTCCCTGTGTGCATTATTGCTGCTGTGAACACGCTCTATGTTGCTTATTAAAGTGCTCATTGGCTGCGGATACGCCTCCACATCTCGCTCCTTTACCGCAGGGCCCTGTAGGCCCTTTGCAGGCTGGGTCCCCTGCAAAACAGCATGGGGGCCAAGGCTTGGGGAAGGGGGTATTACCTTAGGGGTTTGAGTATAAAGAAATACATCACACTACAGTATGCACACAATCGTGGATCCACGTGTACAGCATGGTGAACAGTAGAGTTGTAAAGAGGAATCAGTAAGTGGCCAAATATGATCTCCTACTATTGGGATGATGGATTCATTGTGTGTTGATACTTTTTTTAAGAAAAAAACTCAAGCTTCTTAGATGTGTTTCATTTTTTTGTTTTCTGTTATAAAGTTGGGAACACAACAAGGATTTTAAGGATGTCATTTGGTGCTTTGGGAAACACTGACCTCTAGGGCTAGGGTTAGGGTCTTTCAATTCATGGTGTACCCTCAGTCTTATGTGGTCTTAACCTGAACGCTACCTGGTCCCATCTAGATGAACACATATTCAGTTATTTTACTGAGAATGCAAGTTGGAGAAAATATATTGTCCCCGATAAGAGCAAGTATCCCAACTGATTTGAACCCACAATTGCTCTCCATTTGATGCAATTTTCAAAAACACACAAAAGCACACATTCCCAAACAACACATTTGGATAACCATGCGCTCTCCAAACCCTGTGCACTCTCTGAGTCCAGCAGACTCACACAGGAGCAGCAGGCACTGATTTATACCTGCAATACTCCACACTCGCACTAGGGGGCAGTATGTGACCTGAAAACATGTACTGCTGAAGTCAGTGTTTTGACAGGCCCGTACGAGCTCCAAAAATTAAATGAAACTGTAAAGTCAAATTGATGTTATCCTCTATAAAAGCAATCCTTACAGCACACATCAGCAACATTCCTGAGAGCCGTGTATATTACGCGTGAACCCGACAAAATCGTAATAATCATATGTTGCTGCGTTAAGGCTCCACGTATGGGAGCTCTTTAAAAAAAATGGAGCATAGGATTAGTGGCTAGTCCCTTGTTGTTAATGCAAAGTTTTCCAGATGTGTTGTGAGATCTATATCTGGGAAAAGGTAGCCTTTGGTGTTCAAACAAACAAAAGCCGGGACACAGATGGAAAATGTTTGGGGAATTTGAGACATGTATGCAGGTTTAGTTTATTTAGAGTCAGAACAGAAAACATTTAAACTAATTTAAAATGTGGCTGCAGATGTGTATATCCTGCACATAAAATGACTTAAAAAAAAAAATCTTAATTTTTTAAACAATGTTTCACTGTTCCTTAGGCCCATCCCATGTATCCAAGAAATACTGTTACTTCATGTTATGTGATACAAGACTTCCAGAATTCCAGTCCTATAAAATAATAGTAACACTTCTACTTGATCCCAGTTTGCACGATCTGATCAGCTCAAGTTGTTACAGGAAACACATGATGAAGAGCACAAAGCATCCGTTTACGTTCCCATTTAAAATGCAGGTGGGCATGACCACGGCGCTGACACATTCCCCTGTATGAACAGAGTCAATTAGGAGCGGCTGCAGATTATTTCTTAATTAAATAGGGGGCTACCTTAACCACAGAGGTGCAGCAGCTCACACCTCACAGTGCAACACTAACAGCTGCCAGGCCTTGTTCTGCCGAGAGAGAGGGGGCTGTTCATTAAGCAGCGCTATCTCTCCTGGGCTTGTCCACCTGCCTTGATCACGTTTGCATTAATAATGCATCGCCGAGTGCAGTAATACAACCATTACATTTGCTGCTCTTCCCAGCCTCTCGCTGGCAGCTCTGCCACCACAACATGGGGGGAAAATTGTAATCTTTTTGTCCTTTATCCAGGGCTACTCTCATATTGCCACCCCAAAGAATACATTTCTGCTGTATACACACACCAACATGGCTTTACCCTTTCTCTTTTGGTTCACTACACTTTGAAAACAATAGAGTAGACACGGCTTCCGCCAGATGAAAGTTGACCATTTGGAGGCACATTCTGAAGAATGCTCATCCCTCTGCAATTCCTTATCTGGTATGATATATAGGCTAATGCAGCGACTACTGAACAGGAGTGTTTGTTTCTCAGACAGGAGTGAGAGGATCCACAGCCGCAGACATGCCTTTTCAAGGTGACCATGAATTGTAATAGTAGCAGGAATTGTTTGGGAAGATCCCCTTCAATTATTGGCCTCCCCTGATAGAAATAGATTGGGGGAGATGTGCATAGATTTCCAACACCTGTAATTTAATCTAAATGTGCCGTGGCCTCCCTCAAACAGCGGGCTTTACGTGCAAGAGGTTCAAGAAACCCGGATATAAAAAAAAGAACCCATTTCCAGGGTCTTGTTAAAATTCACAGAATAATTGTCTTTGTATAGGAGAACAGTATATCCAAACAGTCAATAGGAGAAATGGAAGCGGTTGCGGAGCAGGCGTGACTGCGTGCTGCTAGGGTAAATATTACTTATTATTTTCTAATGTAACACTCCTAAGCCCGAGCTCAGATTTCCATTTGGAAGCAAACATTAAGGAGATTCAGGAGCCATCCAAATGGCCAAGTAATTAATGTTACCACGCACGCCGAAGACATTAGAATGTTAACAGTGGTGGAGCCATGTGAATCCGAATACAGAGTGAGGGCTTTATTACTGCGGCCCAGACAGGGGGTGACATCCCTCCTAATTGGGGACATCAGAGTTCCTGCTGCTGTGTCTTATCCTCAGTTCAGATAGCTCCTTTTTTATTTTAATTTATTCACTTTCTCTTCTCCCCCTTCGTTCTCTTTCTCTCTCGCTCCTTATCACTGGGATCTGCTCTCATTAGCAGTCGGCTGCCCCCCCCCCCCCCTCGTTTGCATTTCAAGTGTCGGCGCTGTGCTGGAGCGGGGAGAGAGAGAGGATGAGGCGAGAGCAGGAGTTGATGCTTCATCACGGCGCCGCATCCCGACATCTGGGGCCGTCTTTTCTCCCATGAGCACCAGTGTGTCATTAACAGGATTAATCTGGGCCCTAATTTCCTAATGATCGCTGTTTTAATGTATGTGAACGAGTGCAGTCTCTTGACTCATTACCGCCAATTTGCCTGAGACACACATAATCAGACTCTCTAACAACCCACCAACATTTATTTTTGCTAATATGATTTCTTCTCCCCCCCCTCCCCCCCACTGTGGATAGAGCAAACACAGTTTAGTTGTAGCTGAGTGGATTTCCAATCAGTGCTTAGAATACGCAGCACTGAATGAGAACAAGCTCATTTATCTCTACTGTTAAACCAGCACAAGTTATTTAACTGACGATTTACTACTTTCCTTAATCGTAAATATTGTCTCTTACATTTGATTGATTGAGGCCTTATGATATCTTCCACAGTGAGCATATATACATTAAATTGCTCATTTCATTGAATTTTGGCCACCATAGAAAATGAATGGGTAACCCATTATGTTCATCATCAGATAGTACACACGCAAATCGCCAAATAGTTCATTTTGTAATACATTTTCAGTATCTATTCTTTGTATATTCACTGCAGTTATTCAGGTGAACCACATTGAAAAAAACTAAAACGTCGACTAACGCTGATAGATTATACCTAGCAATATTAGGTCAGTTGAAAGCAATACTAATAAGCTTGCAAAGGAACTTCAAATTCCTTACTTCAATTAACTTGTGTGCTATTTGGTGACATTGTACATTTAATTGAAGTCAATATTTCAGTTTTTTCAGTGTGTGAAATTTTTTTTCCAACTTAAACGAGTGTTAAATACAAGAAGGTGATGATTAATGTTATTTTTTGCGTTAATGTTAAAACAGAGCGGGTACATCACTGGGAACATCAAAGTAAGGGGGGAGAAACTAACGACAGGGTTAATCTGACGTAACTAGTAAAAATGAGATTTGACCCCTGCAATAAAGTTTTAGTGTCAACAAACATCTCACTAGTAAGAAGTAGGATTTCGAACACACACTTTACAAAGTGGTGGCAAACCAGTAAGCCGTTTAAACATTAACATCAAGTGCACCGCGGCTGGGGAAATGCTCGGAGTCTGTGGCCAGTGGTCCCATAAACACAGCAAAGTATTCAAGCCCCGGGGCGGCCGCAGGGCAGACCTGTGAAACCCGGCCATGGTGTCTTGGTTTAAGGGAAAAGTCTCAAGGATCTTCACCCAGGAGGATCCTCTGTGGCTTCTGTGACAGTTGACCTTTAACCCAGCCTGCCTCGCGGCGGTAGAAAAAGAAGCGGTTCAAGTCGCATCTTTGCAGGTCAGTGGCCCCCGTGTGATTTCATAAAGCTGGGCCCCGACAGTGAGGATGACACAATCTGTAATATTACTGTTTGACGTATGTGTGTCCAGCTTTTATAGAGTAGTAAATTAAAACACAGGAAAAACAATGAAATTATATTATTCACTACTATCGTAAACAGGCGTTTCAAACTCTTCCTGAAGAGAAAAGGTCTTTGTGTGTTATGATTTAAACAAAGTCCATTTCATGTGTATTGCTTCTTATATGATGACTTTAGGGCCGACACATATGAATATATGTTATGATTTTAAAACACTCTGAAAGAGAACATTTTTATGGCAAAAAATGTTTTCTTTGTCACGTCTGGGACAGAAGTCTTCGTTCTTTGTTCGATCAAAGATCAAAGCTGGATAACCAGTACTTTTACTTTTGATACTTGAAGGACGTTTAACTGATAATACTTCTGCACTTTATATTATTCTGAAATGGGACATTGTGCAGAATGAGTACTTGTTGTACTCTAAGTACATGTTGATGCTGATACTACTCTAAGACCACAGTATTTTTTACTACTTCTTCCAACATTGATAATATGTCTACAGTTATGTTCTAGTCTTGATTTTCTGCTACCATATAAACAATGGTGAAAGTGAAATGAAATGAAAGTCCTGCCTACAAATGTTGACTTCATTAAAATGTCAAAAAATAGTGTTATTAGCATTTACATAAACATTCAAAAGTACTCTGTATTTAGAATTCTCCTTTTGAGTATATCATGCTATATATTATATTATGTCCTTTTAATTACTCATTTTAAAATAATATGCAGATATTTAGGTGTGTTTAATTTCATATTGTTGGGCTATGTAATCCATAATAAGGCATCATATTGTATAAGCAAATCTTAAAACTAAATATTGTAATTATAACTGTGAGATAAATTAATTTGAATTAAAAGTGCCTCTGAAATGGAGTAGGGCAAAAATAGTAAGTAGCATTAACATGAAACAGACTAAAAGTAATGAATAACTCGACCCACAGCATATAGTCCGCACTAAACCATTGGCTGCTCCTACACAGTAACTGTTCTGCCGAGCTTTACGATGTAAACAGCAATCAATAATAATTTCGGTCATTCAATATGAATTGTATGTGGACGCACAGCTGCCATGTTAAAACCTTTAAGTGGATTTAAATCTTAAATTAAATAATGCTTTACACATTTCTTAATATTGAACTTTAGCAGTGATATTTAACTACACACCCTGAAGAATATCGCACACTCATATTCACATAACAAAATACAGCATGTAACAACTTTATTACACAGTATTGGAGCAGCATGTGTGCAAATGTGAGGTGCCAACACAGGAAGCTAAATCTCACAGCTGCCAATAATGCAACACCCGAGACCCCAATATTTGAAAACTCGTGTGAAAGGCATTTATACATAACCGATACCTGATTTAATCTGTGACGAAATATTAATTAAAGTCCTTTAAATGCCAGCCTGCTAATTGGTTTGCACCTGCATGCGAGGTGCAGATTTCATGATTAATATCACCCCCGACTCAGCCCTCTATCCCCGGTAAAAACCCCCGGTACAAGTAGAGGAGTGCAGGGTAAATATTGAATCTGGGACTAAAGTCGTGCTGCACACTGGATGTGTGAGGGTTGAGAAGCTGTCCTAATTAAGAAGCTGTAATCAGGCTTGGAGCTAGAGGGTAACTCCCTGGGTGTCATTTGTGATATTAAACCGCGCTGTCCTCCTCCTTCTGTTTGTTGTGCCTCGCTGGCTGGAGCTAATCCCTTTAATATAGCCGCAAATATGCAAATAGCCGTTCCAATATACCGAACATCGCATCGCTATCCTCTTTTAATTCAACAAAAGTTAAGAGCAGGACCTTGTCAGTCAAACTCCCTTTCCCCTCATAACAATACTAATGTTTTCCCATTACGCACCGTCCAACTAATTAATTGGTGTGGAGCAGGATTTGTGTCTCCCGGGAGGATGGAGGACACGGCTCCTCTCACTTCTCAGGGCTGGCCCTCGGGCGCATCTCAAAGTTGTTTGCTTACACTCTTCAAATCCTCATAAAATAATGTAAAAGTGGAAATGCACATAACAAACGGCTGAGTCCGGTGTGGAGCAGCTCCCCCGGCAGATGCAATACTCCGGCAGTGTTGGAATGAAAAGCTCAGCATCAGTCTGTGGATAGATGGCGCAGTTTGGTAGCGGGGTTCGAAAGGCCAAGTACCCCACAATGAGATAGCAGCATTTATATCCATGCGACACAATTCATAAATAATGGATGAATCTTTAGATCTCTAGCACCCTGTGCATCTACATGTCACTAGTGACTCAATGATGATACCATAAAGCAGAGCTAAAGTGGTTTAAGGTATATTCTGTGGAAGTCTCGGGATAAAGAGGGCTAAGAGAACCGGGGGACATACTTCCTCTACAATTCCCCCGCCGCCTGTGGGGAATACTGGAGGAAGAACAACTCTGCTCTCAGCTGCTTAACCTCCCGACTAAAAGCACTGAGAACATAGTTACTGCAGCGGATGGGGGGGGGGTCTCACAGCCCGGACACTGCTCAGTTCTAGACCCATTTCAGTAAAGTCATTGCAATGTATGAAGGTGATAGAATCTCATATTAAAAAGGGTCTATTAGACTTGTATGTACAGTTTTCTCTCCCACTCCCCGGCTGAAATGACTCCATTGGACTCCTTTGTTTACTTCCGAAACATAATGACATCACTATTTTACTCTCACGCTTCTATTGGCTAGTGCTCCAATAGATTGTACCTGATAGGGCTAAAAGTTGAGACGTCTGTAAGCGGTTAACCAATCACAACAGAGCCAGCCAGCTAACCAATCAGAGCAGACTGGGCTCTGGTTTCAGACAGAGCTTTTTGAACATTAAAGCATGGAGACATGTCACAGTAGAGACACTACCAGAGGTTGCGCTAGACTTTTTCGCTGCCCGTCATTTTGACGGACAGGATCGTAAAACTTCCGTCAAAATCCAGAATAACCCGTCGGCCTTTACACAACTCTGACGAGGGGGGAAGCATGCTCGTGACCTGTCAACGGGGGGGGGGGGGTGGGGGGGGACAGTTCACATGCGCCGTGTTATGCATGGCTGCTGCACCTCGCGGGAGCGTGCACAGTGTAAAGCCAAAACTCACAGACATTTCAATGATTTGTACGGCACAGTTAGGTTTGGAAACGGTATAATTTCCTTTTTGGAGGGCATGCATAACACGGCATAACACCGGAGCCTCGCTGCGAGGAAACTTTGGCGCTGTTCCGAGTTTGTTATAATCTGTCAAAATGACGGACTGCTTTCAGTCATAGACAGAAAATATTCGGTTAACGCGACCTCTGGACACTACATACTGATATACACCTGAAAATGATCAGAATAGGGCCCCTTTAAATGGTAACTTCCATATTTTTCCACCTCGATGTTTTTGGTTTCTATACTGTAAGTAACTACTGGGGAAACATCTTTTTTTTGTATTCATATTACATAAGAACACACTACATTGTTATCCTTTGGGGCATTCTGGATGGTCAACGACGGTCAACTAGTGTTTTTCTTTTGCCTTTGACGGACTTAGATTGTAACCATACTTGTATGACAACATTATCAAAATGACCCTGCAGAGAATTCAAACCTTTTTGCCTGATCTGATCTCTTACCAGGGATCTCTCACCAGGGATCACTCAAAAGGAAGTATCGTTCTGAAATATTGCAAGAGGGTTTAACCTCATGCAAACTGGCAAAATCAGCAAAATATTTAGCATTCCAAATGTTTAAGATTACACTAAACTACACTTTTTGTAATCAACCTCAACATCAGTATTCTTCTCTCTGGATCTCACTCATCTTTCCAATGTTGAATTCTGGCATCAAATCACCTCCCACTAGATTTCAGAAGGAGATTTATCCTTAAGAGAGACATGTTTAGCCACAATTACAGACACGTAGAGTACTTCTAGTGGCTATATTTACGTTCCAGAATTGTCTGAAGGTTTATATTGCAGCCCAATCTGTGGAACAAAATTTGACCAAATTCAGAAACTTTTGTCCCCATTTGTCATTGGAATTTTCTATGAACCTCCTGAAGGTCCTCGCGGGCGGTAGTGGACTGTTACAGCCAGAGACTCACAACGGCGAGTTACTCAATTGTAATTGTAAATGTAATTGTAATACACGTTTCAAAATGATGCCGAAGTAACAACATACTGATACCGGTTAGTAAAAAACATGAATGAATGCTTTGACAAGTCTGCAGACAAGACGGCACGTGAAAAACCTTTTAAAATGTTTTCTGAATGGAGATCGGATCGACCAGGCTAAGCTAATGCTGTATATGCTCCGTCCACACTCACAACAACGCCATACAGACAGAAATAAAGCAGCGACTGTATTCGCCATGACACAGACAGTCTGTGCTTTGTACACGTTTAACTTTTGTCCTGTTTTTGAACAGATATGAGGAGCTGTGAGCTCTGAGGGCTAACAGCTAGCAGCTGATGTTTTGGGACATGTTGATGTGGTGATGGGTTGACAGCATGTCGAGGATAACATCATATGTATATCCGTTGTTAAAATATTCACTTAAGATTTCCATCTTGAAGAGTTTATCGCCGGCCACTAGAGGGCAGCGTCTCACTGCTGTCGATGACCGGATATGCGGTGCTCTGATCCGGTAGTGCCGAGCGGCCATTTTAGTTCGAACATTGTTTCTTCACTCCACCTCGAGTTGAGACGTTCATCCACTCATTCATGTAGGATTGTTTCCACTATTGTTTGGTGTGTCTATACTTCGTGTCGTTGTATATATTTGTGTTGTGTTGGTGATGACATGCATGGATGTAGTACTTTGTCAGCTTATCTTGCTGCATTGCTCAGTTTCAGGGTGTCGTCATCCTTGTCAATAAACTACCGAAACTGTCATTGAGGAGTGTGTTTCTTCACATCTCTTCATCCATTCTTTCCAACTCAGTTTAAAATTCGTGCAGAAACCGCTGAATAGTACCAAACAGGAAATACGTGGCGCTGTTGGGTGCTGACCAATCACGAAGCGTAATTTCTTGGATGGCAGCAAAAACAACCAATCACAGCAGTGCTTCTCTGGCTGGCTCTGTCCAATCACAAACAAGAAGTGTTCTTCCTAAAGCAGTGGTTCTCAAACTTTTTCTCTCATTCCCCACTTTGAACAGGTGGGCCTTTTCAAGCCCCACCTGTTCCTCATCGCTCCAATCAAATGGTAGGCCAAGCTTAAAATTGTCAAAAGTATCGTTTTCTAACAGGGGTCTCCAACCTTTTTTAGGATGAGAGCTACTTTAAAAAAATAAAACAAGTCGTGAGATACTATTACTCCTCTTTTGCAGTGTATATATTTAGCACATTTTAACATTATTATATGCTTACCTTTAACCTTTGTGTGCTGTTTGGGTCTGTGGGACCCGTTTTTAGTGTTTACTAAAATAAAATGTATTCTATTTAATTATTTTAACCTGCTTTATTTGGGGGTGGACCTCACATCCTGTAGGGAGGTCCGGGGGCATGCACCCCCGGGAAGATTTGTTTTTAAATGTTGAAGTGAAATGCCTCAATCTGCTGCACTTTGAGCACAAAATGAATTGATGGATACAGCTCTCAACACTCAGATGAAAGGGAGCTGTATACTTTTCAATAATCCAAACATCTTTAGAATATGATCACAACCAATAACAAATTATTTAAACTAGTTTATTCTTATCTTATGTTACCTAGTTAGCATTCTTTCTTTTTATTACTGTCATAGTAAAAATTCCAATCATTCATTGGAAGGATCTTTTACTTTATTTTTTACCACTAGGCTATATTAAATAGATAAAGGTGTGCTCTCTCTAGCTCTCTCTCTCTCTGTCTCGCTCGCTCACAGAGGCTGTGTGCTCCCTCCGTGGCGATGACGGCTTGCGTTAAATTATAATAAATATAGGCCTATTTGGAAAATGGGGGGACACAAACGGGATTTTGAAAAGTGTCACGGTTAAACTCCTTATGAAGTGGTGAGATGCCGCTCCACATTGCTTTTCTTCCTGACTGCAACGCTGGTGTGTGTGTGTGTGTGTGTGTGTGTGTGTGTGTGTGTGTGTGTGTGTGTGTGTGTGTGTGTGTGTGTGTGTGTGTGTGTGTGTGTGTGTGTGTGTGTGTGTGTGTGTGTGTGTGTGTGTGTGTGTGTGTGTGTGTGTGTGAGAGAGTGTGTGTGTATTTTTTACATATGTCTGTAAATGACTTTGGTTTCCGTTGTGTGTGTGAGCAGGCTCAGATTGGCCATCGGGAGATTCGGGACGTTTCCCGGTGGGCCGCCGCCGTTGTGAAAGTTCACCGCCGTTGCGAGTCTCCGGCTGTAAGAGTCCACTACCACCCGCGAGGACCGAGGTTCGATTTCGGCCTGAGGTCCAAAAAATAATAATCTCCCGTTCATCGCGTCCATTAGCGACCCACCTATCACATTTCTGCGCCCCACATGCCCTAAACTTAAAGGAATACCCTTTCCATAAAAGTTGAAGTGTTTTGTGAAATGCTTGTCAGGATCTCGACACAAACTGATGAACCCAAATGCATGACCCAGAGACACATTTCACAGATCAGGTAATCCCTCTTAACAGAGTAGGTACTGGAAATAACAAAAGGCGCTCACAAGGAGAGAAAAACTAGGCATAACAAAAAGAGAACTTAAGAAAAACTTAAGCCTACAAAATGAACAAAAGAAACAAAACCTGATATGAGTGAAAGCGATCCTTTCTGAGCTGAGGCTTGGCACGACCATTTGGAGAAACAAACCAGACGAAGTGACACAGGACAGGGGAGAGACAGGACTATTTAAACACGAGGTGAGTGGGAACAGGTGGAAACAATCAGGTGCGGGGCAGACACTGATGATGGCGGGATAAACACACAAGGGGAGGAAGAAACAGGGCCTGAAATGAAAGACAAGAGGTAAGTACAAAATAAAACAGGAAATGACAGACAAAATACATAAACATAACTAACACATTTGACGAGACACAACAATGCTGTAGTGTTTTGTGAAATGCTGTAGTGTTTTGTGAAATGCTGTAGCGTTTTGTGAAATGTTGTTTTGACTTCAGGGCCACCGTACATTCTAATATCAAACTGTTTTTGGTATATATGTTGCTCTTTTTCTAGTCTTAGCTACAGCGTTGAACCACCAATCTTCCAATGGAGAGACTAAAACCACCTTACCTCTCCACAGTATTAAGAATAATCGCAGAAAATGGTGTTATTTCTTAAATATATTTCAAAATTTGAATATTTATACTCATGCATTAAAGGTGGGGTAGGTAAGTTTGAGAAACCGGCTTTTTGTTATATTCCATGGAATACTCTTAACATCCCGATAGCAATGAATATCTTAAGTGCTTTGACAAAAAATCCATAAAAAAATGTCATCTGTGGAACCCGTAATAGTGTAAAAAGTACAACCGTTTAGCCGGGCCAAACGGATTGGATTGCCGCCCTGTCTGTCAGCCTTCCATCTCGTGCACGCACAAATGTATCTCGTGCCCTCTTTGGGCGTGCCGTCATGTGCGCGTTCATGTGTGTTGGAGGAGGTGCTCTGTAAGGAAGTCTGAAGGAAGGGGCGGATTTTTTTCGGCTGTGTACTTTCAAATGTTAGTGCGGTTTCTGAAACTTACCTACCCCACCTTTAATGTAAAGGCAGGGTTTTACTGTTAATGATGAGGTGGAGCTCTTTTGAAATAATTTACATCAGGCTGTAAATAATGACTCTTTCCATTGATTAATTATCTGCTGATTAATTAAATTAGATAGTGGACTTTTTGAATGGAAACATTTTGAAAATGGTGTGATGTTATAATTACACATTCCCAAAGAGACACCTTGTTTTGTTTTTGTGGTTCAACCAACAGTCAATACCTCATTATTTAAAAAAACAATCAGAATTGTCAAACTGGAGCCATGGCATGTTTTTGCACAAAAAATAACTAAATGATCTTAATAGTAGCTTATTGATTTTCTGTCAACCAATTAATTGATTAATTGACTAATCAGTGCAGCTGTTTTTGTTTCTACTGTTGGGTCCCTGTCGTCACTTTCCAACGCAAGGGGGGGGGGCCTTTAGCGTCAGATTTCAACTATCAGGGAGTCCCATTGACTTGCATAGAGCTCCCTGAATGTTGGTAATAGACGAGCTGGGATCGCGGAGAAATGCTCTCCGCAGATCCATTCTCACAGCGTTTATCAACCTTTTTCTAACTCAATATCAAGCCACACTTATTGTTTTTACTTCTTTATTTTAATTGAATAATGTAAGACTTTTGTTGCCGTCAGTTATGGGGAGAGTAGGGGCTCAGAATACTGACATCTGTGTTGTTTCATCGTTTTTTCCTTCTAATTTTGTATTCTTTTCTAAACCACACGCTGTTTTTTACTCAACAATAAGAGTGTGTTTATTTGTTTGTTTGATTGTATAATGTCGGACTTTTGGAGTCCGTCAGGACCGAAGGTCAGACCAGCTCATAGTAGTTGCTTTGGAGAATTGTACACCCGGAAGTAAGTATTCTCTCCACTTCGCTTGACAAACCCCGTGACAGTCCTCAAGCTCTGTGATTGGAGAGTGTGCTCCCAGTAGTGTGGCGTGGGAAAAAAATTAGGGGAAGCCAATAATACGTCCTTTCTTTTGGGTCGAGGGTGTGGTGGTCAATGTAATAACGTAACCAGATGAGTGATTACAGCACCCGGTATCATTTTACACACATTTGTATCATACAGATGCAGGACTTACACACGCCTGTTATCTAAACAGGTCCGGACGCACTCTCCAGCCCAAACTCTAATAAGCATTCATCCACAAACTAAATCAGGAGACCTTTAACGTTTTATGTCCGATTCGCTCCTTTTTTCCTCTCTGTACACAGCTCCAGTTTGGGCATCGGCCTGTCATCAGATTGTATTTTAGTCGCTGCTGTAGCGGAAGTTTAGTACAATTGTGTTTGATTAAATACTCCAAATCTCCACCCTCCATAATTGCACTTGCTTCAGTTGCTTGCTACTTTCTAACGGCGGTGAGAGTGATGCAGTGGCGCTATCTATCTTCTATCGATTAGATTTATGATTAGAAAATTATAAAAGTAGGGTGGACATGTGGATATTATCCGACTGAACACAACGTGCATTTATCTAACAGGTTCGTTTTCCACTGACCTTATTTCGAGCTATTATCCAAAATCCTATGGAGAACTCCCATTGCTTTTTTGTCGAGGGAAACCGAGCGCAGCTTACTTCCGGGTTTTAGGACGCGTCACTGCAACAGTAAGTTGATGCGATTTGATTGGATTGTGAGGCAAGGGAAGCCAGCCGCCTCTGGCTTCCCTTGGCATGGCCCTGACCAATCACAGGTTGGCAGGGGCATGACGTGAGTCTCATCTGATTGGTCAATCCCTCCATTGTTTTTCACCAAGTGAAGCCAATTTCGGCTGGCCTCCTCTAGCAACAGAGAGTGCAATCTACTGTTTCACCATAACATCTAGAGGGGCGCTGTTTCACTCTTTGAAAAATACTCAATGAGAATGGGGGAGAGACGGGCCGGCAGCAACACACAACAAAGAATTTCCTAAACTAAACGAAGTGTTTTTATTTATTTATTCAAATTATAACTACAATCCGAAAAAACAGGGGAAGCCTGGCTTACCTTGGCCTCCAGGAGAAAACGCCACTGTGTGCTCCGAGGGTTACACCGAGCCTCGAACAGCACTTGAAATGGGATGGAACCACGGCAAACAGTCCAAAACTGGATTTGAACGGGTCCACCCCGTCCCCCCCCTCCCCCACCCCGTCCCCAGAACTACACATGCTGGTTATTGTGTGTTTCGCAACATGTTCTCTATCTATGGCACGTCTCTACTGGGAATTGTAGTTTTAAAAGACGTTTTCGTATTTCCCATAATAAGAAGTTGCCAGTATTAAACTGTGTACATCCCTGGAGGTTTAGGGGATAGGAAACACTCAAATGTAAAACATATAATAAAAAAATTGGTGAAAATTGCTTGTGCCCATAATGGGCAGCATTAATATATATACACAAGCCAGCTAAGGTCAGAAGTGCTTTATTTAACAGCTGGTCTTATGTCTGTGACCCCTGTTGTTAATTGATGAGCCTGAAACATGCACATGTCAAGGTTCAGAGGCACATTTTGCAAATATGGCAGTAGCCATCGATCAGCTTAAGATAAGATATACTTTATTGATCCCAAGTTGGAAACATTTGCGTTACATCAGCATGTGTAACAGTTGTAAATATGCAGTGGTGTTTATTTGTAAATCATTTAGTATAATCACACAAATTCTGTGTTTTATATTTAATAATTCTGTGTTCTTTATTTATTGATTGTTCAATACCTGACAAGGCCGGAGATGAAAAACTTTGGTCGCAGGTTCCTCAACAGTGCATTACAAGACATCTATCAATATGTGTATACCTCCACCATTAAACTGTCGTATTCTGCACATTTCTTATACTATCTACATACATCTTATAAGAGTATAATTAATATGTATAATATTGGTTAAAATAAATGCTTAAACATAGTTAACATTGCAGGAAAGTTGATTGTCAAGTCCCAAAACAAATTATGCAATATATTAAACGTTAAGTACTTTGGCAGGCTTAATATTTATCTGTAGATACCCACAACGTGTTTTTGTTATTCAAAAGAAGACCTTAACCTAAAGTATTCTTTAATGTTTAAATAAAGCCTAATTAGTTTGTCTGTTTTGCACATCCTCCTATTAATATCTTTGGACATCCGGCACTAAACTGTTTTATTGTAGAGATCACTTACAGTATCTTCTTGATTTTTTATATTCTATATTTCTATCACAGACCTTCGACTTTCCCCCTAGGAAAGTATGTACTCTTAGTATTTTTATGTTTTCATCAAATATAACGTATCAACAAAAAAATGCAATAACGTGCTTTAACCACTAGGCGGTTAAAGCACTAGTAAATATACTGCTGTTTCCAGTTTAGTTTATGATGGATGTATTTTGTTATCCACACCACAGATGGTCTTAACATGACCCAGTGGTCTAGTTAATAAAAATAATATTATCAAACATAATATTAAAATGAACTCTTATTTTGAAAATACAGCTTCCTGTGTTCGAATGAGCTGCTCTGACCCTCGGTCCTGACGGACTCCAAAAGTCCGACATTATACAATCAAACAAATAAATAAACACAAGGAATGATGTGTTATTGTTGAGTAAATAACAGTGTGTGGTTTAGAAAATAATACAAAATTAGAAGGAAAAAACGATACAGATGTCAGTATTCTGAGCCCCTACTCTCCCCATAACTGACGGCAACAAAAGTCCTACATTATTCAATTAAAATAAAGAAGTAAAAACAATAAGTGTGGCTTGATATTGACTTGATAAACGCTGTGAGAATGGGTCTGCGGAGAGTATTTCGCTGCGATCCCAACTCGTCTATTACCAACATTCAGGGAGCTCTATGCAAGTCAATGGGACGCCCTGTTAGTTGAAACCCGACGCTAAAGGGAACCCCCTTACGTTGGAAAGTGACGACAGGGACCCTGACATAACGTCAACATAGGTCGAGTTGGGAGTGAGAATGTGTTGTTGGGTAGGTTAATTTACAACACAAAATCATTGTTTATATTTCCTCAATTTGTATGTAAAATCTAAATCAGTCACTTATGTTGTCAGATACATGCAGTGGAGTAAATGACAACATTACCTGAGATACACTACGTTGAGGAAATAACATTATGGTTAATGAGTAAGTAACAGTTATGTTAGCATAATTGTATCTCTCATACTTTTGGATTTTATCAACACTTATTTTGACACAGCGTAACATAGTGATGACCTCTATGAAAGGTTCATCTGGTAATGGGGGTAATTACTGTTTCAATCTGAGCCTTTGTTGAGTTACTTGTAAAAGCATTGAGCAGCTGTAAAGCCTGTCTGTATTCACAGTTAGCTTCAATCACTGAGAGATGCTAATAGGCAGCAGCCTGGAGGTGTTACCTCTAACACAGAGCAGGGCTGTATGACCTGTGGATAATGGTAGTCAGATGCTCCCCTATAGGCGCGAATGAGGTGAAAATTAGGATGGGATGGAACGGCTGAGACCAACATCACTCTGTTTGTGTGATGTCAGCTTTTCTGAACACATTAGGCTCAATACAGATACCTACAAAAGGAAAGGATTAAAATAGCATTTGATATGAAGTCCCTGTGTGAAATGCTTTCTAAACATTAACTCATTATCTGTTTTTCGCTCTCTATAATTAAAGACGCATAAATATTCATAATGCGTTCTATCAATTATCATTATAGACATTATACAAGACATTATAATGACTGTACATTATATATTTTTTATAATGCATTATAATCACTGTTATAATAATATTTTGTGTTTTCTTTTTTCGCATTGACATAATTGTATTATTTTCACTTTACCTAAATCATCCAATGCCCACTTAGAGTAACTTATAATAAGATGTAATGTATTATATATTTTACAAAACTATTACAATGTAATACAAATATGGAAATTACAAAAACAATGATCGTTGAGTCTACCTTCTAATCCTTGACCTTCTAAGTCTTTATAAAATGCTCTATGGTCCTATTATTATATTAGCATTAAGAATATGTTTGAACAGTTCTATTTATACATTATATAGAGCTATTAGCAGATTATAATGCAGTTTAAGTGTGTTTATAATGCATTATAGACATACCAATAGACTCACAGCTCTACAGAGTGCATTTTAACTTGCTGGGTAAACTCAGCCACCCTCGTGCCCCTTCAAATAGCGGTAGAAAAAAAGGCTCCTTCAGTGGCTGTTCAATTATTGATTGACAGTAAAAAGCTTGTGGGTTCATTACGATCATAGATGTGCTGGGGGGTAGTGCTCTAAAAAGTGGGGTAACTGCACAGCACTTAGTCATAAATGGCCCGGTAACCGTGGTGGACCGCTGGAGGAAGCAGAGACAGGAGGTATCAGGCTGGATATGGTGCACCGTTAAACACCAGGCAGACTGTTCCTGCTAAGGATCTGTGTTTCTGCTGGAGGGGAGCTCATAGCTACAGCCGCAGACAGCCTCCTCAAGGACGCCGCGGCAACGTTACCCCCCCCCCCCCCCTCTCGTTAGCAGAGACCCTCTTGCGATGCTGAGCGAGAACTGGCTGTCTCATAAGATAAGATAAGATATACAGCAGCATAGCTAAGACAGTGCGCATGAATTAGAATTATTATGCAAACTAAGTAAAGATGATAACAGTAAGATAAGTTTTACATTATTGATCCCAAATTGGGACTTTTTTTCATTACCTATGTGAAAACAAAGTCATTGCACACCATTTGAAAAATAAAAGAAGTAGTAAATAAACATAAAATATAAACATCTCAAAATAGAAAAAAAAATTGTCAACAAGTTGAAAGTCTTCAGATTTGTATATTTCACATTCAACTTGTATATATTTAAAGATATATATATCAGCAGCAGAAAATAAACTAAATACGCAAAAAGTGAATATAAACATATGCATAATAAAGGATATATATCTATAGAGTTTATATATTGAATTCAAAAAATATATATATATATATATACAAAAATACAGAATAGAGGCAGTGTACATATGAACAGTAAAGGAAAAAAGCCTGCATTCAAAATGTTCCTCAAGTGAAAGTAGAAAAGTATTCTCATCAAAATATAGTGAAAGACAGTGAAAGTAGTCGTTGTGCTGATTGGTCCATTTCAGAATAATATATATGATATGTTTTATAATGATTGATCATGAAAGTGTTCTCAAAGCTGGTGAAGGTGCAGCTAGTCTGAATGACTTTGTAGACTGCAGGGTAGCTGGTGGATTTACTCCAGGTGGAACTAAAGTCTGATTCAACACTTGATTATATTTCACATCATTCATCCACATCTGTAAAGTAACTAAAGGTATTAAATACCTGTAGTGGAGAAAAAGTGCAATAATTCCCTCTGAAATGTAGTGGAGTCGAAGTACAAAGTAGCGACATACTCAAGTAAAGTAAAAGAATGTCAAAATTGTACTTGAGTACAGTACTTGTGCTCAGTAACTTTACACCACTGATCGTATGTTGCTCGCATGAATTAAGTCTGTCTATTGTCAAAGGAAATTAATATCCATATGGGAAATGGAATCAATCTCTCTGAGGTTGCAGAATGTGCCGACACTGAATGACATTATCTGACAATCCCCGTCTGATAGGCGCTGACACTACTGTACCTCCACATCAATTTATTGGGGAGTTGATCATCCGGGTAGTGAGGGCTGTGGCACGGGGAAGCCAGGTAATGGGTCTCTGAACGGGAGCAGGCGGAATACCAAACAAGACTTCATTAAAAAACCTGCTATCTAGGTCACATGAACTAACTGCATAAAGATCACTGAATTATTAACTATAATTGGGGCACCTAGTTGAAAAAGATTGGATCAGATGAGGGAACCTTTGATAGTATACAAAGGATTCTGTTTACAGCACAATATAATAAGCCACCAATACATTTCTTAATTTGAATCTGGTGACACTATGCTTATAAATAGCATAATGGTGTTTCCCGACTGCCAGGCAATAATCAGAATGTTAATATATAAGATGTTCTAGCTGTACTGTATGTTCATTATTGAGTCAGAGTGAGGACTTCTCCATCCGAGGTAGGCCGGGTTAAATTGAGTTGAAAATGAGATTTTAGCATCGCCTGCAATAATAGCGGGGAGCTGAACTTGGGTATGATCTCTGTTAATAGAGTGAGAGCACAGGAGAGTTTGGTGTTACGCTGTGAATAGAGGCAGAACAGGTGGAAACCAGGATCCCTTTCATGAACAGGCATGAAGTCAATTAGACAGCAGAGAGGGAGTGTGAAGAGAGGGGGGGGGGGACATGTGCTTAAGGAGGAATCTGGAGCCGTGTTTTGGTCACGTGACATGGAGGATAAAGCAGACTGGAGAAGAAAACTAATTCTGATCCGCAAATAGTTTATTATTCATTAAAGACTCTGAAGAAGAAAAGAGAAGCATAAAAGATTTTTTATTGTTTTCTTCCCAATTAGACGTTAACATGCCGATAATACCATATTTGTTGTGGGCTGCTGATGAGTGACAGCTGAATGAAATATAATGACTGATGTTGGTCTTTTTTCAGCAGAGGATAAAGCAACATGTTACCCAATGCAACAATGTGTGGTCCCATAAAGTGACAGTGGAGCTTAATGGAAATAGGAATGCATTGATTTGGATTCACTGCCAATAGTAGGGAGCTGGATCAATTCATTTCTGTAGCTTTTATGGGATCCAACCGTCATCAGCTGGATATGTTGTCAACTGATCATATGAAGTAGCAAAGTGGCCATTACTATATTCCAGCCAGCGTTACATCTTTAGATGTCTCGTTTTGTCTGACCAACAGTCATACTGTAAACACAATTCCATTCAAACACACCAGGTGCCGTCACGCTCACACAGCTTTGATAGCAGCTCATTTCAGTTCATTCCGATAGTAGAAACAGTTGAAACAAAGGTTCAATAGCTAGTAGATTCCTGGACCATAATTACATTCACACACAAAGAGGGGATTATATATATTATTTATTTAATATTTACATCTTGCTCTGAATAAGGTTCAGCTCTGGTGCAAATAATGTAATTGTGCATCCTCAAACTGTACAAGAACATTGGCTACAATTGATGTCAGTGTCACTTACATATGTCTATCAGTATGAAATGAGTCAGCGATGTAACACTAAGATCCTCTTTGATGCACCGCCACAGATGACATTGTTTACAACACGGGCGCTGCGGGGGGTGAGAGAGCGTCTTTCAATTAAACCCTGTTGTCTTTAACATTCCAAATATGCAATTAAGCTAATTGGTAAATTGACTCTCTGTGATCCGTGGTGGAGGAAGACGAGGGGCATCAGACTCCTCTCAGCCCAATGCAGTGGCCTTTCATTGTAATCCGCTTCACTGGGCGCACTCTGCACCCCCCCCCCCCCCCCATTAGAACTATCCCCAGCGGAGAGCCTCTCCCTGCATTACACTGTAACAGGCTTGTTAATAATACATTAATGAAGAGCTGCTCCTCCAGATTAGGTGGTGGCCCCCTGATAATGGGGGGCTGGAGGAGGGCCAGGCATCACCTCACTGTTGTAATCTAACCCCGGGTTAAATAAACTGTACAGAGAGCATGAGGGAGGGGGGGGGGGGGGTAAATGTAAATGCCTCTTTTGTCTCAGACATGGGCAGTGGTGGAGGAAGTACTCAGATTTCTTACCTAAGTAAAAGTAGCAGTACTACAAAGTAAATGTCCTGCAGTCAATATATTACTTAGGTAAAAGTACAAAAGTATCAGCAATAAAAAAAAATATATATATGTAAAGTATCAAAAGTAAAAGTACTCCTTATGCGTTATGGCCCATTTCAGAATCCTATTTAGTTACTGGGTTACTATTATGATTATTCATTCGATCAAAATGTTGTAAATTAAGAGCTAATCTGAATTATTTACTTTAAATTAAATGAATTTAAATTACTCAGATTTAATCACTATGGGGGAATTCAGGTCCATCTTAAAGGACAGAGAACACGACACCATTGGTAGATGTGAGTGCTCGTATATCCTAATGATTTTAATAGTTTGTTTACTTCGCATATTGACTGGCTAATGTGCCATTTTATTTGTGTTTTACAGCTGTATTTGTCTGCCTGTCATGTCTGTGTTTTATATGTTGTAACTTTGTACATGCTGCCCTTCTTGGCCAGGTTGCTCTTGGAAACGAGATTTTAATCTCAATGAGTCTTTTACCTGGTTAAATAAAGGATATATTATACTTAATACACTTCTGCTGGATATCTTATCTTAAAAAAGTTTTTTTCAATAATTGATGTACATTTGTTAGCTAATCAAAAAGCTGTCCAATAAGTTGTGGTAGTACAATATTGGCTTCTAAAATGTAGTGGAGTATAAAATAGCATAAACTGAGAATACTCAGGTAAAGTATCTCAAAATATTACGGTACGTGAGTATAAGTATTGTTACTATCCACCACACTGAAAAAACTGAAACGTTGACTTTAATAAATGTATTATGTCAACAGATTTCACTTAACTTATTAGGTTAGCTTAAAGCGATAATATTAAGAAAAATGTTAGGTTCAGCTTAATATTGCTGCTTTCAACTAACCTAATACAGTTAAGTGACATTTGTTGACATTATATTTAATTCAAGTCAGCGTTTCAGTGCACTGGACATGGGTGAAAAGATGTAGGAAGGGGAATTAAAGCTGTTGCGTTTGTGGGTTACCGTACATAATTGTGAGCTGGAACCTGAATTACCGGTGCTTTGGGAGATGACAGGTGACTGTGGCTCTGCCTGCTGAATGCAGCCCTGTCAGCACGCTGTGTGGCAGCGATCCGTCCTCGTGTGTCACATTCCCCCTGTTCCTGGTGAGTGACGGTCCACGCCCGAGACGTACTGCTCCGGATGGGAATCCCTGCTGCAAAATGTATCCTGATGCTAGCAATCCACAAACAATAAATAAAAAAGACTTTGGCTTAAATATTTTAAATACCCTGCAATGCTATTCCACTCCCAGGATGTCTCTGCGCGCTGTTTTGGCAGCATCTTTCCCCCCCTGTCTGTCTCCTAATAGAAAACTTGATAGAAATATCAGAAGGAGATTTTAATCACAGGGGTGTTGTGCGTGCTTACTTATCCGAACCACAAAGGAAGAAAGAGTTTCCCGCCGACGCTGTCACCCCTCGCGTTCAGCAGCTCTGTCAGGGAGAAATGTGCCTAAAGACACATCTCCCGTTCAGGCTATGTAACACTTGCCAAACTGCAGCAAACTTAACAGCAGCCAAGAACAAACGGAATGAGGAAGAGGGAGGAACATAAGATTGAATGAAATGTTTCCTAGAGGCAAATACAGTATGTTAAAGGAGAGCCTTGAGAGAAAACATTCGGGGGGAGAAGGTAAACACCACCATTACGTGTCTAACTGAGACAGAGCGCGGGGAGTTTGGATTATCCTTCCTCCCAACACACTCTGTGTTTGGTTTTGTTCCTTACAGTGTTTTGATGGGGATGAATGTAAAAATGCAGTTTTTAATTTGTACTTCTGAGGATGATATATAGCCATTAGTGTGAAGGATTAAACCCATGTCTCTGCTCCTTCACCTCGAAGCGGAGCACGCTGGAAAAGTGGCGTGAAACTGTAAACGTCACCTTCTGTAAAGTTCCTGCCAAGAAACTCTACTGAATCCAAGACATGTCTTCTACTTTTGTCCGTGTTAAATAAATAACGACACAAATAAAACTTTGGTGGGAATGGATTAAAAATGAAGGGCGGCTGCACGGAGTAAAGCCAGTCATGTTCAATTAAGCCCTTACAACCAATGTTCTTTCTAAAGCCGGGGTAATTTGAAGCTCCCTGATGTGTTCATACAGGCCTTTTCTACATATCTCCACATGAAAGGGGCAGTTCAGAAATTGTTGTCCCAAAGTAAGTTCTAAAAGACCTTCAAATCATGAAGTGTGAGTTTTCAAAGAGCTGCCGATTGAAAGCCAATGGGAAAGTCCTCACACTTTTATCTTGGATGTTACAGAAAAAGATGAGGATCTTGAGCCTGGGCCTTTCAGATAAGTGAATATATTTAATTTTTGAAAGAATCACAGAGTTGGTGTCTTTGGTCCTCTGGGCCTACTGGGACCAAGGCGTAAAGGAGTCAACGTTTTTTTCTTCTCTCCTCCTCATCCATCTCTCCCCGTGCTGTACTCATAAAGAGGAATATGCCCTGAAACCTCACTGGCCTCTAAGTTGATTTATTTATCAGGTCTGCTCAGCTCCCGAGTGATGGCTGTGTGTGATGGATAACCAGGGGTGGGTCTTCGCAGAGTCCCCCCCACCTCCCCCAGCTCACTCCCTCGCCCTGGCATCAGAGCTCACTCCTGACACGGGCTTTCATCGGGGGCTCAGACCCCCGCTCCTAATGAATGCCGAGTTGATAGCATTTTCACCAATGTGACTGACCATTAACCACAGACAGGTTCACATTCCCACCAGTCCCTCGCCCCCCCACCCCGCTGTGGTTCAGACGCTGCACGCTGTACTGTACGTCCCCCTGTATGCCACAGCTGTTTGTTCAGCCCGAGAGAGCTCTCTGTCACCCTGCCAACAACTGCACTCTTGGAAATCACACATGCAACAAAACCAAAACTACCTAATCAACCTGATACGGGAAAAAAGAACACGCTGGAATTCTTCCTCTGGAAAAACAGAACTTTTGCCCCCCGCTGTTGAGAGTCTCCAACAAGTCCTTTTGTTATATTATGTTCCAAAATGGCTGCTGTTGGTTACAGAAAACACTTGCTTGTTGTTGTTTGGTTTTCTCCGCCGTGTTCCAACATGTTAGCGGCGCAGGGACCCGCTGATAGAAGGAACATCTGGCTTTTGTGCATAGCTGAAAGAGCACACATATATTATACATGATGTTCTGTACATCTGCCAAAGAGCCAGCCTGTATGTGCCTCAATCAGTGCAAACACAAGAACACACAATAACACACTCTTTCTCTGGCCTTTGAAAGCAATCGTATTTTCCAAATAATGTACTATTTCAATTGGTTGGTATGGGATTTTTAAACGGAATTCTTAGCTTGCTGTGTTTTCTTGCACCTGGGGCAGACAGTTAAATATTGAGTTTTCCAATTAGGGAAATTCACAGAGAAAACAGATGGATTGCCAATGCAGACAACACCTGAATTATACCATGCTCAGGTTGGGAGGTAAATGATCTGAAACCATCAACTCTCTTGATATAATAATCAGAAACCTCTTTGTTACACTGTATTGTATCGCAGGTTTAATTAAACCAAAGACACGGCCCCCAGTCCTTCAGCTAACATGAAAGCCTGTGGCAATGCAATGTTGTTTGCATCAATTAATGGCCACTCAGGGACTTCTATAGAAGAATGACCATGCAAAGGAAATGAATGCTATACAATGCTTGAAAATGCTTCAACCTGCCATATTTGAACACTAAATTGTCCAGTATAACATGCATGGCAGCCATCTGAACACTCAACAGTAATTCCTCCGGGGTCTGAGTTAGTGAGGTTCCACTCGCCATCTGTTTCATGACCGTTATGATAGCACTTACTCTCCCATATTTTCAAAACTAGCATAGGAAAATAAATTAAACCAAATCAGATGCTATTTTCTCTTGAGGGAATGAGGGGGAACAGTGTATTAGTTGTATGGACTAGGACTAGAATCAGTTTCCGTAACAACATTTTTAATATACAACTCATATACAAATACTTTCTGTTTAAAAGTAAATGCTCCCTGCATACAGAGTGGTTCAATGATGACGTATTTGTGTAGGCCAACCCAAAGGTTAGCATCGCAAGGGCTCCTTCGGAGGGGATGTTCCCATTGGATTTTGGTTTTCTTCAGAAAATAAGCTTTGTGACAAACACACATTTAGGATACTTAGAACGTTTTGTTCAGCAGGGTAATCTCCACATTAACACCACTCTATGATTATTGAATCGTAAAGGCAATCTTGTTGGCGTGATGGCGTTTGGTATTTTTAGTCACTTGTTAACAACTGTTGTTTATATGTATTCATGCCGTAGAACACATGTGAAAGCTTGTGTTAACCACATCACTTATTTCAGACATGTAACCATTAACACATTCAAAAAGCCAAAGAACAGGAAGTATCAAAACGCTAACTCACTTCCGAATGAAAGAAAAGTGCTACACTGTTGCAACTTCATCTTGAATTGCACCACATTTACTCAACAGTTTCTGTGAAAGCACACTTAAATAATCTTCAACGTCAGACTGCTTGCTTTTGTGGCCCAGTTGGACCTAGTTTCAAATATTTTGTTACTTGCAATACGAGATTTAAATCTGTTTTTAATCCAGGAGAAATAAAGTGAGGCAAGGAAGGGAAGCTACATGGCTAGTATAGGGACATCATAAGGACTCTCAAAAATCCCATTGGATTTTAGCAGAAAAAAATCTCTCCGGCAAAACGTCATGGTCACATGACTTTTGCAGACAAGGCAGTTCATGTATGGTGCGAGGACGGTTAGCAGTGTTATTAAGTCACTTACTAGCAACCTACCTTTTTTAATATACATAGACGCTTCAGACACTCACAAGTATTTACTGAGCTATTTTATGTTGTAGAACTGAATCATTGACCTGCTGAAACACTCAGGGGTTAAGTACTTATTCCTTTTCCACTCTATTGAGGAACAATTATTATTGTAATGACATAAATAAACAGTTTCAGTATGTATAGGGCATGTGACTACTTTCTAAAGAATGCAACATGCAATAAGCAGAGCAAATGACTTATGAAATAATGGTTTGTTGAACGAGCCTTGGTTTAACACAGCAACTCATACTGCAGCCTACATACTCACACACGCTCACCCAACTATTCTTCTACAATTCTAAATAGATCCAGTACAATTCACTACACCGGGTAATGCATCTCACTGTTGGCTTACAGTCCACAATATGTCAAATTGTCTCCTGACATAACACAGCACACCCCTCGCCTTATGTGTCACATCTATTTGCTGTCAACTGGTGCGAGTGTGTGCTCAACATGAAGCACGTTCCACACTCATGTTCTCACAAGAAAGTTTCACTGTTCAATGTCGTCTAACCATAAGAGTGATAATTGGGAAATGAGTAAATAAACAGTTGGAGTCTCTGTGTTTTAGCTCTTAACGTTGAAAAAAGTTAAATGTAGTACTATAAGTGAACACACACTGTTACTAAGCCACACACACACACACACACACCCCCACACACACACACACACACACACACACACACACACACACACACACACACACCACACACACACACACACACACACACACACACACACACACACACACACACACACACACACACACACACACACACACACACACACACACACTCACACACACACACACACAGTCCTCTCTGACGCTCCTTCCAACACTACTGAGGTAAACTTGTCACGGAGGGAGCAGCTATTTGGGGGCCATCTTGTTGTGTGTGTCTCCTTGGCTGAACTGCAGGGAACAATGACAGGAAGGAAGCAGGCTGGAGGTGAGTGAGGTGTGAGAGCCCTAAGAGTGTGTATCCAAGCCCTAATTAACTCTCTGCTGCTTCCTCCCTCGCTGGCATCCCTGCCTTCCTGGGGCACATGCCAGTTACATGGATGGTGTGTGTTTACGCATGTGTGTACTGTGTGTATCTGCGAGTATCACTGTCACCACCGTTTGTTCCTGTCCCCCCCCCCCCCCACTCTTTTGGCACGCCTGCCCTCCTGTGTCAGGTCTTTGTGAAGCATCCCGGAGCCACCGGATGGAGCGTAATTACCCTCTGCTCGCCGTGAACCCGTGTCCCCAAAAACAAGAGCTTTCTGAGACTGTATCCATAAACAAAGCAGCCCCCCCCCCCCCCCTGGTTTGCCACCCACTCATTATGGGTGTAGTGCACACCTGGTCAGAGAGTGGCCTCGAGTCTGACAGCAGCTTTTTAATGACATCTCAACATGGTAAATGTTCCCTAACAATACTGTCTTGTATAGTAGGTTCTGACCCTCTTCTTAAACAAGGAGCTATAAGTAGGACCTGCGACGGGGGGCTGCTGTTTACTGGGAATGTATAAAACAACTTGATGCGAGCCATTAAAGGCAGTGATGATGCACTACGACGTGCCCCCCCCCACTCTACTCTGACAGCCGCACTGTCGCCGCCAAGCTGCAGAGCTTTAATACATGACTAGGAAGGCGTCCAAACACCAGAATAAATAAAGGAAGGGAAAGATGAAATGCATGCGGCAGTGAGGCAGACAGCTGAACAAACGCAATGACTTAGAACATTTGCCTAACAGCTCACTCTTCCCCCACTCTTTACACAATCAGCCATGTAAATTATTGAGATATCATGAAAAATAAATAGTTCAATAAAAAAAAAGCTCTGCTAAGGCCCAGTTATGCAGTTTAGCCGCATATATCTGTTTTCTCCTTGGTAATGAATGGAGTGAAAAAGATGATTGTTTATGTGGAGAAGATTGAGAGGAAAGGGGACTCGTACCACCACCACATACTGTAACAAAACAAAAAAAGAAACTGTGTTGCAACTTCACCACTGAATTACACCAAATACTGTATTTGCAGACTGCATGAGTGAAAGCGCCTTATCTAGTCTTAAAAGTATGAATACTTGCATTTGTTGCCCTATTGGAACTATTTTTAGCCATGTTGTTGCAATCCAAGATTTTGAAACAAGGAAGTAAGTGAGGAAGGGAAAGCTACATGGCTAGAGCGATGTAGGAATTACGTATATTGATAGGCTGACCCGGAAGCTAGCATTGAAAGGGTAACCTTGTGAAAAAGGCAATGGGATTTTCCATTGGATTTTAGCAGATAAAAATCTCTGTGGAAAAGCAATATTTATGATACGTACACATTTTAATCAGCAGAATAATCTCCATATTACAACAGATTTCAGTATTCTGAGGCTCTGAGCACCATTTATTTTCCTCGCGGACGGCAAAGAAGGTCCGACATTATACGATTTAAATTAAAAAAACAATAATCATGGCTTGATATTGAGTAAGAAGATGTTTTTATGAACCACAAAGCTTCCGGTCTTCCAAGACCTGACCGGACAAAAAGACGTGTTGCAGGCACGAAACATACTACCAATAGAAATACATTCCTTTTAAAATCGTTATGCTGTAAACAAACTAAACAACGATCACATGGCTCCATGTCACCACTAATCTAATGCTAAGCTAACGGCAGCTAATGTTGGCGTTGTGATGTTCAATTGTCTCATTGAGTCACATTGAGTGCTGTTTTTAAGACACACAGAAGTTTCAAACATTCACCAGTGGAGTATTTACTGCCATATTTTATATTGTCGAATAGTTAAAAAATCTCTTCAGCCTCTGATAACCAGAGACCTTATTTCAGTCTTGGAACCAAAAACCTGTCACACAAATTCATTTCTGGATTTCACGACTCATTCATGTATCAGTCTATAGAGGACAATTATAACTTAAACCACTCAAATGAATCCAGATCCAGAGAACAGGCCTCGGACCGCCACTGTAGCTGTCAGACTTTATCACTCCCATCCAAAGGGGTTATCTAAGAAATCAAATCAGGTGAACTTGACATGGCTCACTTCAAATCCTAGTCAGGGTATCTCCGTAGCTGCAGCGGCTCCGTCTTTGAAGCGTTGGCTCATTGAGTCCTGCAGAAGGGGGAGTGCAAAGGCTGTGTTAAATGTCCATTGTTTTTAACGGTTTCAGGCTTTATCCCTGTGTTCTCCAGTGGCGCCTTCTCAAAGAGTAATGCCCTGGGAGTCCAGGCGCTTTGAGCTGGGACTAGCCCTCTTCCTCTGGTCCTTACATGTGATCTCCTTGATTTTAATGAGGCCACATGGACCCCCTGTGATGTGCTTTGGAAGATGGGGAGCTCCCGCACCCGCTCTGAGGCCGTGATGGTGGTTGAACACCGCGGTGACCCCTTCTCCCCCCCCCCCCTCGTTTCAGCCGGGGCCTCTCAGGCACTTCTAATGTTTTATTAACCAGGTTCACTGGTTCACACTCTTCTGAGGAAATACAACAGCCTGTCAATCATCCGCCTGTATAAAGTGCACTGTAGCTTCACAATGGAGCCCACATGTATCATATGCACTGGATCGATAAGAAATCTTTCTGACTGCTCGACAGAAGATGTCAACAGCGCTCTCCACCTGCATATTAAACACACCTTGGGAGGCCTCGTGTACATTTACACAATGGCAGCAATTTAACTATCCAACAAATTATCCTGTCATGTAAGCATGATGGAAATGTATAATCATCCTTGAAGGTGATCACTGAGTGTGTGAGCAGCATCACAGAGACATGTGTAGCTTGCACTGACATGACCTAAGTTGGTCTGTTTTAACATATCGAGAGAATGCTGGCTAGGTTAAATAAAAGGTGAAATGTAATGCCGGCTATTAGACCAGCGGAAGACTGAAGAGGTTAGACAATATATTGTCAACAGTGGAGAATTTAGCAGATAAAGAGCCAGAGAACAGAACAGAACGAATAGTTCAGTGTATTGACCATGTGAACAATAACGTGACCAAATGTATGCAAGGCTTCAACAAACTGCCTAATTAATAAGGCGTAGGTACATTTATTAAGTTGATGATACAACTTTTTCATGATAGCTACAAGAGAATTCCTTTTCATTTGAATGACAACAAGCCCATCAGGTGTTGTAATGCTGCAGGAATAGCTATAGATAATTATTGTGTTGTTAAATCCATTAAACAAGAGTAGTAGTAAGGATGCTGTTTCAATCACATTAGTATGCATAAAAAGTGACAGGTGACACGCCCCCAATTATGCAAATGAGCTAAGTCCCGCCTCCCCTCGCCTCCCATTGGTCGAGAGCCTTTTATCAGAGCTATGTCCCGCCTCCCATTGTTTGAGACCCTTTGATGTGAGGGGTGATGTGTTATAACGGGTAGGTGTGAAAAGCCCCCCCTGTGGAATGCCTTTGTTGTCTAATTCTTTGATGTGTTGATTAAGGTAGTCTCTTTGAAGTTATGCTGTCTGGTCCCTCAGGGGTTATCTAATCTAATTAGCCTTTGATGTTTTGCCCTTTGATCTTAATCTAGGTATTTTTATGAGTGAGACATGTTTTGTTGTCTAATTCTTTGATGTGTCGATTAAGGTAGTCTCTTTGAAGTTATGCTGTCTGGTCCCTCAGGGGTTATCTAATCTAATTAGCCTTAGATGTTATGAGCCTGTGATGTTAATTTAGGTATTTTTATGAGTGAGACATGTTTTGTTGTCTAATTCTTTGATGTGTCAGTTAAGGTAGTCTCTTTGAAGTTAGGATGTCTGGCCCGCTCAGTGTCCCCCCGGCCTCTCCCCCCCCTTTTCTCCACCCCTTCCTCCGGCAAGGAGATTGTGGGAGGTGGAATTAGATGAAAATAGAAATATGCTCAAAACTAAATAAAAGACAGTAATTTCCACTTACCAAGTCACCTTTCAAAAAAGAAAAATTGCCAAAATGTGACAACTTACCGCCATCCGTCCGGGGCTCCAGTCAAGAAACGAATGCCGCATCTATGCTGGGTGCAGATGCATACAGCCAGAGATCTGTGCACAAACTTTTCATGTGCTTCTTTGGGTCAAATAGGCTGCCCTATCTCTAAGAACAATTAACACAAACACACACACACAAACACACACACACACACGTTGGAGTTGCCCCCTTTGATGTGGGGGGTTTGAGATAAGAGACCCCTGGTTAAGACACCCCTCTGTGAGGTGAGAAGCTAGAGGACAAAGTTAATTTGTTAAGACGCTCAAACAAAATAAAACAGCCATTATTTTTCACTCACTAAGACACCTAAAAACGTTATTGTCCTCTCTAGATTTGATCCAGGGTTTTGTAGTAGTATTTACCATGGTATATAACTTAGACTAAGTTAACTATCTAAACACTCAGAGTCCTTTACCTCACCAGAGCTTATCCAGAGCTTGACTGACACACAGAGACCAATCAAGGGCTTTGATTTATGAGCTGTATGACAGTGGCCATGTCGGCAGGCCACATCATGTAGACAGCCAGTCACCCTGTGTGAGGCAGGCCCACATGTGCGCAGCATTGCGTTCAAAATAAATTAAAAAAACTAAATGGGTCGCGAAATATACTTGGGCGGCCGTTAATATACTGGGCGCCCACCCCAGTAAAGTCTATGTGTGGGAAATCCTGGAATATCAGATACAATTAGCATCTAACCAGAAGTGCGAATGAAGCAGTGAACTGCAGTATATTTGATATACATCCAATATATAAAAGGTTATGTTAATATTGATCAGCTGGTCAGAAACTTGACTCCATAGGAAATATAAAAAGATATATGTTGAGCGTGATCATAACTTTCCAATAGCACAAAGTTGCAGATCCGCTGTTGCAGGTTTAGCCATTCAGTCAGCCAGGTGTAAAATATGCATTTATTATTACCTTTTCTATTTGGCCAACTAGTGATAATTAAATGATACCCTATTTATTTAACTATATTTTTCTCTGCTAACAATGCTTTACTTAAAACTGTAAATATATGGGATGATAAGGTCGTTCCTATATCTAAACACCTTGGTGATAATCATACAAATCCTTCAACAAAACAGGTCTTTCTGCCGAAGCGTTTACAAATGAATGAGAGTATATAATCCGCCAGCAGTGACATTTTGTGGGTATCTTTATCCTTACTCACAGTTTCTGCCATCAGCTCAAAACTGAGAGCAAATAATAATGGACTAAGACCGTAAAGAAACCAAAAGAGATTCATAATTAAGAAGCTGGAAGGACTTTAACAATCAACTTCGACTGATTCATTATCAAAATAGTTGATGAATAATGAAATAATTGACAACCAGTCGATTCATCTCACAGCCCTAAGACCGTAGCTCGGCTGCTGCCCTTACACGACCCAAAGATCTCTGAGCTGCTGCGTCTCATCTTGTAGAACAGAGGACTCTTTTTTAAGTAAATACATTATAGGGTTAAAATAAGATATATATGTGGTGGAATTAGTTTAAAACAGCCACCTTACACTTTTTAGTTGTCCTCTCTAAATTAGATGTAAGGGTTTTTTAAATGATTAGTGTTAATTAAGGGCTATTGTTATTTTGGTTTATATGGGGATAGGTGTTCAACTTTTAAAAATTGCACAGGATCATTCTAAGAAGAGTGTGAGGGCTAATAACCCTCTATGCATTTTGTTGGCCTGTGTCTGATCTTGAAAAACTCTGGTAAGTACTTTCTTTTATTTTATTTTATAATATCATGTAATTATTAAATGTTGTTTTTTTGGTAGGGGTTAAACTAGTATATTATGTGGATAGTATATTATTAGATACTTAAAAATGTTGTGTTTTTTCTGTTTACAGTAGAGACCCTGTGTGCTGAAATCTACTCAAACAGAGTACTTCATGGTAGCGGTCAGCTTTTAAACACAAAAGTGTATCTTTCAGTAACTTTCTCAGAGAATGTAAGCCTAAATCTGTCAATTGTTCAAAACAGCCTTCACTGGAATAACCTCAAAATCACAAACTGGCTGAAACTATACAGTGAATTGGAGAAATTACAGCACAGAGTTTTCTACCACGACACAGATAGTATAATCTATGTGACAAGACAGGGGCAGTCTCCAGTACTTTCATGATAGTGGTCAGCTTTTTTAAATACAAAGTGTATCTTTCAGTAACCTTTTGAGAAAATTAAACATAAATCAGTCAAATGATCAAAACAGCCTTTATTTGCTTAGCCTAGGTAAAAGGTCTTACGAAAATGTGTTATCTCTGTATCAAGATGATGTGTTTTAAAAATGAATCTTGTGAAAAATACCAACGCTGTGAGAGACGTCATAAAGACACTCATTTTAACCACAGTGTTTGTTCTCTACAAATGTTTAAAGATTGTTACAAAATGTAAAAAATAAAAATGGTATGGAGACAAAATTAATTCAGGTGACTCTGTCTTTATTAGGAAAACAAAAATATAATACAAATGGTTTAAGAGGTCAAATGTAACCATCTTGGACTTAATATTCAAAACAAAATACTTTATCTGAATACATTTTCTTTTAAACGCACTTTTCGAAATTATTTATTTATTATTTCAATGGAACAATCCAGTTTCTGTTAACATCAATGCTTTTTTTCTCTTTTCTTGTGTTACTAAGATACTTTTAGACCCACTTTGGCGTGTGCAACACTTAACAACTGGTAGAATATGAAGTACTTTGTAAGGATTTTTGTTTTTGTTTTTAAATGGCGGTTTTTTTCTTTTGTAAAAACACTTGTTCAGTTAAACAAGGTTTTTTCTTTTTCTGATAACCTTACATATTTTAGTTATTTTCTACTACCAAGATACTTTAAGATACACCTTGATGTACGCAACACTTAACAAAGGGTTTAATATGAAGTATTGGTAAGGAATGGGGTTTTCTTTAGGGGGTGTAAAACTTTAGAACTGGGTAAAATATTCATTAATTGTAATGAATTGAGTTTTCTTTTTTGATTTTCAACATACTATTTGTACACAATGACTTTTTCCATATTTCTGACAAAACTATACTTTTTGACTTTTTCCGTAAAATCTTGACAAAACTATTACTTATTCTTAATTTTGACCTATTGCTGCGTGGTTGGAAATGATAGATGAAAAAGCTACAATGCTTAAAGAACTTTTTTTTTTAAAAACTCTCAATTCTATAAATGACTCCCCCCATTCAACGCAATAAGTCCCACCCTCCACTCGGCAAATCATCTAAAACGAAGGTTCTTTCAGTAACCTTTTTGAGAAAATTAAACATAAATCAGTCAAATGATCAAAACAGCCTTCAATGAAATAACCTCAAAATCACAAACTGGCTGAAACTATACAGTGAATTGGAGAAATTACAGCACAGAGTTTTCTACCACGACACAGATAGTATAATCTATGTGACAAGACAGGGGCAGTCTCCAGTACTTTCATGATAGTGGTCAGCTTTTTTAAATACAAAGTGTATCTTTCAGTAACCTTTTGAGAAAATTAAACATAAATCAGTCAAATGATCAAAACAGCCTTTATTTGCTTAGCCTAGGTAAAAGGTCTTACGAAAATGTGTTATCTCTGTATCAAGATGATGTGTTTTAAAAATGAATCTTGTGAAAAATACCAACGCTGTGAGAGACGTCATAAAGACACTCATTTTAACCACAGTGTTTGTTCTCTACAAATGTTTAAAGATTGTTACAAAATGTAAAAAATAAAAATGGTATGGAGACAAAATTAATTCAGGTGACTCTGTCTTTATTAGGAAAACAAAAATATAATACAAATGGTTTAAGAGGTCAAATGTAACCATCTTGGACTTAATATTCAAAACAAAATACTTTATCTGAATACATTTCCTTTAAACGCACTTTTCGAAATTATTTATTTATTATTTCAATGGAACAATCCAGTTTCTGTTAACATCAATGCTTTTTTTCTCTTTTCTTGTGTTACTAAGATACTTTTAGACCCACTTTGGCGTGTGCAACACTTAACAACTGGTAGAATATGAAGTACTTTGTAAGGATTTTTGTTTTTGTTTTTAAATGGCGTTTTTTTTTCTTTTGTAAAAACACTTGTTCAGTTAAACAAGGTTTTTTCTTTTTCTGATAACCTTTCATATTTTAGTTATTTTCTACTACCAAGATACTTTAAGATACACCTTGATGTACGCAACACTTAACAAAGGGTTTAATATGAAGTATTGGTAAGGAATAGTACTCTGTTTGAGTAGATTTCGTTAAGATTCTGAGTCTTAATGGCAGTTTGTGATTTGGAGGCTATTTCAGTGAAACAAGGCTGTGTTGAACATTTGACAGATTTATGCTTAATTCTCTCAAAAAGTTACTGAAAGATACACTTTTGTATTTAAAAGCTGACCACTACCATGAAGTACTGGAGACTGACCCTGTCTTATCACATAGATTATACTATCTGTGTCGTAGTAGAAAACTCTGTGCTGTAATTTCTCCAATTCACTGTATAGTTTCAACCAGTTTGTGATTTTGAGGCTATTTCATTGAAGGCTGTTTTGATCATTTGACTGATTTATGTTTAATTTTCTCAAAAAGGTTACTGAAAGAACCTTCGTTTTAGATGATTTGCCGAGTGGAGGGTGGGACTTATTGCATTGAATGGGGGGAGTCATTTATAGAATTGAGAGTTTTTAAAAAAAAAAGTTCTTTAAGCATTGTAGCTTTTTCATCTATCATTTCCAACCACGCAGCAATAGGTCAAAATTAAGAATAAGTAATAGTTTTGTCAAGATTTTACGGAAAAAGTCAAAAAGTATAGTTTTGTCAGAAATATGGAAAAAGTCATTGTGTACAAATAGTATGTTGAAAATAAAAAAAGAAAAAAGAAAACTCAATTCATTACAATTAATGAATATTTTACCCAGTTCTAAAGTTTTACACCCCCTAAAGAAAACCCCATTCCTTACCAATACTTCATATTAAACCCTTTGTTAAGTGTTGCGTACATCAAGGTGTATCTTAAAGTATCTTGGTAGTAGAAAATAACTAAAATATGAAAGGTTATCAGAAAAAGAAAAAACCTTGTTTAACTGAACAAGTGTTTTTACAAAAGAAAAAAAACGCCATTTAAAAACAAAAACAAAAATCCTTACAAAGTACTTCATATTCTACCAGTTGTTAAGTGTTGCACACGCCAAAGTGGGTCTAAAAGTATCTTAGTAACACAAGAAAAGAGAAAAAAAGCATTGATGTTAACAGAAACTGGATTGTTCCATTGAAATAATAAATAAATAATTTCGAAAAGTGCGTTTAAAAGAAAATGTATTCAGATAAAGTATTTTGTTTTGAATATTAAGTCCAAGATGGTTACATTTGACCTCTTAAACCATTTGTATTATATTTTTGTTTTCCTAATAAAGACAGAGTCACCTGAATTAATTTTGTCTCCATACCATTTTTATTTTTTACATTTTGTAACAATCTTTAAACATTTGTAGAGAACAAACACTGTGGTTAAAATGAGTGTCTTTATGACGTCTCTCACAGCGTTGGTATTTTTCACAAGATTCATTTTTAAAACACATCATCTTGATACAGAGATAACACATTTTCGTAAGACCTTTTACCTAGGCTAAGCAAATAAAGGCTGTTTTGATCATTTGACTGATTTATGTTTAATTTTCTCAAAAGGTTACTGAAAGATACACTTTGTATTTAAAAAAGCTGACCACTATCATGAAAGTACTGGAGACTGCCCCTGTCTTATCACATAGATTATACTATCTGTGTCGTAGTAGAAAACTCTGTGCTGTAATTTCTCCAATTCACTGTATAGTTTCAACCAGTTTGTGATTTTGAGGCTATTTCATTGAAGGCTGTTTTGATCATTTGACTGATTTATGTTTAATTTTCTCAAAAAGGTTACTGAAAGAACCTTCGTTTTAGATGATTTGCCGAGTGGAGGGTGGGACTTATTGCGTTGAATGGGGGGAGTCATTTATAGAATTGAGAGTTTTTTAAAAAAAAAGTTCTTTAAGCATTGTAGCTTTTTCATCTATCATTTCCAACCACGCAGCAATAGGTCAAAATTAAGAATAAGTAATAGTTTTGTCAAGATTTTACGGAAAAAGTCAAAAAGTATAGTTTTGTCAGAAATATGGAAAAAGTCATTGTGTACAAATAGTATGTTGAAAATCAAAAAAGAAAACTCAATTCATTACAATTAATGAATATTTTACCCAGTTCTAAAGTTTTACACCCCCTAAAGAAAACCCCATTCCTTACCAATACTTCATATTAAACCCTTTGTTAAGTGTTGCGTACATCAAGGTGTATCTTAAAGTATCTTGGTAGTAGAAAATAACTAAAATATGTAAGGTTATCAGAAAAAGAAAAAACCTTGTTTAACTGAACAAGTGTTTTTACAAAAGAAAAAAACCGCCATTTAAAAACAAAAACAAAAATCCTTACAAAGTACTTCATATTCTACCAGTTGTTAAGTGTTGCACACGCCAAAGTGGGTCTAAAAGTATCTTAGTAACACAAGAAAAGAGAAAAAAAGCATTGATGTTAACAGAAACTGGATTGTTCCATTGAAATAATAAATAAATAATTTCGAAAAGTGCGTTTAAAAGAAAATGTATTCAGATAAAGTATTTTGTTTTGAATATTAAGTCCAAGATGGTTACATTTGACCTCTTAAACCATTTGTATTATATTTTTGTTTTCCTAATAAAGACAGAGTCACCTGAATTAATTTTGTCTCCATACCATTTTTATTTTTACATTTTGTAACAATCTTTAAACATTTGTAGAGAACAAACACTGTGGTTAAAATGAGTGTCTTTATGACGTCTCTCACAGCGTTGGTATTTTTCACAAGATTCATTTTTAAAACACATCATCTTGATACAGAGATAACACATTTTCGTAAGACCTTTTACCTAGGCTAAGCAAATAAAGGCTGTTTTGATCATTTGACTGATTTATGTTTAATTTTCTCAAAAGGTTACTGAAAGATACACTTTGTATTTAAAAAAGCTGACCACTATCATGAAAGTACTGGAGACTGCCCCTGTCTTGTCACATAGATTATACTATCTGTGTCGTGGTAGAAAACTCTGTGCTGTAATTTCTCCAATTCACTGTATAGTTTCAGCCAGTTTGTGATTTTGAGGTTATTCCAGTGAAGGCTGTTTTGAACAATTGACAGATTTAGGCTTACATTCTCTGAGAAAGTTACTGAAAGATACACTTTTGTGTTTAAAAGCTGACCGCTACCATGAAGTACTCTGTTTGAGTAGATTTCAGCACACAGGGTCTCTACTGTAAACAGAAAAAACACAACATTTTTAAGTATCTAATAATATACTATCCACATAATATACTAGTTTAACCCCTACCAAAAAAACAACATTTAATAATTACATGATATTATAAAATAAAATAAAAGAAAGTACTTACCAGAGTTTTTCAAGATCAGACACAGGCCAACAAAATGCATAGAGGGTTATTAGCCCTCACACTCTTCTTAGAATGATCCTGTGCAATTTTTAAAAGTTGAACACCTATCCCCATATAAACCAAAATAACAATAGCCCTTAATTAACACTAATCATTTAAAAAACCCTTACATCTAATTTAGAGAGGACAACTAAAAAGTGTAAGGTGGCTGTTTTAAACTAATTCCACCACATATATATCTTATTTTAACCCTATAATGTATTTACTTAAAAAAGAGTCCTCTGTTCTACAAGATGAGACGCAGCAGCTCAGAGATCTTTGGGTCGTGTAAGGGCAGCAGCCGAGCTACGGTCTTAGGGCTGTGAGATGAATCGACTGGTTGTCAATTATTTCATTATTCATCAACTATTTTGATAATGAATCAGTCGAAGTTGATTGTTAAAGTCCTTCCAGCTTCTTAATTATGAATCTCTTTTGGTTTCTTTACGGTCTTAGTCCATTATTATTTGCTCTCAGTTTTGAGCTGATGGCAGAAACTGTGAGTAAGGATAAAGATACCCACAAAATGTCACTGCTGGCGGATTATATACTCTCATTCATTTGTAAACGCTTCGGCAGAAAGACCTGTTTTGTTGAAGGATTTGTATGATTATCACCAAGGTGTTTAGATATAGGAACGACCTTATCATCCCATATATTTACAGTTTTAAGTAAAGCATTGTTAGCAGAGAAAAATATAGTTAAATAAATAGGGTATCATTTAATTATCACTAGTTGGCCAAATAGAAAAGGTAATAATAAATGCATATTTTACACCTGGCTGACTGAATGGCTAAACCTGCAACAGCGGATCTGCAACTTTGTGCTATTGGAAAGTTATGATCACGCTCAACATATATCTTTTTATATTTCCTATGGAGTCAAGTTTCTGACCAGCTGATCAATATTAACATAACCTTTTATATATTGGATGTATATCAAATATACTGCAGTTCACTGCTTCATTCGCACTTCTGGTTAGATGCTAATTGTATCTGATATTCCAGGATTTCCCACACAGACTTTACTGGGGTGGGCCGCCCAGTATATTAACGGCCGCCCAAGTATATTTCGCGACCCATTTAGTTTTTTTAATTTATTTTGAACGCAATGCTGCGCACATGTGGGCCTGCCTCACACAGGGTGACTGGCTGTCTACATGATGTGGCCTGCCGACATGGCCACTGTCATACAGCTCATAAATCAAAGCCCTTGATTGGTCTCTGTGTGTCAGTCAAGCTCTGGATAAGCTCTGGTGAGGTAAAGGACTCTGAGTGTTTAGATAGTTAACTTAGTCTAAGTTATATACCATGGTAAATACTACTACAAAACCCTGGATCAAATCTAGAGAGGACAATAACGTTTTTAGGTGTCTTAGTGAGTGAAAAATAATGGCTGTTTTATTTTGTTTGAGCGTCTTAACAAATTAACTTTGTCCTCTAGCTTCTCACCTCACAGAGGGGTGTCTTAACCAGGGGTCTCTTATCTCAAACCCCCCACATCAAAGGGGGCAACTCCAACGTGTGTGTGTGTGTGTGTGTGTGTGTGTGTGTTTGTGTTAATTGTTCTTAGAGATAGGGCAGCCTATTTGACCCAAAGAGGCACATGAAAAGTTTGATTGATTAGATAACCCCTGAGGGACCAGACAGCATAACTTCAAAGAGACTACCTTAATCGACACATCAAAGAATTAGACAACAAAACATGTCTCACTCATAAAAATACCTAGATTAAGATCAAAGGGCAAAACATCAAAGGCTAATTAGATTAGATAACCCCTGAGGGACCAGACAGCATAACTTCAAAGAGACTACCTTAATCAACACATCAAAGAATTAGACAACAAAGGCATTCCACAGGGGGGGCTTTTCACACCTACCCGTTATAACACATCACCCCTCACATCAAAGGGTCTCAAACAATGGGAGGCGGGACATAGCTCTGATAAAAGGCTCTCGACCAATGGGAGGTGAGGGGAGGCGGGACTTAGCTCATTTGCATAATCGGGGGCGTGTCACCTGTCACTTTTTATGCATACTAATGTGATTGAAACAGCATCCTTACTACTACTAACAAGTTCTGACTACTTTAGCTTTTGGGTTTGCTAACACATATGAAAAAAACGTCCTTCTTGCGTAAATATTTTGTGTGTGTGCATCAATTGTAAAAGTAACAGTCACCTTATTGTGAATTAAAGGTGTGTTTCTTGTGTATTCACACATTGGGAATTGCTACTGAGACATGTCATGTCAGCATGGGGGCTTTCTAACACAGATACAGCTATACTGTGTGGGATGCTTAATTGTGCCATATCTATATTTTCACCCTGTTACTAAAATACCAAACATCACCGTGGAGATTTGTGTGGGTATTGAAAATGTAAAAGTTCATTTTGGATATGAACGCAACTTTTATTTACAAAAAGAGAGGATCTTTAACTGCACCCTGCTGGAAATACTATTACTTAACTTTGTTTGCACTTAATGATATGATCATGTATTTGTCATAGTGTTGATTGGAGTTAAAAGTTAGAGGCTAAGAACAGTGTAATCTTAAAGAGTGTAATCAGGTTCAGGTTCACATCAGTATTTAGTGTCTCTACTGTTTAACAATCAAGTTAAACGACCTAAACATGTGTCTAAGGTATACTCACGATATAGTAAGTTCTGTGTTGTATGCTGTGGTCCGGCGGACGGTCAGACGGTACTGCAGCTTTATGCAATAAATTCACACTTTAGCGGAAGAGTAGTGATACTGTTTTTTTAAAGAGAGAAGCCTTCAAGAGCTGTAAATAATGAGCAGAATTGTATATCTACATTCACATGCATCCAGGCCCGGTTCTACGGGGTGCATAAGGGTGCATTGCACCCTCAGTTGAGTCGTTATGCACCCTGATTTGAAAAATGAAAAGTGAAAAAAAATAAAAGTGAAAAAATAAATAAATGAAAAGTGAAAAATATTACATATATAATAATAATAATAATAAGAAGAAGAAGAAGAAGAATTGAGTTGAAACAAAAAAAAATTGTAATTGTGGTTAAATAACATTGTCTGCTGCCTTTATTTGGTCAATTTAAACGGTAAGTAACGTTATTATGTCGGGTGCGCGTGACCTGTGCCGCTGCACGTTCGTCATCTGCAAGGTGCTTACACAGCAGTCAATGATGGACATCAGAAAATGGTTAAAACAACCAGCCCTTATCGCCAGCAGTAACACTGCATCTACTGCAAGTAATAACAGTTCAGATCATGGGGACATTACGTTACCCGCGGCCAGTGTCATGAACACACAAAACAGAGCCTGCCCAGTTATATTTTAAAAAGTACCCAACTCGCCTGTACAGCGGGGTAAGGCGCTCATTTTGCAGCTCATGGTTTCAAAACAGAGATTGGCTGCAATATAGAATAGACATTTCGATTCAAGTAAGTCAGATGCCTTCACCACACCTGGCTACAACAACTGGCGCTATGCTCTTATAGGCTGCGTGATAAGGGACTGGGAAGGCATGAATCAAGCAAAGAGCACATAGATCCATAGATCTCTTAATGTTGCTCTCAAAGTGCACCATATTGATGCTTTTAACTTCAATATTTAAAAAAAAAAATCTTCCGGGGGAGCATGCCCCTGGACCACCCTAGGGGAGGTGAGGACCCCGCCAGAGGAGGTGAGGACCCCCCTAGAGGGTGTTAGGTCCACTCCCCACTTGTAAAAATAGCACCAGTTACAAAGGTCCTGCATTCAAAATCTTTCTTAAGTAATATTACAAAAGTATAAGCATCAAATTGCACTTAAGCTACTTAAAGTAAAAGTATTTTCCTAAAAGCCATTTCAGAATCAGATATGACATTACTGGATTATGATCAGTGGTGGAAAAAGAACTCAGATCCTTTACTAAAGTAACATTATTGTGAAAATATATATTATATATTACAAGTAACATTCCCACATTATCAAGTTTAAGTACAGAAGTATATCAAGAGAAAATGTACCTAAAGTACAACATTCTAGTTCTGCAGAGAAATGGACTTGACATGTGATAAATTATTACATATATGACATTATTCTTAATATTGTTGCATAAGTAGCATTTAACTGTTGCAGACCAACACGTTTTTTATACACACATTATTGATATTAAGAACCTTTCGTAATATATTGTATATTGTTATTGCACTGGTTGGAGATGCATTATGGCAAAGTTTACCACATGTTCTTTAATCCGATATCTTATTCACTTTTAATAAATAATAGATTAATTAATAGTAATAATACATTGCTTTCCACCACTGGGAACAACATATCAATTAAAACAGAAAGTGGGATAAAGGGTTTAGGATAAGTATGCTGGTCTTGTTCCTCATTCACTGAGGACTCTCACCATGTTTGCCACTTGTGAATGTGTTTTCAATTCACAGGCATGTTCAACAAAGCCCAAAAGTATTGGAGTTAATGGAAGCAGAGACAACATTAACCTCCTCTCGTGTGCGACGTGTCCCTTCACACACGCACCCTCACCAACACTGTTTTGCATTATATGCGTGGAAACTGTATTACAATATAATACCTCATGGCTTATCATAACCCTAAGCAGCAACTATGGAACTCACCTTAACCATCAGCCCTGAAATCAATCCAAAAATGTCTTTATAAAACATTGGAACGTCAAATTCGGTCCCCGTGAGTATAGCTTTACCAAACACACACAACCCCCCACTCGCAGAAGTCTGAGGGGAAGCCTATGTGAAACATCTGTTCCAGTCACAGTGTCTCTCTCTCTCAATTACACCAACATTTGAATCTGCACAAGTCATTACCGCTCCATAACAGTATTAGCAGGCGGAGGAAAGGCAGGCGCCTCCACACTTGTTATAAATCGAATTTTTAAACTCAGCCGGGGCTGCTGATTGGGTCAGCGCTGACAGGCTGCTTTCTATTGCTGTTCCAAAGTGGATAAACATGAACTTAAAGAATCACTGAGAGTTATTGAGTTCAGCTCATATCTGTCCTCTCCGCACATTCATAAACACAACTCCACTCTAGAGAGCTTCATGGCATCGCGTATGCATTTCCAGTTTGCTACAGCTTCCACTGATGATGGGTGATGTTAAGTCTGACATTGTAAGAAAAAAGCCCCTGATAGGAATCGTTGTCATTCCAAGTCTGTATACACACCACCACAAACAGCAGGTTCCATTTATTCAAATAAAAATATCTCTTGACTCTTTTCAGGCTGTTTTCATATAGCATATTATTGTTCCTAAAAGTATTTTTGTAGTCAGAGTCAAGGTTGTTCTCTTTCTACAGATGGAACTATTTTGGTGCTGTCTGTTATTTTTAGAGTGTATTGATATTTGATGAACAGAAACAGTTGTAACATGAAGAAAAAGAAAGAAATAACTTGATATTTGTCTGCCTTGAATAATGGTAAATAAAGTGATATCTTCTCAACTGTTATGATTGACCTGAAGTAATCAAAACATAACATATATCTAGATATGATTTGCTACATGAAAACCAAACATTTAAGAAGTTATAACTTTACAAAAATGCATTCAGTAGAGGCCATAATGTGTCGGATCTGTTCTGTTTTTCTCTCAGTAAATATTGCATAGAGATTAAACAGATGAAGACGACAGTAATGGCTTCAGCGGAGACTTTACATGCTGCTACTCTGTTCAAATGGACCCTCAGTGGGAGCAGAGAAAAGGCCTTTCTGCGTGACGTGTCCCACAACAGAGTTATGAAGGGCAGGCTCAGGAGAGGAAAGTGACATTTAGGAAGAGCTAAAACAATGCAACAGTAGTGCTTTAATGTCTCATAAGACGTCGTCTAAACATGGCTTTTCCATCTGAGAGCATCTCCATGCTGAGTCAAGTGCACTAACTGTGCATGAAAGAGCTCGCTCCCTCAGGACGCCGCTGCCTGATACCCGCAAGAATAAACTGGCCTTTAACTGCCAGGCTCCACACAGCAAACACACACACGCACTCACATGCACGCACGCACTCTCACACGCACACACACGCACACCAGGACCAGAACCAAGAGTGCACATCTGCAGAGACCTGGCACTGCAGCGTGACCTCTGCCCTCTGAGAAGCAATGCCCTAATAAATCTTTCACCTCTCCTTCTTGTCTTAGTTTTCTGTTTGCATAATGTAACGAGCGTTGGATGTTGGCAATTGAAAAGTCACGTTTTGTCAGAAAGAGAGGTTTTGAATTTGAACATGCTGCTGCCGTCAAGTGGTGTAACATCTCTCTCCTACTACTAAACAAGGCGTTGTGAGAGCAACCGTATGCGAACCATTTTAACTTGAGAAAGTCAAACATTTTTAACAATGTAGCACTGACAATAAATCAAATACTAATTCAAGATTCATAACTAGATGAATTAAAAAAAAATTTTATTCACATTCTTTTGATACAAATTCCTTATTTCTGAGACAATTCAAACAAGTTAAACCTGAGTTATTTTTGACAGAATTATAAAAGGGTAAACATGTACCTTACAATTTTACATAATGTAAACTCACATCACACTCTCACAGTATTTCACTTTGTATAAAATAAAAAGTCAGAGGTAAAAGTTAGCAAATACTAAGGTATACATCAAGGTTACAATAGTATGGAAGCCCAGAGGTGCCAAATACAGACATCATGGTTGGATTTTTCAGTAGGAAATTGTGTTATAACAGAACAACTTGTCATAATAGCTTAACACAGACTCTAAGTGAAAGTAAAAATGTGTATTTATATAATTAGCAAACATTTTAAATCAGAAGTCACAAGACATGAAGTAAGTCAAAGATCAACTTCAACTTCATAGTCAGACTGTTCTCACAATTACTCAATATAAACATATTGTTATTTTTATTTACCATGACACTTTGTACAACTAATTACTTTGTATCTGTTTTTTTTGTTTTCCTTGTTGAAATAAAACTGCTATTATATTTAAAACCAAAATACATAATATAAACAAAATACCATAATACAGTTTTGTATGTATTTAAATGTTCTATGATGAGATAATAATTACTGTCATTGGCTCTCATAATATGTAAAATAATTTGGATCTACTGGACTTCCATACAAGGCACTGGTAGTGTGTCACATGGCAGAAACAGTGTAATGTCCAGTATAAGAGGAAATAAAACGGAGACTCAGGAAGTATGACGACTTGACCTTTGAGCTTTAAAACCTCTCAAAGATTTGTTGCAATTTCATCGAGACATCCATATTTGAACTAATGCTTTCCAAGAATGGCCTTTTCTCAAGTTGAGATTAAAATGAATGGATGAGATTGTTGCCCCCCCCACGCCACCACGGGTCGCTCACAACAGTTTGGAGCGGGCTGCTCAGGAAAACAAATATTTTTTGCCAAATGGCTGTGGTTGTGAAGAACAAACGTCCCGCAGCTCTGATTTTACATACTGTCACATTAATCATTGAAAGCACTCTATATAAATATTAAAAGTAATAGCTTCCCTATTCAGCTATTACTCCATCATTCCCTGAAATCATCATAAAACATTCAGAGCCTTTTAGAAAATGTACACACTTGAATTTGATGGCGGGGAAAGCAGGCTGTCAGAGTGCGAGGTCCTGGAAGCTTAAATAATAGTGGAAAGCTGTTTATGGAACATGCTTTATTTATTCATCGTCTCAGAGCAAGGTCTTCAGTTTAGATGGGGAGGGAGAAACAGAGAGACACAGGGAGGGAGGGCGAGACAGAGAGGATGGAGAGGGAGCAAACCAAAGTAAAAGACCTATCTGTGGGGAAAAGGTGAAACATAACTCTTCTTCCCACAATGCAATACAAGAGGGAAAAATGCAGAGTCCATGAGATTCTCAGCACAAGGTCAATCAATGGAGGACTCGGGGTCCAGGAGCAGCTAATGGATTGTGAAGACGCGTTGCAGGGTTATGAATTTTTAACGAGGTCCTCCTTCAGCCCCAGACCTCCATAAATCAATGACGACTTATTTGAGAAGATCAATTATGCAAACTTAAAAACATTTAATGACAGATAACGAAGAGGTCCCTGGAGGCTGGAATCCCAGGCATCATTCGGAGGAGCCGAACCATGGAACAACTTTCAAGGCCACGACTGGGACACCTCTCTGACAACTTGAGGAGGTTAAAGAGGAGATTACTGATCTGGAGCTATATAGAAATAACAAGAAGACGTGCAACGTAAAAGTGTTCCCACAGGAAACGTAACTTCAAATAACTGTTATTACAAAGGAAAAATTCATCAACTAAGAATTATTTACACACATTTTTATCTCTGTAACATTTGCTAAAGATTTCCACTGCAGAAGAAAGACAAGGCCACCTTAAAGAGCTCTGTGTATTATCGGCGTCATTTCCCCGGGGCTCATCATAAAATGCCCCTGGGCCGCCCCCTGCGGTAGTAATCTCAAATCACTGAGCTCTAAACAATGTTAAGCACAAGCTCACACATTAAAAGGCTCTCTGCAAATCTGTCCCCTCCACTCACGTCCCGCTCGACCCTGTCACCGCATGCTTTTATATCGTCTGTGTCCTTCCAACAATTCATGTTTAATGTATCACTTCTCTTTTACTTGTCTAGCCATCCGCGCAGGCTGTTCAAAAGATTGTACAGCAGATTTAGAGCTTGTTATATCTCTATCGGAAAAGTAACAATGCGCCATCTGCTTTTTCAAATTCAGATATTAAGACGCCTTTAACCCTCCTGTTGTCTTCAGGTCATCAATCATAACATTTGCTTTACATTCGATTGCATTAAGGCTTTATGATATCCTTCACAGGAGACATTTGAACATGTCAAATTGCTGATCACCACTTTCATTGCATTTTGGATGATTTAGTCAACTTTGTAACACCATGGTGTTCCTGGTCAAAAATGACCGCCGTAACACACACACACACACACACGCACACACACGCACATACTCTATACGTGTCCCCCCCGTTATGTGCCCAATCCCCCCACATGGATCACACCTGGCACACACACAAACACACACACACACAGAACAATTTGACACATTTCCCGTTCTTATGTGCCCATCCCCCCACATGGATCACACCTGGCACAGCAATACATGTTCAGCGTCTGTTCGTTGTATAGTTACTGCAGTTGTTCATGTCTACCAGTAGAATTTGACCGTGAACACCAAAGTATACGGGGGAACGAAGACAATAGGAGGGTTAAACAGGTGTTTAGGATCAGCCAGGCTCGAGTCATAGAGGCTGAATCTGTAATAACTGCAGGACTATTTGCAATTACCAACAACCCTCCTGTCATGTTCAGGTCCAATCTGATAGATGTACTACTTTGATCAATCATAAATATTGTGGTTAGTATTTGATTGCTTTAAGGCCTAATGATATACACCACACTGAAAAAAAGGAAATGTTAACTTTTATTTAATGTATTATGTCAACAGATCTGAAATAACTGTATTATGTTAGTTGAAAGCAATACTATCAAGTTGAAATAGTTGAAAGCATAATATTAAGTTTAAATACAAAATATTAGGTTCAACTTAATATTATTGCTTCCAACTAACCTGTTAATACAGTTACAATTTGTTGACATATTACAATGAATGAAAGCCAACGTTTCAGATTTTTACGCATAGTTTATGTTCCATCATCAGAGTCACACCCACAATACATGTAAACCATCATTCTGAGACATTGTTCACAGTTTAAAAGGGTGTTAAATAAAATGTGGTGATGATTAAAGGTTATTGAGCAGTTAGAGCAGACCGGAAACAACAAAGTAAGGGGGGGGGGGGGAGAAGTGAGCAGGACAGAGGGGTTAAACAGGTGTTTAGGATCAGCCGGCTCGAGTCATTTGGCCGTGATCAAGGCTGATTCTGTACGATCTGCAGGACTATTTGCAATTATCGACTTTGCTCAAACTGTGTGCACACTGCTTAAGAAACACATGAGATGGAGAAGAAGCGGGAGGAAGATACAGATATGAGCGAGGGACGGGAAGAGGAATCAAAGCGGATCTAAGCAAATGCATCATGGCTCAGGTCATTTGTGTTTACATCGAGGCATGGAAATACATTTTTCATTACTCTGGGTACTGTATCAATCCCACTGACAATTCCTCCCAGATGTTAGCGGGCGTCCCCCGGGTGTCTGATGGAGAGATGCACAACGGAGCTCACATCTGTGCCCCTCTTTTCTCCCAGAGAGCAACCTTTTCATCACTCTGACAGTGAGGAGAAAGTGCTTTCAGAATTCCTCCGTAAGTACAGTACATTCTGAAAGAAGGGTGTGTGTGTTTCTGAGTGACGTGTGTTTGGTTAGATGCTCCCCTCCAGGATGCCAGAAGGTCACTTTTATGCTCGTCTCTGGTGGTTGGAGGAGGTAAAGAGGCACTTAGCCGCTGATGGGCTCCACTTCTCGCTGGTGATTTCTTTGCCCCATTTCTTCTCCATTTTTTTTTACAAATGTACCTCTGAGGCATGATTACATATCATTTGGGATGACATTTCATTTACTAATTTGCTGTATTTTCACATTTTGTCATTTATTAAATCTATGTGCAGATTCACTGTGTTTTTTAAATCAATACTGAGTTTCGGTTGTAAAAAGGCCTGTTTTAGTTTTAGAATGTAAATCTTTTATTATTTCTTGATAACAACTCTTTCTTTAGAGTTTAGAGCAGTGCTTCTCAAAGTGTGGTCCGCAGTGAGTAGGCCTATATTGGTAACATTTGAAATAAATAAATAAATTTAAGTTTTCCGCACTCTCGCGGGAATATCTCCGCAATGGAACGAGCTTAAGTTTCACTTTCGATTGCATGATATAGCCCAGCGCAACACCTTCGTCACACATGTTGCCACCTGTTTGTACCATTTTCAGGCAATTTGTAATTTGTTTTATATTTGTGGAGTTAGGTGGTCCGCGAGTGTTTTTTTATTGGTTAAGTGGTCCTTGGTATGAAAAAGTTTGAGAAACACTGGTTTAGAGGAAGCCTTTCAGAATCTGTGGAAATATCCAGAATGTTTAATCAAAACAATTAAGATGGAGGCCATGTTCCAGATAGATGTATTTTTTAAATCAATACTGGGTTTTTTGTTGTGAAATGGACGGTTCTAGTTTACAAATGTTTAGTAGTTCAGTTTTTTTGTTTTTGTTGATATCAACTCTTTCCTGAGGTGAGAAAAGCCTTCAGAATCTGTGAAAATATCCAGAATGTATCATCAAAAACAATTAGGATGGAGGCGGGGGGCTGAAGGAGTCAGCAGTGACTCAGTGTGTCTGAGGGTCTGGGCAGGTACATCTTCACGCTCTGCTGGGTCTCGTCCAGACAGGAGAGATGACCCAGAGTCAGGCCAAAATGTTTACTGGCAGATGTGTTTTAAAGGAGCTCTCCTTAGCTGGTCATGGCAGCGGAAAATACCCTGCTGTTCGGTGCATCTGCAATTCGCCGCTCTCACAATTCCACCTACAAAATCCTGACCTTTTAGAGAAATGATGGATGAGCTGGCCGCGCTACTGCTTCTTCCCCTTTCTCATCTTTATTTTTTTTCCATTCCATTGAAGATTGAAGCTCTGTCTATGTGAGGCTCCGAGGCAGATTGTGCCCCTCCTTTGCTCACTGTTTCAAACCACTTTAAAGGCTGGAGCAGGCTCTGGCCGCAAACCCTTTGGCACTCGGCTTCTGTGCAGCGGTTCGCGTCAAGAGCTACGATTTGTGATTTGCAGATGACATGAGCAATGCCTCGCTTGTGGCTGTTGAGGTGGTTTTTAGAAAGCAAAGTCAGTAATGTGCCATACAATGTGACTGGGGCTTCACATCACCACTCCTGATCAATTGAATCAGTTGGTTAAAGCACTTTTCGGTTTAAAACAGTCCACACTCTATTATGAGATAATTTCTACATTAAATTGCATTTTTATATTTGTGCAAGTGTTGTTTTTACAGACACTAAATTCCACAGCATGACATATATTCAACAGTCATATTTAGATATTCTCTGGGTGTGTAAGGTCTGTTTCTCCCTGAGCAGCATCACATGAGCACAGCCCTGCAGATGAGGCCTTCTGGTTAGCGTGCTGCATGTTCCCTATTTCAGACCAAGTTAAATAAATACATATTTTTAAAACAAAAAAATGGTTCTTCATTTTTTACATCAACACCCTTTACAACATGAATAGACTCAGTCAGACATTTGATTGGATATAAAATGATAATCTGTGTTTTTAAGAGTGATTAAAAGGTAATCATTCTGGGCGCTCACTCTGCCTGCCTGAAGACAGTTCATACACCGATGAACATCCTCCTCTCAGTGTGAGGAAGCTCTCTTCTCTGCAGGTCTTTCACCAGCCCTGATCAGCTGCAGCTGGCAGCACAAATACACACTTAATCAGCATTAAGTTCCTTTTACAAAATATACTGTTTGTCTCTTTGTACAAACAAGCAGCACAAAATGGGATACAAAAAATATGTGAACATACCGTATACTTAAAGGAAAAATGTATACCAGACTTCAGACATGTTGCTATAAAAAGAAAAGGCACCTGTATGTGCAACCTGGTGATCACCTGTGATAAATAGGCTAAAAAGTTGATTTGAGTCAAACAAGTAATCGTAAGCAAGTGTGCCTTTAGCTTTAAGCTTTTACATGATCATCCTGTTTCCTTACATCAGAACAGGAAGGAAGTGGAAAGGTCCTTGTTTGATTTGATTGGATGCCTGTGCCCCACTGAAAAGCGATGCAACTAATGGTGCTACTCCGTGACTTGGGCTGAAATGTTATTCACAGTGGATTACTATGAGATGTTGTAACACAGGGTTCCCGCGGGGTCCTAAAAAGTCTTACATTTGATAATCAGAATTTAGGGCCTTAAAAAGTCTTAAATATGATCATACAAATGTGAAAGGTCTCAACCTGTTAAGCCCTCTTAACATTTGAAAACCTATTAATGTGTCATACCCACTTAACGGGATGAAACTCAGCTAACTGACGATACGAACCATTTCTGCCGAAACAAAACACAAGTCTCACAAGAAGCATCTAAATGAGCCCTGAGCGAATAAATGCTAATGCCTTAGCACAGAACTCACGGTATAAATACTTTATTACTTATCGGATCTGCACAAACAATATATCAGCTAGCAAGCTGAGATTCACAGATTATAGAGGTATAAGTATCATCACTGTGCGACCAAAACTCGCGGCAGGGGAAGCAAACCCAGACATCACACAACGTGGCTTTACGGAGCAAAAACGGGACATTGTCTTACCTTTGCTGTTGTTCTGATCAAAAGTTGTGTACAATGGCATTAAAACGATTATTTATTTTTCAACGTAAGAGAGGTTTTCCTACGTTTTTCACAAAAAAATAATGTCGAAGGAGTGTAGAGTTTGGGAATTATAGCAGTTTTAATTGAAGGCGAATTTCAAGCTGTCCTCCACTCCTAGCTGTGATATCACGCACTCTAGCCTTAACGAGCAATACACACTAATGTTAAAATCTGAAGAAGGCCTCTTTACCAAGCTCCAAACTAAGTTAAATATCTCAAAAAGTGTAAAAGATATCACAAATCTGAAGAATAAGTTGTATAGCTGAAGGTGTTATGTCCGTTTTAAAGTTGGAATGAAGTCTCTAGCTGAAAGTATGAGGAAGGAGTAGCATTTGGCGCACGGTGTAGGTAAAAGACGATTTGAAGGTTCCTCCCATGGAGTTACATGTTAAAAAAAGCTGAATATTTCAAAAAATATAAAATATTTTGAAAGAGTTGGATGTTTCCCACCATGTGCTGAAAAGGCTGAACATTTAGATTTTTGAATGGTTTCTGTAGCTGAAAGTATGCTGAAGAGACTTCCGGTTTACACATGAGGCGATAAGCGGCTAAGAAGAGGAGCTCCCGGCCAAATAAGTTAAAAAAGGAAGAAAACCCCGATAAATGTGATTCGAAGTTGGAAGAATAGGTCATGAGCAAATTAGTAAATAAGAAAGAAACGGAGAAAAAGACGAAAGCCGAAAAACAGCTGGGAGAGATGCAGGTCCAGACGGAACACAGTCAGCCGCTAATGGCTAACGCTATAGCTAGCAACGACGAGCAACCTAGCTGGGTGTCGGCGCTGCAGACTAGCTTAGATGCCATGCGGGATAAACTCGAGAAAGCCCAGCACAACATGGATGCTAAACTGGATCAAATTGGCAGCCGGATGGAAGAAAATCTAAGAGGAGTACGTGAAGAAATGGGACAACTGAGAGAACATATGGACAAACACGGAGAAGATATGAAGCAAGGGCTTGATAGCTTCAGAGAGGAAACACATAGAAAATTCGAGACCGCTGAGGCGGAGATGCGGGCCCAAAAGAAGGATATGAAGATCCTAGAAGAGCGTACGGCTGGGGTCGAGGAGTGGAGTACCGACGTCCAGGACATTATTATGGCCTCTCTTGAACAACAAACCAAGCTCCAAGATAAGCTGTCCGACATAGAAGGGAGGTCGAGAAGAAATAATATACGAATCTGGGGGTTGAAGGAGGGAATAGAGGGAGACTCGGTCTCCGAGTACGTCGACAGGTTCATTCACAAGGAGCTGGGAATGTCGGAGGATATTAAATTGGAGATTCAAACGGCGCACAGGGCACCTGCTCCAAAACCACAACCAGACAAACCCCCAAGAGCCATTATTGTCAACTTCTTGAGGTTCGAGGTCAAGGAGAACGTCATTAAGACGGCCTGGCGAACGGAGATGGAAGTGAAGGGACGGAGAGTGACATTCGACCAAGATTATTCTTCTGAGGTGGCGGTTAAACGTCGGAAATATGCGGGGCTCAAGAGAATTCTCAAAGATAAGGGGTTTCGTTTTCAATCTCCAATGGACACACTGAGGGTTTACTGGAACGAAGGAACAATAGTGTATAAGAGTGCTCAGGACGCGGCGAGGGCGATGCGGCAGAGAGGCTGGCAGGTGCCGGACCCGGGAGTAGAGAGACCTACGCTGCTGCAGAGACTGGAGGCAGCGCGCAAGTGGACCAGACTTCGGAGACGAGAGCGGGGAGACAACAACGAGATGGGAGTGAGGGAAGACCGGCACCGTATCGAGGGTGTTGATGAGTAGTCTATGAGGGAACAAGATACGGCGTTGAAAAGACAGAAGGATGAGAGGTGACGGGCCACGGCGATCAGAAAAGGACAGAGCACAGACACAAACAGATTTAACCAAATTACTTATAATTTAAATGCTATAGCCTTTTATTTTGTGCCCCGAAAAGACCTTTGAAACACTGCAGTGGGTGAGTAAGAAGGATTGTTATATGTTTTTATAAAAGGACATGTATGCAGGCTGGGGAATTATTTATCTATAACATTTTACGATTTGATTCGGACTAATTTAAAGAAGTGCTAATTCACTAGAAACATAGAATCACCTCCATCGCCAATACAGAGACCAGGGGTTTAAAGACTATATGGAAAATGTTCACAAAGTTCCGGCCGGGAGCTCCGGAGTTTAAACCACACGCTGTACAATTATAGTGAGCTTGGGAGATCAGCCACAGGAGAGATCTCCGCCACTAGGGGGGGCCCTCTCACTAGGAGAGGCCTTACCTTCCACCCACCAGCGGGCGAAAGGGGGATATCTTTGAAACCCCCGAAAACCTTGGAAGACCAAGTTCTGGTGTTTAATTTGTATTTGTTTAGCTTAGCGGTTGCTGCTACTATATATATTGTGTTTTGTGACATGGAGGGAACGAAAAGATGCTTTGAAGGGAAATATAATGCAACGTAGGGGAATCAAAATGGTGTCGTTAAATGTCAATGGTTTGAACAATCCGATTAAAAGGGGGAAAGTATTAACCAAATTTAGAAAGGAGGAGATGCAGGTTATCTTATTACAAGAAACTCATCTATCAGTACAAGAACATGAAAAACTGAAAAGGTATGGATATAACAACACATTTTATAGTTAATTTAAACAAGGTAGGAGAGGGGTGGCTACACTAATTGGGAACTCAGTAAAATTTGAAATAAACAAAGAAATATATGACAGAGAGGGGAGGTATGTGGTGATCAAGGGGAAAATGGAAGGACAAATGGTTACACTAATTAATGTTTACGCCCCACCGGACAGCGATAAGACTTTTTTTAAGGAATTGTTTGATATCATAGCTGTGGAAATGGAAGGAATCCTGATTTGCGGGGGGGACTTCAATGTGGTACTAAACTATGATTTAGATACAACAAGTACAAGGAAGGCTAGGACGCATATTGTCAGATACATGAACATACAACTGAAGGAACTAGGAATCACAGATATATGGAGAGATATACACACACTAGATAGAGACTACACACACTACTCACACGCACACTCAGTCTATTCTAGGATAGATTACTTTTTTATGTCAAAGGGAGATAAATATAGAGTAGAAGACTGTAGAATAGGTGTTACAGACCTGTCTGACCATAGTGCAATATATCTAACATTGAATCTAAATGGTAGGAAGAAGAACACCGTCTGGAGATTGAATGTGGGTCTATTAAACAATAAGGGGTTAGTGGAAGAAATAAAGAGAGAGATAATCAGATATAAGGAGGAAAATGATAATGGGGAAGTAGACCCAACAATTCTGTGGGATGCACTAAAGGCAGTATTAAGGGGGAAACTAATAGCACAAACGGCACACCTTAAGAGAACCAGACTGGAACTCTATCAACATTTAACTGGGCAACTAAAAGAATTAGAGAGGCAACATAAAAATACAAATGACCCAGAGACACTTAGGAAGGTTAAGGACATTAGAGGGAAGATAGAAAATATATTATTAATAGAGGTAGAGAAGAAAGCTAGGTTTGTAAAGCAGGCATATTATGAAGGGGGGCCCAAAGCAACTAGATTATTGGCTAGAAAGATAAGGGCACAACAAACATTAAACACTATACATAAGATTAGGAATCCTAAAACCAATGAGTTACTAAGAGAGCCGGAGGACATAGAGAGAGCATTTGAGGATTATTATAGGACACTATACGCACAACCAACTGCAGCAGAGGAAGAGAGTATGAAGGCATTTTTAGAGGGGCTGGACCTACCATCGATAGGAGAAGAACAGAATAGGTTATTGAACTCAGATATTACAGAAAAAGAGATGGGGGATGCAATTAGTAGAATGAAAAATAGCAAGTCACCAGGCAGCGACGGGCCGCCATCCGAATTTTATAAGATATTCAAATCGGAATTAAGCCCCTTACTGTGGGCATCATTTAACTATACTATGAAAGAGAACAAAACTCCCCCGTCATGGAAAGAGGCTATCATTACTACAATTCCCAAGGAAGGCAAGGATAAAGAATTATGTAGTAGCTTTAGACCAATATCCATACTTAATGTAGACTACAAGATGTATACGTCCATCATTTCGAAAAGATTTGAGACATTCATGCCCGACATTATAGATGAGGACCAGACTGGTTTTATTAGAGGGAGACAGACACAAGATAATATAAGGAAAACAATTCATATAGTGGAGGAGGCCCAAAGGAGGGGAGACAATGCAATTTTAGTGAGTATAGATGCAGAAAAAGCTTTTGATAGTGTGAACTGGGTCTATTTGTATAATGTCTTAGAAAAGTTTGGATTTAATGAAAAGTCAATCAAATGTATAAAATCATTGTATCATGAACCAACAGCTAGAGTGAAAGTGAACGGTAGTCTGACGGATCGGATTAAATTAGAGAGGTCGACAAGACAGGGCTGCTGTCTCTCCCCAACACTTTTTGATATCTTCATCGAACCATTGGCCCAAGCAATTAGACAGAACCAGAATATAAAGGGGGTTGAGGCAGGAGGTTTAGAACACAAATTGGGACTATTTGCGGACGACTTGATAGCATATATGGGGCAACCAGACGTGGGCTTCCCGATACTGATGGATTTACTGGAGGAATATGGACAATACTCGGGGTACAAACTAAACGTGACAAAGACACAGATTTTAGCACTAAACTACACACCAACACCAGAGATCAAAGACAAATACAGAATTAGATGGGACATGGATACAATTACATATTTAGGGGTTAACATCACAAAAGGATTAGACAAATTATACAATGCAAATTATACGCAGATCAATCAGAATATCAAGAGGGATTTATGTAGGTGGACAATACAGACCTTAGACCTTAGTTCAAGGATTGAAATAGTTCAAAAGAATATACTGCCTAGGCTACTGTACCTTTACCAATCACTACCTATATCTATTCCACAAAGTCAATTCATGGAATGGGATAAATGGATTTCAAGGTTTATTTGGGGGGGGAAAAGGCCCAGGATTAGGCTTGCAACACTGCAGCTACCCAAAGGGAGAGGAGGATTGGCAGTGCCGAGTTTCCAGGATTATTATTATGCAGCACAAATCAGAACAGTGGCATGCTGGTGTAATATGGAATACGTAGCTAAATGGAAGGACATCGAAACAAATAGGGAAAAAATGGGGTAATTAAGGTCATGATTGAAGCATATGAAGGGAAGAAAGGCAGGGTGATTTCAGCTCTATATCAAGCTCTGTTGGAGAGTAGGGGGAATTCAACTCTATATATAAAAGAAAAGTGGGAGAAAGAACTCGGGATTGATATGACAGAGGAAGAATGGTATAATGTATGTAGAGTGCAGCATTCAACTACTGGGTCAAGGGTATGGAGGGAATTTGGGTGGAAAAACATAATCAGATACTTCATAACCCCAAAGATAAAAGGGAGGTATGCCCCGGAACAGAACGCATGTTGGAGGCAATGCGGCGAGGTGGGGGCAGATCACACACACATTTTTTTTAAATGCCAAAAGATGAAGGGATACTGGGAGGAAGTGTGGGGAGTGTTGAAGGGGATATTAGGTTGTGAGGTTCCTAAGACCGGCCTGATGTTATACTTGGGGAATCTGGTGGAGGAAAACACACAGGGTGGGGACAGATACCTGATTAAGGTGCTGCTGGCTGCCAGCAAGAAAACAATTACCAGAGCATGGTACAAAGCAGATCCACCTACGAAGGAGCAATGGCTGGGAGTAATACAGGAAATATTTGATATGGAGAGATTCACACACATATTGAAGATCCAGGAAGGGAAATTTGAGTCCAAATGGGAAAAATGGGTTGAATATAAAAGAAAAATGAACGACACCACAAATTGAGAGTTGGAACCAGACCATGATGTTGCATTAAAATAGGATAGAAAGCTTCCATGTCACTGTTTGCTTGTTTTTATTATTATTTGTATTTTCTTTTTTCTTCTTCAATGAGTCTCTAATTCAAGTGTATACTGAACTGTATGTGGTTTTGTATGTTTATAAAAATGTCAATAAAAATTTAAGGCGAGACACCCCAGGTGAATAGGGTAATTTTTTTAACTTAAAGGTATCAGCTATAAATTTCTCCAGTTAATGTCTTACAATAAGGCAATTGTCTTTTGTATTATAAGTTTTCTGAAATAGCATGTTTAAATATGCAAATTAGCCATTATCTCATTAAATATGCACATATTTTAACACATTTCAGGAATCGAAATCTGAACTTTGGATAAAGCCAGGTTCCAAATTCTTGTTTCATTTTGTAGTCATATTAGTATCTAAGGCTTTTACAGAAGGGATTTTGGATATCTCTTTTTATCACTCAATAAATCAGAAAATACTGTCAACAGCCCTAAAATATCAATTTTCGCCATGTTTTTAGGTATACAATGTTGTATAATTCAGGCTATGAATTATATATAAACAAACCCTTCTGTAAAAGCCTTCATAATATTGATAGGAATATAACTGGAAGGTTTGGTGTCTCTACGTGCTTCTGAAGTTGAAATTTCGAACTCAGAGTAGGAGAAAAAACTCATTTTGAGAAAACGACCTTTAAAGATTGCAGTGAGGCGCTAGCTAAACCCTCCTGTTCTCTGGATGACAGCTTGCGCATCGACGCACTCCGTGAAGGTGTTTCATGTTCGGGGTCATTTGTTTTTTGTATAACCTTGCTTCGTGCAAGTGACAATTGTTGTCGTCTTCTCTGTGAACGTTTTTTTCGCCGTTCTTTTGCGATTTTGAGATTTCAATTTCTAGCGGAAAGCTAAACAGGAAGTGTTTTAGCACACCACGTGACGCATCTGAACGAATCACGTTGTCAGAAATTGACACCAGCCAATGAGATTTCGTTTCTTGGTTTAAGACCCCTTTGTGCTTTCACGATTGGTTGCTGATACAAAGGAAATGACCATATTTGGATCCGATGAGATTGTGCAGGAGAGACGGAGCTTTCTAACGATACCTCTGTTGACATGGTGCACACAGCGGTCGCGGTACTTTATGTTACGTTAGAATGCTAACTTTTGGGGAATTTAGGAGAAATCTACAGACGCAAATAGACAAACTATAGTAAAATAAACACTTAAATGTGTATTTTGTACGTTTTCCTTCCAAAAGCCTGAAAGAAAACATGTTATGGAATCAAAATAGCACAAAATCTCAAAATTGACCAGTACTTGAAAAACGATGTTTTTGCCTGCCGTGTCTCGCCTTAAGTGAAGAAAGTATGCTGAAGTTATTGAGAGCCAAAGTATTGGTTGAAATAAGGAGAATAAAGTTTCGAAGAACTATAGTGTAATGCTGTAAACAGCATTCACACTAATGATTGATTGAGATAGCACCACACATAAGGGTTTACAGGTGCATGTGATACATGTGTGGTTTAAGCGGACAAATAGCCACAGCTGTGCCTAAAAGGTTGTGTAATGACAGCAGCTCTGGCATCATGGGGAAACACAAAAAAACAATCTCTAAATTGAAGGCGTGATACATCAAATGACTGGGGGAGTGGAAATCAGACTTTTGCATGCTCCACAATTATCGAGATTTATAAAAAGAACCATATGTGAACACATTCACATTAAAACAAGATTATACACTAGCACTCACAATTTAAAGCATGTATTTACACAGGAAGCCAGAATGTTACTTCATCCTGCTGAGGATAAGTCCTGCACCTTACTCCACCTGACCTGACTCGCGAGAACAACATTATGAGGATCCTTCCTGGATCATCCAGGAATCTTTCACATATTTTGGGCCAATAGAGCATGCGTACTTGCATTTTCATAAACCCCGCCTCCCAGACGCTACACTGTTCTCGACCTGGACAGATGGGGGGAAAAGGTAAATAACTCTGGATTCAGGCTATTACTGCATTTCACAACTCGTAGGACCTTATTAAAAAAGGGCTATTCAAGATTCCAGACTGTGAAATTATTTTACCTAAAAATTCTGATTTACAGCCGTCTCTTTCCCAATGTAAGTCAAATGCAAAAAGTATTTTTGGGCCAAAAGATGTCACATGACTGACAAAGAAGATGTAGTACCTCTGTTTGACCACTACAAGACAAGTCTTTATGCTAAGCTAAGCTAACCAACTAGGTGTCACTTGGTATTTACAGTTTACAGTTTGCAGTACAGTTTGGAGTTCATTTTTTGATCTTACTCTCGGTAAGAAAGCTAAGTCTTTAACAGAATTCCTCACAATATTATTTAGTGTAACTCTACACTGTTGGTTCTAACTGAACCGTACAATGTTCAGGATTCTGGGAATTGAAGCATATCTTACTTTGGCCAACAGTTCTCCAGAGAATACAATTTGCCCAGGGCATTGTTTAGTTTGAAAAATCCTCAACAAGAGCTTTAGCTGGATTCTATTGGTCCCCCTCTCAAAAGATGGATTTGACAGAGTGTGTGAGATAGAGCAAACACAAGAGAGAAAGCTTTGACAGCATCCCAGACAGTCAATCCCCAGTGACTGTGTCCACTGATAATTTACTTTTCAGTAGGAGATGTGTTTACCAAGGGGTTACAATTGATGTGCTAAAATATTGATAAGGGACACTTTATAAGCTTGGGAAGAGGTGGGACGATGACCCCATGCAAGGGCTGATGTGCAGCGCCTGCTGATTGTTGCTCTTACTAAAGAAAATCCATACTACAAGATACACAGTACAAATCTACTTCGGTAAATTAACAATTTAGCATGAACACTCTTTATTTCAGTGAGTACATTTTGTGTAAATGTGTGCCCTCTTGGATGGAATTGATCGATGATTGAATTGGAGGGATGAAACCCTCTTTAATAGTCACACATACAGAACACAGTGAAATGTGTTCTCTGCTTTTAACCCATGCTAGCACCAGGAGCAGTGGTTAACGTATGTTTGAACCAAGGAGCAACCCCCAGGTCTCAACAGTAAGCAACAGCTCATTATTAAGGTACGATGCAGGATTTAGCTAAAATGTGCACGAAATATAAACGTCTGAAATGTGAAATGAGGATGCAACGTGCTAACCAAGCTAGCTAGACAAACAAGATGTACACATCCAACATGCCAAATTCGAGACTTCAAAACAGAAGTCGACAAACAGCAACAACATGTCAAAGGAACTTATCATGAATACGTTTAAATCCTATTTCAAACACAACTGCCCAGATTTGTCAAAGGTTATACTGCATATAATTGCTGACAAAGCCGATATAATTTATCTACCTTTTGAAGTGCAAATGTAATGATATGGCAGTATTGATTGATATGCTGGTGACATATGTGGCCTGGGGCTAGGTCAACAACAGTGAGTCCTTCAATGTAATGCCTGCTCTACGGGGACCCCCGGACACATACCTCTGCCCCTCCGGCCGTTATGGAGCAGACGAAGCCCACAATCCCTCTCTGATGAGATGTAGACCCTGCCTTCTTTGTCCATAGGCCTCATGGATCAGCAAGGTGTTACTGTGGCTGTCAGACGGGGTGAGCAATATTGACTTAAATAGCTTAACCTGGCTCATCCCTGATGACTCTACCTTTTCACCCCAACCTCTGAAATCTTCCAGCCACTGCATCATTCTCGCCGTGCGTTCACAGCGGAGCAGGACGCCTGCCCACCCAGCGCCCTTTGTCCAAATAAATTAAACCGCAGGAAGAGAAGTCAAGAGGAGAAAAAAAGAGGAAAGGACCCATGTATAGACAGTTTAATTACTCAACTCAGGCTCAGCTCTTTCAGGCCTTGAGAAACAGCGGGTTGGATCTGGTCTCCTTAATCCCAACCTGCCACAAACAGACCTGCCCCGGCCCAGAGAGGAGGTCCATGAGGGAACAAGGACCGACAGTGTTCCTCCATATTTACTGGGGAAATGGTCATTTTTAAGGCTATAGTTGATAAGGAGTAATTACCTGTGTTTCAACACTACAGTATAACGCTTGTATTTATGTGTGATGTAAAATGAATGTAATTCGGGACTGTGTTACTGTAGCTGTAACATAGCTGTGTTTATGTTATGGTGAGCCCATATTGTTTGCTCAAAGCTGAAAGTTATTGAATATTTATAAGAGAAAAAGCATTTCATTATAGGGAGAACAGTTCTAATTTAAATCAAGGCTATTCAATTCAACTGGGCCGATCCATGTTATGGAAATCCAAACATACAGCCAAAGTTATAGATTAAATATGATGCTTTTAGTTTAACATTTATTGCAGATTAAAACTGAATGCAAGGCTTTTTGAGGGCTTCCCATGTTGGGGTCCTTGGTCCTTAATATTTCCCTCACAGTGATGCCTCTGCTAGTAGCTATTACATACACTGTAAGTACAAATGATTTCATATTGGAGCAAATCTCATGGCGGATACATGCATTATTTTCCACTTATGAAAAGGGCCTTTGCAGAGCATTACACTAAGTGCTCTTTTAGTTTACACCGTAATTGGTTGGCGACAAACGAAAGGTTCCCATTGTAATGTATTTAGTGTTACGTTGCAGGTAACTAGCATTTAACAAGAAGTAATAGATGTTATTCTATACAGACTGTGCTTATCTAAAAGGAGATGTAGGCTACAGTCCTTAAAGGAATGTGTGTGAACACTGGGATTTTAACCTTTGCAGACCATTTACATGCACCAACACATTATTACACACTACAGGAAAGGGAGAACCTAAAAAGCATAATAGGGCCTCTTTAATGTGTTCCAGACTAAACATTACAAAACAATGCCTGCTTTTCCGTAATGTATTTGTTATGACACTAACAGCATTGTCAGTGTCTTATATATCTTAATACATGGTAATCCTGGTAAGACTTTGATTTCATATTCGACCTTTAGGTGATTTGTGCTGACTTTGGCTTCAGGACACCATTAATGTTCATGTGTGGGGTTTACCATGTATATTTAATCCTCCTTCCACCTCATTACAGCCATGAATTGATTGATTTCTCCATCTTTCTCTTTCGGGGCCTACAGCTGCGTTAGCTGGGAAGCATTTAAGAGGCTCTGATAATAAGCTGAAGCATCTCAGGGATGCCCATAGAGATGATCAAAAGGGCCCGTCCTGCTCCCACACATCCTGTCAGGCTCAGCTCCACTGTAGGACATTCATGTGTGGAGTATGTCGACATGGTCAGGTGAAAAACAAAAATAGCTGCATGTACTCACAGTGATGATGACACATACACTGTCTGTTGAAGGGCCAGCTTCCTCTACACAACACATGGGAGAGGGGGATTGTGACGGAATAAATTGGACATCCAAAGTGATATTAACACTGCTTTACTTTTGAAGTTGTGTAATATCAGCTGACACACAACAGACAAGACAGGGATACAACATAAATGTATGCAGCATCTCTAGATACATGTGTGTATTGTATTGGTGATAATTTGTATTCTTTTCCGTGTGACACATGGAGAATCAGATCTGGTGGTGATGTGGAAATTAACTGCAGCGCTCCCACAACTCTCCTCTGTCTGACTGTGAGGGTGCATGTGTGGACAAGCATGGCTTTAGGGTCCAATAATTGTATCCTTGATGTGTCAAAACATGGTGTTCCTCCAGTGTTGTGCTGAGCCGAGCCGCCACGCTTCCTGCTGAAAGGTGGAGTTTAGATTTGCCCCGGCTTGTGAAGGCCCCGGGTCTTTTTGCGCCATGAGCTAATTGTGTATATTATCACACATTTTTGGTCTCTGTCCAGTCCACAGCAGCGAAACAAGCAGGACGCCTATCAAAACCATTATTCCCAGGTGTGAAAAGCTGTCACCTTCCTATGTGTCACTTTTGTCCCTCTGCCTTGTCCCACTTACTGGCCCATTTTGCCCGGGCAGGTGAAATATGTGCCACCTGCCAGTGCTCGCCTGTTTGGCCGTTGGATTGATGGAACACATTCCGGGAGAAGGGGATGGTAACTGACAGGGTCTTTACATCATTCTGCGTGGAAAAAAGGGGCAATGAACATTAATCAATACTATTTTCACACACTGAGCAGAAAAAGACAGGGCTGATTCTATTTCCGAAACTTTGCCCTTTACCTCTCTCATGCTACAGTACACAAACAGAAAGCTGAGGGAAATCAATTGAATAGGGACTCTTATTTCCTGCCCCACACAGCTCGGATACACACCGCAATGCGAGTGGTAATTATCAGGCTTGTAATACTTGTCTGATGACAGTGAAAAGCTTGTTGTGTTGTTATTTCCTGTCATAACAGCTGCTTACCACAAATCTGGGCGATTTAATGCAACATTTCATCACTTCCTGACCCATAAAGCATGTGATGAGTGCAGAGAGCTAACTGCCACACCCTGTTAAGTGAAGACACGCACCAATGGGTGCCAACTTTCCATTCAGACCACCATCTAGTATGCAGCGTGTCAACCCCCCACCGTCTTTAAACCATTTACCAGCCCTGCTGACAGCAACTCTCACTGATACTTCCTGGCAGGTCTCGGCACTGAAAAAAACTGTCCTATCTTTAGAGAAATGCCACCAGTCTACCTTTTCATTTCACTTTTAAAAGACGTGAGTCCTTCTTGATTCTAATGTTTGGGTTAAAGTGCAGGAAGGACATTGCTCAACACTGAGGCGAATCCAATCTGTTGATTAATGATGGAGCGTCACAGGCAGGAGGACTTCCGCTCCAGCACACACCGTTCATGGAAAAGCTTTTTTCATGCTTTATTTAACAGAGAGTCATTTTGATTAGTGTGGAAAGATACTTTGAGAGGCACAATGACTGATTCAGAGCTGTCAGTGGCTTTCACCTTCTGAGGGAGGAACTGACATACAGGCAGAGGCAGGCGGGAAGGTGGCTGCTCAGGGAGACAGATGTCGCATGTCCGTGTTATGCACATTTACACATAACTAAACATTACTCCTTCAGTAAAGTTATTACAGCTTGATCATTCAATAATAAAGTGGTGATTATTACAGAGCAACACTACAGGTAAGTAGAGCAACAATTATCATCACAATGGAAGAACCTTATGAATACAAACTCAGTCAAATATTATTTTGAGTTACAAATCTTATTAAATATGTTTTTAAATATTCAAATTATGCATTACACCTTATTATATCCGATAATTTAGATACATTTCTGGAAGGAAATTATTATGTTGTTATTAGTGTTAGTGATTTTAGTTAGTAGTTAGTTGTTACAACCATAACAACAATGTATCATTATAAATAAAATGTAAAATAACTAAGGTTGTTGTTGACAACCAAAAACCTTCAGACTTTAGGTAATCATGTTACAATTTAAATATATATCACCACCTCAAAACTCACCATCATGGCACAGAGTGACTACCTGAATACACTTAGTCGTGTTTAATACTCATATCATCAAGCTATCACCACACTACCATGTTATCACTTAACTGCTAACTGAATTTGAACTGATTTCAATAAGGCCTTGTCGGCTACCTACTGTAAAATATAGACTAATTAATGACAACCAAGGGGCTATCCTTTGCCCCCTCCATTCTTTATAATTTTTTCGAACTTTTCCCCCTCACAAAATGCTTGTGAGAAAGGAAACAACACGAGCCGACACCCGGCCTTAACATTTGCCGTTCCAAAAATCAATCAATCCTCCGACCACTACAAGAGTGCTCGACGTTTATGGGTTTTGCTCAGTCAGACGGCTTGACTGCTTGCTATCGATTCACGCCCCAGCCTCAAATGTCAATACCACCTCTTTTGGGTTGTGTCACAAAAAAAAGAGAGAAATCATCTTCATTGATCAGAGAGGAGGGTGAGCAGGTGGCTCTCTCGCAGTGTGCCACAACAATTGGAAACAGCGGTTGGAACGCCGCCTGAAATGTTAGACAGGAAATTCATGGTCCAGTAGGTCACCTCTCTGAGGAGACATATTCACTGACCTGTGGCCACCATTAAGACGAGCGCTGCGTAAACACACAGTGTGCACAAACACACACACACACACACACACACACACACACACACACATACATTTGTTTCAGTTAAAATTGCGTGTTTCATGTGTTTAGTAAGAAAAAGAGTATAAGGAGTGTCTGTTTGGTGATGGAAGGTCAAGTGGAAGGTGAATGCTGAGGCTACATGGCAGGAAAATGTGTTCAGTGGTATAAATAAATCTATGTTTTTCTTCAGTCGGACTGAAACAAATTACAAATAAGCAGAATTCCAGTCAATGTTGATTTTAGGGGCAGCTCAAAATGGCTTTCTGAATACATATATAAATGAAACATTCATGCCAGATGAACAGCCGCGTAGCTACAGTATGTCCCATATTTGTTCTCACAGTGATCTAACTTTTAATATTTATAAGGGGAAAAAAACATTTCATCTTAAGAGAGGAATTCTAATTTAATGCACAGTTTACACGGCTATTATATTCAACTGGGCAAAGTCAGTGAAGCATTAGAAAAGAAACTGGGCACAATTATTCCATCCTCTGCATGCCAATGAATTTAAATACGATGGGGATGAATTAAACATAAATTCAAAGCAAATATCATATTAATATTATTATCAAATAAAAACTATGTTCAGTAGATTTCCATTCACTTTTGATATCAGTTGGATATTGCAACTTGTTATATCATTTGTTTAAAAGATAAATAAAGGTTGACAGGTTGACCTGACAAATCAAGGCCAATAATATATCAAAACCCAAACCTTAAATTTAACTCTAAAATTGTACATTTTATTAAAAAAAAGAGAAATATCGTATAGCAAACTATTGGTATCGTATGCATTTGACTGTATATATTGGGAACACTCTTTTTTTGCCTTTCCAAAACCAAAAGGATGGAATAATGCCCTAATATTATCTGACAATGTTAGCATGACCGGCTAACTAGCCTGCTACTTTTGGCAGTAAGCAAACAGTAACCGGTCTGTAAGCTTCTTTAGAAACCTCTCTGAGGGCCTAAGATATTCTACTTTTTTTTAATGTATTTATTTTTTTTGTGATATTTTTCATTAGTTTTACCAAAATATCTTGATTTAAATTGTATTTAAAATAAAATGTCCATTGAAATAAATCCTTCGAATCATTCTGTTAGAATGTGAAGGGTTAAATGAAAGAAGCTCGTCTCTGCGAGTTACTGTGAAGAGAGGAGCTGATTGGTGGTCCTGCTGTAGATTCACAGAGGGCCCCCTATAGTAACTGAACGAGAGAGTAATGTCAAATGACAGGTCAAATGACCAATCATATCTTCCCTCTAAATGGGTGGGTGTTATTATCGCGGACTTCATGACAAGTTCCGCCCGCTGTGAAGCTTTTCTTGTTTCCATAGCAACAACAACTTCCTGTCAACAGCGTAAACTCGCCTTCAAAATTGGTTGATCAAACTGTCAGTCTAAACATACGCTCTCATTCAGTGCAACGGCCAGGGCATTCAATCAAGGATGTAGAATACCTTGTTTGAAGGATATTCTACCCAGAGACCCAGAACATGATTGTTGCTTTCTTTTCTAACACAAAACCACTGAAATGCGTAGTGCATGGTCCGAGAAGGACAAACAAATCAACGTAACACTGTAATATTACAGATCAACAACACAGATACCATTCTCATGTATTCATTTTATATACATTTTATTTATATAATTAAATCGATTTTTTGTTTGTTTTTTCTGAGTGTTCCAGGGTATTATCTAAATACCTTGAAGGCCCTGACGGTTCGCCACTGGCTGAAGTATACGCTGTGATATAATAACTCTTTATAAATAACTCCCTTCGAGGGAAGGGGTGGGGGTCAGAGGGCCTAGGTATAAAAGTCACGGCTCGCCATTGACTGACAAATACATATTGGGAAGCTTAAACACCCTTTATACTAGTTTCATTCTAGGAATGAAGAACTTTTGCCAAACAGCTAAACAGATGAAAAGTGAGGGATCATGTGTCAGTGTATAACTGCTCTTAAGGTGTTGTACAGTGCTTCTTATTAAGGTGGGGTGTGCTGCTAGGAGAGCATCACACAATCAACAGTCCATGCCATCAGCATCAGCATTGTGATGTTGCCTTCATAGGAGTTGGCCAACTTCTCTCACTTCATGCTTGGAAAGGCAGAGATGGCAGACAAAGAGCCTCCTCTTCCTAATCATCATGATAAACGATGAAAGCACTTTTCCCTTCTAAGTGTCATTCTCGCACGGAGACAATCTTTTCCACTTTAGATTGGGGTGTTTGAAGTCGCTCTCTGTCTTCTTGTCTCATTAAACATAAAAGAATAAAATAGAAATTCAAATGAACTGTTTACCCTGTTACTTTAAAATGTGTAATTTACCCTCACTCTGCGAGAGAACTCTCAATTACAGTGGGTTGGCTCTCCCAGATCCGTTTAGTGTATTTTCTAATAACAAACCCCTATTAATCATTGCAGAGATCAAAGTGACACTGCAAAAGAATTTTAAATATTTAAATCTTCACTATTCAAATCTTATATCAGATCAAAGAATGTTGCTTTAATTTCGCAAGGCACATTGCCAGTAGATACAGAGACGTACACAGAGATGCACACAAACTCCAATTAAATATTGCAAATGTCTGTAAATCTCCATAACATTTTCATATCTGAGCAGGCCTCACACTGGGAGCATCTGCACCGCTGAGAGGAGGCAGCTTCTCTCGTAAATTGATTATTAGGGCTGGTCTTCAGATGTGGATGACAAGTAACTTAAAAGTACATGCCACTAAGACGGGATGACTGCACAACACAAATATATATAATATCCGATATTAGAAAAGGTGGGTTATGTAAATAGGTAGGCCACCATTGTCACTGGTGTGGAGATAATGCTATGGATTAGATACAGCGAGGCATTCTTCACTTATTTTGACTTTAATATGGAATGATTTCAATGTGTTGAGTGTCAAAAGTGTCCTCTGACATCATACCACCACATCATTATTAAGTGTTTTCTGTTATATGATACTTATAATAATCAGAGTAAAATACTTTTGCATGATGATGATGCTAAGGTATAAGGTAATCAGTATCTGCTCTTTTATCCAAATGGAACAGTGTGACATTTTTGGGCTTTTTTGTGCTCAAATACTGTCCTCACTGCTTCTTCATGTTTCTGTTCCTCCGTAGATGAAGGGGGAATTATCATTTTTTGTATCCACCCACCACATGTTTTTGCCAGCTAGCAACTAGTTATTACAGATTTTAATGTGATCCTTTAAATTAAATCAAATCAAATCAAGTTTTATTTATATAGCACATTTATAAACGATTTTTGGTCGAGCCAAAGTGCTGTACATATAATAAAATTAGCCTACAGTAGAGATACTTTACAGCAAATACAACAGCACAGATTGTTCAGAATATCAGTATGAGAAAAACGACACCCTCTGTCCTTAGACCCTCTGTCCTTAGACCCTCACATCGTACAAGGAAAAACTTCCAGAGAAAACCCACAGTTTAAAGGGAACATGGGAGAAACCTCAGGGAGAGCAACAGAGGAGGGATCCCTCTCCCAGGACGGACAGACGTGCAATAGATGCCGTGTGTAAATCCAAGAGATAATACATTTGACAGCATATAGACCGAATGTTAGGAAATGCATGTGTCTGTAATAAGAAGATGAATCCACGAGGATGTCAGCTACAATCCTGAGGAAGCCATCAGGGAAGCAGCATGACGAGACCCAAGGCAGGACCGCAGAGACAGGTTCAGCCACGACCTGAAGTCCACGACTTAATCCAGAACTCAGGATAGAGGATCCAAGACACAGGACTACAGCAAGAGGATCAGCCTCGACTCCGGATCCCGGCGTAGATATAGATACAAAACAAGAAAAAAGATTTGGCTGGGTTAATCGGAACAAGAGAATACACAGACACAGACAGAGAGGGGAAAGGTCATTGGATAAAAGTTATTCTTGATAACCCTCTAGAAAGATCTCATGAACTTCCCCACTCAATCTATCAAGACCCGAGCAGTTCTATTAGAAGTCCAAGGTAAAGGCACAGGCCGGCGCATATCGCTCATGGAGTCCCTCACCATATGAACTCTGACCCCTCAAGTGTACAAGTGAAGAGACACCATGTGTCAGCTCCTTTTTAGAATAGTATTTCTTCTCTTCTCAGAGAAACAAGGGTATGAAAAGAATAGCCAGAAACAGAGGAAGAGAGGCAGAACGTGACTACGTAAATGCACTCTCCTAAATATTAAACGAGTAAGAGGTGAAGAAACACAAAGCCAGAAATTGAAAAGAAAAGGCACCGTCATGCTTCCCCTTAGAATAGGGTGGAAATGATGAAGACCCAAATTATGAAGAGGGGACATGGGATACTAGTGAAGAGGGACAACAGTGAAAAAGCCCAACGTATCCAACGTACTAGCACTCTCCAAAGACACATAAAGTCAAAGTATACGCCGAGAGGCACAACGTAACTACGTAAATGCACTCTCCCGTTAATTAACTTGAACAGTCAAATTAAGCATAATTATACTGACTGATTGCAGCCTTCCCATTCAATATATAAAGTACACCTATTGCTTCAATGCATCTGTGATGATCTCATTCTAAAAAAGACAGTATGTAAAGAAACAACATGCTTCTCTGCATTGAGAATGTTTTACTACTTAAAATGTAGTATGCTAATGTAACATGCTAACAGTTTGTGATTCAGAGCTGGAAACAATGGAATAACCCTGCTTTGATATTTATACACCCTTGTCTCCTCTGTCCTTTGGCCTGAAAATCAATAGAGGTCTGCCGTCTTTAAAGACATTCAAGTTAGTGAAATGCATCTCAGGGGAGAGCGCACGTTCAATACACTACGGGTGTTTCTCAATGTCGAGGAAGGCTCCTCCAGAGCCACTATTTCAAGGATGCTACGTCATCGAGTCACACCGAAGGACTGTTCCAATGTCTAGGAATTCTCCCTCGAGGCTGCACATGTGTATCCTCCGCGGTCTTAAAATCCCCACAATGCTTTGCACACGGACCAATTTCCCAAATCTTTGGCGGAAATCGCGCTCCATTTAAGGCGGGGCCTCTCATATGACGCACACCTGTTAGCCTGTTCCACCATTCTTCGTTTTCCGAGGCGAGGAAGGATTCTTGCCTCGCTTCTGAAGGACCTGACTCGGAAGACATGTCCTACCAAGGAAGCGTCCTCGACATTGAGAAACACCCAAGGCCTTCAATGGTATGCGGGATGGTTTAAATCTCCACATCTCACATCAGGCTATTTTATACAATATACATGGACATACTGTACTTGAATTTTGCAAACAACATTCGTACTATTTCACATTTGAATTATTCAGCTGGGTTATGGTTTTGGATGTTTGCTGTCCAAGGTCCTGAAGTCTCTCACAGCCTGTGTAGGACCGTCTAAAATTACATGGTAAAACATTGTAATTGATAAAACATTTGTAATCCCTGCTGAATTTGATTAATGGATGAAACACTGTGATATATTAATTATGATATTAGAAAATACTTTCAAATTGATGGAACTTTATTCACACCGGATTGATGGAACACTGCACAACAAACAGTTTAATGTATGTAAGGCCTGATATGTTCCATGGAGACAAATGATCAAATGGAAATTAAAAAGAAAGTTGCAATAACTTTAACCTGTTAAGCCGGTTGTTCAGGTCTCAGGCTCGAAAATGACATTTCCAGAACAAATGACCATAACTGCACTTATAAAAGGGGAAAATTAATTTAAAAAATCTCAAAGTAATGATGAACCTGCGAGTTGGATGTAGAAAAGTCAGAATCAATATAGATGTTTTTTATTTTAAAGAAAATTCAGGAAATTATAGTGTCCGTCCAAAACATTCTTTTTTACTTATAGTGAAAACTACCCTTGGATGATGGTAAGGTAGACTAAAAGCTTTAGGAATCCAAAGTACAACATATAATAACTACCCTGTATCAAGATTGATGCAAAACAAGTGACATTTGACCTTTTTAGACAGGTTTAGTAAAATAAAACTCCACCTCTGGGGTCATTTGGGTGGAAATGGGCGTTTTTGCCGTTTCTCTGTAACCCATTGGTCGATTTTGATGATTGATCGATTTTGATGATTGATCTCTTTTTAACCGTTAGAGCCAATAGAATTGAAGGGGAATTTCCACATACACACCAATGTTACCATTGTGAAGTGGGGGCTACGCGCATGCAGTTTGCCTGAAGCGAAACCTGTCTCACGCTCTGAAATCTGAAAACTTCTATTTTTTTTTTTCAATACAAATGTTTTTTACTCGGAAAATGTTTCTTTATTAAATAATAAATCTGATTTGTACAGCATTTTAGTCGGATAGCAGTATTTTAAAGTGTCAAAAACAAAGTGACAGTAACAGACTGGAACAAGAAAACCAGTGTTTTTGTACCGATAGTACTACCAAACAAAGTAGGCATTTTCTTTGTGCCACTGCATCTCACAAATAAACAAGGACATTTAATAATCAGACCCTGCAATAAAATAAATCAAGTTTCACTTTAGTTTTTGAAGTAACTCAACTCAAACTCACTCGTCACTCACTCGGCATCATCAGACAGGTTTTTAGGAATATGAGAATGTCCACATTTCCAGGTATTTATAAGCTGGGATGTTTGGGCGTTTACAATATCCCCTGCTCTGGAAAAAACTCTCTTGCTTGGTACTGATGTTGCTGGTACTGGTGTTGCTGGTACTGATGTTGCTGGTACTGGTGTTGCTGGTACTGATGTTGCTTGGTACTGATGTTGCTGGGACTGGTGTTGCTGGTACTGGTGTTGCTGGTACTGGTGTTGCTGGTACTGGTGTTGCTGGGACAGCAGTGGTCACGTTAACCGAATATTTTTTTTAACAATGACGGAAAAATCTGAAAGCAGTCTGTCATTTTGACAGATTAGAACAAACTCGGAACTGCGCCAACGTTTCCACGCAGCGAGGCTCTGGTGTTATGCCGTGTTATGCATGCCCTCCAAAAGGAAATGATATAGTTTCCAAACCGTACTTTACCGTACAGATCAATACATGTCTGGGAGGTTTTGCTTTACGCTGTGCACGCTCCCGCGAGGTGCATGCACACACGGCATAACACCGCCCCCCCCGTTGACAGTTCACAAGCGTGCTCTCTTGTGAACAGTTCAGACCCGATGGGTAATAAGGGATTATGACGGACATTTTACGATCCTGTCTGTCAAAATGACGGACAGCGAAAAAGTCTAACGCCACCTCAGTGGGACGGAGAGATATGCTTTGGCCATGGGTGACATCAGTGGGTCAAACTGTACATTGTCTCTCCACCACTTCAAAAACAATACAGTTTTTGCCAGGAAGGTGAGGCTTATTGCCAGGGCGAGATATAAATATACTGTTGGTACTTGTCAATGTCTCTAGGTGTGTAAATGTAGCACTGTAAATACGATGTCCTTTTGTGTTCTGTTGTTTTATGTTCATGTTGTAACCTACTTGCTGCTATGTTGGACAGGTCTCTCTTGAAAAAGAGATTGATGATCTCAATCGGACCAGCTGGTTAAATAAAGGTTTAAAATAAAAAAATAAAAATAATAATAATAATATTTTAAAAAATTGCGGTAGATTTTGTCAGTCTCACGACGGTATTGGGACGTTTATTTACCGCGATATTCGGTATATCGTTACCTATTGATTCTGTGTCTTCTCACGATGCTAGTCGATGGGTTGGATTTGTAGTTACAATAAGTAATAAGGGTGTTATACCGTGTTTTCTGTGCAACCGCCGTTAGCATTTTTCGCTCGTGGCTAATTCAGAGGCTCAGCGTTAGACTTGTGGTTTTTTTGTTTTGTAAAGCACTTTGAATTGTCGCGTACAGAAAAGTGCTATATAAATAAACTTGCCTTGCCTTGCCATTGTCGAAAGGTATCTTTTGGTGAATTAAAGAGAATTCAACAGATTTAATTTAGTTTTTATATTTATGTCATATTTATTATTTATTTTTTATTAGATCTTTATTAGACATTAGGGTGTAACGATATCCGTATTCGTCCCGTACCGTCACGGTTCGGACGTCACGGTTCGGCACATGCAGTCACACGGCGAATACGCCTTTTTTTACGAGTGGGAAAAAAGTCACTCAGGGCAGTATTACACTATATATAATCCAGGGGGCGGTATTGCGCCTGAAAGCCAGCCGCCCGTAAATAACAAATGAAGAACAAGAACAAAACACAAGAAGAAAAGTTAGTAGCTACGGCGAGTTCACACAACACACAGCAGCTAGAAGACCCACCTGCTTCTTTTAAATCAGCTGTGTGGGAACATTTCGGGTTCCCTGTGGACTACAACAATGATGGGGTGCGAGTTGTGGATCGGACGAGGATGGTGTGTCGGCGTTGTTCGACAGCGGTGCGGTATGCTAGTGGTAACACGTCAAAGTTAATTGCACAGATTTTATTTTGTTTTATATTTATCATTGTATTTATTTTATATTTTGACATCAGGAGATGTTATACAGTTCTGTATTACCTTTTATTGATTGTGATTCAAACACTTTCTTATTATTTATTTTAATATGTTCAAGACATTCTTTTTAGTTGTACAGCTTATTTAACCTTTTTGTTTGACATCAGCCATTATAAATAATATGGCCATCTGAGTGTGTGTGTTACTGTTTGTGGTTTGTTTTTAACTGTGTAATACAGTTAATGATTCCAAATGTTAGAGTTCCTTATTTTCATACCAAAACTTACTGTTAAAAATAAATAACAGCAAAAAAAAATTATGCATTTGGGACTTTTTTTTGCTTTTCCTTCTTGTACCGAAACCGTACCGAACCGTGACCCCCAAACCGAGGTATGAACCGAACCGTGACTTCTGTGAACCGTTACACCCCTATTAGACATATTAATTTCTTACATTTATATATCCTATTCTATTTTAATTTTAAATGTTGACCAATTTAATTTAATGTTTTCATTTGATTTGATTCTATTGATGTTGTATTCATTATCAGATGGAACATCTGTCACAAAAACAATCCCACCCTGGGATGAGTAAAGTATTTCTGATTCTAACTCTGTTGATTGAGAAATTGCAATTATCAGTGTTAGTCATAAGTGACACATCACTTCTCCTTGACGCCTCTTCTATCTCTCCTATGTGCTGTTAACAGTTAAAAACCTCCAGAGCTCAGCAGTGTGGTTTATTCCCCAGAAACCATGTCTCCATGACGCACATTAGGCGGGAGTGCTGAGGATGGAGGCTCATCCATCTCAGTGTCAGTGATCTCCCGTTCCTGATGAAGATGATGGAAGATATCAAATCTCCTCTGTTGATCTCACCTTCACCTCTGCTCTCTCTCCCCTCTCTCATTGTGCGGCTGGTAGGCTGTTTGCCCCGGGCCTGCTCAGGGCGATCAGCTGCTCCATGACTCCGATAACATTTAACAAATAAGGAAAGGTGAAACACCAGTTGAAAAAGCAGGTGAAACAAGAGAGGAAATTATAAAAAGTATCTATTTTTATCCCTGTAGAGTAATTCAGGTGTTGAAGCAGCAACAGCATAAGACAGAAACACAGATACTACACATTAATACACATAAAAAAGATAAACATGTAGTTATAGTATGAATAGAAAAACATATATAGTGCAAATATTATCAATATTAGTGCTCAGCCCCTGATTGTGCAGCCTGATGGCTAAAATAACAACAGGATAATAGAAAACAACGTGAGCGCCACTAAAACAGCTGTACCCTGTCTTCAGGTCTGTCTTGCAGAAATTAAGAGTATGATATCCAATGCAATAGGTGCAATTGAAATATATAACCCTGTCTAATTAGACTGCGACACGATATGTCTCGCAAAGTAATTGCCGTTGTGTCCCTGTCAAGCTGTCTCATTATCAGCGCAAATTGGATGGATCTCTCCCAATCAGATTAGCTGTGAGCGATCAGACTCCTCAGAAGAGCGCAGCCTGGCAGGTGGAATACCTCCATTTTACTCAAGAGGTGGCCATGCAAATCAGTCAGCTGGCGCCGCTCCGAGGAGTTCCTTGTGAAAATGGCATGGAAATGTCGAAATAACGGAAAGGCACGACACCCCTTTGAAAAATGCAAAAGTGTGCCACCAAAAGCTCTCATTGAGTCGGGCTAATGCTACGCCTTTGACTGCATTCCCTGCTTGATGTTCTCTTTTCCTATTGTGTTTTTCCTTTTGCAATGGGAGAAACATTTTCCCTGTGGATTGGGAGGTTTTCATGAGCAGGCAGATGGATAAAATATTGTTGACATTAAACTGTTCCTCTTTAAGGGAATTGTTGTGACAAGGTGGAGCTCCCATCACTCGAAATAGCAGCTGTGTGCTGTTTACAAAGAGGCCTAAAGCAATGTTTGTTTCCATTGAAATGGTGGCAACTTCTTCCGTCTTTGTAATGAAGCGGCTTCTGGCATTATGTGTCTGCTCTCACATCTACTGTCATCGTGAGACAATATTTCTGTAGCAACAGTGTTAGTGTTGTTACAAACTCACAATTTCTGTTGGTATCACGATGTTTCTTTAATTATAACCCCAGCGCTCCTGCTTTTCTTTATTTGTTCATTCTTGTTAGGGAGTGTATTCAAATGATTGGGGTGGCTTCATTTCCTAAAAGCAATGCCCACCCAATTTCTTTTGCATTTTTCCACAGACCCTTCCCTTGACTCGCGATATTCATTATAATATTTTTAAATAATATTAAATTAAATCAGTACTACTCATTAGCATTTGCAGAAAAAACATTTTTTTCCTGTAAACCAAATGCTGGTAGATGATCACAGCCTGAGAGCCGACAACATTGATTATGATTCATTTATTTGCGGGAAACCAGGAAAAGTGCATGTGTTTACCTTAAAGTGCAAACAATAAAAATAGCTCTTCTAGTTTGAAATATTAAAAGCGCTCTAGATTAAACAGCTGATAATAGAACGATTGGTGTTATGCATTAACCAGTTAAGCCCCATGCCCCCTGTAACGGGGGCAAAACGCAACATCTTGCAAGAAACAGCGTCTGAGGGCTTCTTAACATTTTACAAACTATGAATGTGTCACCCACTCTCCCCCTCTACCTTTGCCTCATCGGTGCTCTCAGCCCTCCCTTCCTCTGACTCGTTCCAACTCCTGCCTCCAAACTCTGCTGCAGAAACTCTCCTCTCTACTCTCTCATCCTCTCTGGACTCTCTCTGTCCTCTCACATCTTGGCAGGCTCGTCAGTCCCCTCCAAACACCATGACGACCTCCTAACCTATCAGGCTCTCCTCTCCTCTTTCTCTGCTTCGATCTCTCAGGCAAAAAGCACTTTCTTTCAAGATAAGATCCAATCTTCCTATTCCAATCCCAAAAAACTATTTTCCCCCTCCTCCACCCTCTTGGACCCCCCCAAAGCCCCTTCCCCCTCCTCCCTCTTGGACCCCCCAAAGCCCCTTCCCCCTCATCCCTTCTGTCAAGCGACTTTGTTAACCACTTTGAAAAAAAGGTTGATGATATTCGCTCTTCTTTTTCTGACTCACCTTTACTCACCGCTGGGTCACCAGACCCTCCTTTCACCCACACACTGACCTCCTTTTCCCCTCTCTCTCCAAGTGAGGTTCTTACCCTCATTACCTCTGCCCGTCCTACCACCTGTCCTCTGGACCCTATCCCTTCAAACCTCCTTCAGACTATCGCTCCTGATATTCTACCGTTTCTCACCCATCAACACTTCTCTAACTTCTGGTCACTTTCCAAACAGTCTCAAGGAGGCAAGAGTAAACCCTCTCCTCAGTGGCGGCTGGTGGAAAAATATTTTAGGTGGGGCTGTGGAAATGGTGACCAAACAATACTAGGGGGGTCTGGGGGGATGCTCCCCCAGTAAAAAGATGTGAGAAATTAACCCTTCAATTATGACTTCTGGTGATGTTAGAGGGGGGGGGGGGAAGGACAAATTGAGGCTTACAAATATAAGAAGACTGATCAATACCTCCATAATCTTCAGTGTGGTTAGCTATGAATCTTCCAAAACTTCTAAAACACCTTGCCCTGGACATAGTTTCTACAGTATAAACCGTGCAACAGTAGTAGGCCCACACAAACTGCAGAACACCGGGGCTTTGGGAACACTCAAATGATATAATTCCCATTTAACCTGTTAAGGGGCTTTTTTCCCCCGTTTGTTTTCTCAGGTATGGGCGTCGCAGCCATTATATAAGGGTGGGACAAGTCCCCCCCACCTTTGGAAAATGATTAATTTAGACCCCCCCACTTTTACAATGCGGAAAGTCCGTGAATTGGTCTATCCGCTCGCCTCTCTTTGTAGAGCGCTGTGTCCAGTGATTCATTATCAAATGTGGGCCTGCGCGCGCATTCAGGTAGGCTCGCCCCGATTGGCCGGCTACGTTTACGTAACTCAGTAGGTGAAAGCACGCACAGCATGATAGAGAGTAGTACCCATAGAGTCCAGGAGAGGGCGGAGCCTGTGTGAAATATAACCTGATGTACTTATATGATTCTGTTTTTTTCAGGTTTGTATCTTCCTGGTCGAATGCACTTATTGTAAGTGGCTTTGGATAAAAGCGTCAGCTAAATGCAATGTAATGTAATGTGTCATAACAAATTAACGGAATGAAACTCAGCTATCAGACAATATTAACAATTTTTTGCGAAACGAAACACAAGGGTAATATCAAGCCTCTGAATTAGCCCTGAGCGAAAAAATGCTAACGCACTTAGCACAGAACCCCGGGTAGAAATGCTTTATTACTTATCGGATCTGCACAAACAGGATATCATATGAAAGCTGAGATTCCACAGATTCTAGAGGTATACGTATCATCACTGTGCAACCAAAACTCGGGGCAGCGAAGGCAAACCCAGACATCACACCACGTAGCTTTATGGAGCCAAAACGGCAAATATGTCTTACCTTTGCTATTTCTCTGATCAAAAGTTGTGTTCAATGGCATTAATACCATAAAAACTCTGCTGAAGGTTAATCCAATGTCTCTGTGTCCCCCTTTGAAATGATTACTGATAATCCATCATCATATTTATGGCTATAACCTAGTTTTCAGATTTCAGAGCGTAACATAGCTTTCGGATTGGGCAAACTGCGTGTGCATAGCTCTCATTTCTCAATGGTGTGTGTGTGTGTGTGTGTGTGTGTGTGTGTGTGTGTATGTGTGTGTGTGTGTGTGTGTGTGTGTGGAAATTCCCCTTCGATTCTATTGGCTCTAACGGTTCAAAATCGACCAATGGGTTCCAGAGAAACGGCAAATACACCCATTTCCACCCAAATGACCCCAGAGCAGGGTTTTTTTTGCTAAACCTCTCTAAAAAGGCAAAATGTCACTTGTTTTGCATTAATCTTGATACAGGGTACTTATTATATGTTATAGTTCCGATTCCTAAAGCTTTTATTTTGTTTTCATCATTATTTTTGGGACGGACACTGTCACATCCTGGCCCTGGCTGATCGCCTCACTCCCCACCTGTGTATTTTCGCTCCCTGTTAATCACCTGCCTGGCTTCAATGAGCCTCAGCTGTCCCTAATGATCACTCCTCACCTGTGTATTTAGTATGTGCTGTTTCCTTGGTCAGTGCCAGTTCGTCTTGTCTGTATAGCAGAAAGTGCTCCATGTTTCTCTTCTGACGTAAGCTATTGTTCTAGCTAGTGATGGCAAAACGAAGCTTTGAATGAAGCGTCGAACCACTTGGACAATTGTGTCGGAAATAGGTTCATTTCTCGAAGCTTCAGTTACAGCGACCTCTCCTGGCGAAGTGCAAGGCTGCAGTGGGTTTAACGTATCTTTGCCTTGAAAAATATTCGATGCACACACACACTAAGACTGAATACATATATAGGCACTATTTTACACTCAATGTCTCCAAGACCTACCGAAGGTTAACATCAGTGATGTACATCGGCTGGTACAAGCGGCAGGCTCAGCCCCGAGGAGCAAAAGAGAAAAGGGGTTCAAGATGTAGCTACATATCCAGCTACGTCGACAATTATGAAGGTAAGTGACAAACAAAGCTGTAGTTACTGGCTAACTTTGACAAATTGATAGTCTTGATACAGTGTAAAGTGTTTTAATGATGTACTATTACGTTTTTTTGGATAACATGAATGATATTCAATTCCACACAGTTTCAAACAAAGATCTACCTTCAGGGAGAGTGAGCATCAGGGCTAGCTGTTACAGGTCCATGAGAAAGCATGAAAAGCCTCACGATCTCAGAGTAGGGAGGAAAATAAAAAGTGTTAATCGGTTCAAAGCCTCAATCAGGTTCATGTTGTGGGGTTTTGATGTGGCAAGAGTAGGTAACCTGTGATTTAGGATTCAAATAAGCCCAGCTAGCTGACGTGTTGCAACAGATTACATAGTGACAATACATTTGCTCACATCAACTGGTAGCTAGCTATGTGTGTGTAGCATGAAGGGGCTACAGATTTATTTTCATTTTGTAACCCTCTAGTGTAAAATGATAAATACATTAGCTAAACCCAAACTTGGCTTTCATCAAAGATTCTTAATGAGAGGTTGAAAACCGTCTCTGCTTTCATGGAAACCCCAGAAACTGGTTGTGACGGCTGCTGTTCTTTACTGAATGGTTAGTATAATCCATGTAGGGTTCAGTTATTTGTATTGACCAGTGTTTGGTAAGTGCTGGTTTTGTACCCTACATCTATGTTAAGCTGTTCAACGTTCTACTAACACTATTTTATGTAGTTATAATATAAGATAATACATTGAGAGAGCTGAGACAGGCTATACAAGCGTATCTGTTTTGAATGTCCTTATATTACAGTATTCCAAACAGCAGAACTTCTGTGGATGTGATGTGACTGACAACCTGACATGGTTTAGCCTTTTCCCACACCTACTACTTGCCTGATCAGCCTGCTCTCAGCTTTCTCATTTGTCTGTGTTGTATTGAAGCAGTGTCCTAAATGTAAAATGACTGACATTTTGTTTTAAGAACTGTTCACCTGTGGAGATTGCAGTGGCAAAGTGTTCCTGTGTAGCTGGAACAGCACTCTGCAACCACAATGTTGCACTGCTGTTCCAGACCGCACACTACTCCACACTCCACCTGGCTGCTGTCCCCCTGTCCTCAGCTGCACTGAAACAGAGCAGCGATGGCACAAGCCAAGAACCATGGTAAGTACAGTATGTGTTCACAACCAATCCACGGTTTTTACAGTTGCTGACGGTGTAAGGCAGGGATCACCAACTACATTTGTCCAAGGGCCAAAATGTATCCAATAGACACTATCGCGGGGGGGGGTGGCGGGGGGTACAGGTACTGCATAAAGCTTAACGAAGGATCACTTCTAGGCAGGGTTGGGAGGGTTACTTTGTAAATGTAATCAGTTACTGATTACTGAATACATGCTCTGAAAGTAATCAAATATACAGTTACAGTTACGTGTCTTAAAAAAGTAAAGTGTTCAGGTTACTTTTAGAATACTTTTGAAATACTTTCTTTTTGGGTATGTTTTGGTAAACAGGAGACACTTGTTTTACTGTTTTAATGGCTTATCAAGAACTCAAACACAACATCTTGGTGTCATTCTGGACAGCTCCCTCTCATCTGCACCCCACATAACATCACCCGGACTGCATTCTCCTACTGTAAACCTTTCCTTAGAATATGTTATGAATTGTAAGGTGTCCTTGGGTGCTTTGAAAGGCGCCCCTAAATAGAATGAATTATCATTATTATTTATTATCTGAAACGATGTAATAACTTTTAAAACTGTTTCCAGTCACTTGCCCCATGCATTCAGCAGCAGCAGGCCATTCACTTTGATTTGATCCCGTTATAAATGTCATCATTTCGACAATAAAGAAATGCTACATCAACGTTATCTTGCACATTTTATCTAACCATCTCCGTTTCTAACTTTCAATATATTTTAAAAGATCTCTCTCTCTCTCATCTGCGTGCGGGGGCGGGGCCTCACACACACGCTGCATCTCTCTCGCTCTCAGACACGCTGCAGCGCTGTGCAGTGTGCACACAGTTCTGCCGGTAATGAATATTACATTTTGTGAGGAAACCTTTCCACCAATAATTCCAATAAGTATTCCAAAATGTATTCACTTCAGGTTTACGAAAGTAACTGTAATCAGATTACTCTTTTTTCAAATGTAACGCCAGCTGAATACAGTTAGCCTACTTGATTTTTGTATTCTGATTACGTAACGCCGTTACATATATTCCGTTACAACCCAACCCTGCTTCTAGGCTACTGTCCCGCAGCTCCTGCCTCTCTGTTGGACTCTGTCCCGCAGCTCCTGCCTCTCTGTTGGACTCTGTCGCAGCCGGGCTGCTGCTGTGGTGCGGAGCGCACAAAGCAGACTCTTCACAACGAAGGATCACAGCTGCTGCCTCTCTGTTGGACTCCGGTACTGCACCTTACTCACGAGACGTTGTGAAAAAAAAAGGGTGGGGGGCGAACGCAGTAACCACTCCGCCAACGCCACAGTCACCCCCGTCGTGCGGGCCGGATGAGAATGTCTGGCGGGCCGGATGTGGCCCGCGGGCCGCCAGTTGGTGGTCACTGGTGTAAGGTAATATCTATTGTCCTAAGTAATTGTATGTAGCCTGCTACAACTTTGTGATTTTTGTCTGAGTGTAAAATTGTTCTTAAAGTCCTAATTATCATATAAACATGTTCAAAGGAGTACACGTTACAAGGCCGTGCGGGGGGAGCTGCCAGACCCAGATGTCCTCAAAGTCAGCGAGGCATAGAATGACTTCTCAGCAGACATTGCACCACGAAAAAAAATCTAATGGCTCATTACTCAACGACTAACACTCTTTCAGAGGATATGTTGGAAATGCACACATTATATATATTTTTTGCATCTACTTTCTGGATATTGTACATCTGTTATATAAACTAGCATTACTTAAATATGCAGAGACTAATTGAAATGTTTAAATATGTATTTTTCCCCCCGATATAACATCAACCTATGTTTTGTAAAAGTTTATTAAATTAATCTGTAAAATGTTATCATATTGTGGATTTATTAAATTATGTATTTTCCTTTGTTATTTATGTGTGCGTTTGTTTTGAGGATATAATTCATTAGTACCTAAACATAGTATGGTATAACTGCTTTTTGTAATGAAATACACAATTGGTTTGGGAGCAAGAAATCTTTTAACCGTTGTTGCCCAGGCTTGCCGAAATGAGTGGAAACTTATCTCCCGATTATAACATTGTGTAACTTGCTGCTGTTAAATACCATCAAACTATGTGCTTTATGTGCAATATATTCTTTATATACATATGCCATCTTTAATAACTGTAATATACATACCGGGCTGCTAAATCCTAAGAACTGCTACAGGATTTGATTTGTAGATTTGATTTGTTTTTTTTCTGTATTTTTGAAAATTATGTAACTTTTTATCTTTTGTTTAGCATATTGTTTATTATATTATAACTTAGTACTTTTTTAGCATATTGTTTATTATATTATAACTTAGTACTTGTTAACGCATGTAAGATATTCAACACTAAGCTGTCTGTGGCTCTTTCCTGCTGTAACGCTGCACATTTCCCCTCTGTGGGACTAAAGGTATTCTGATTCTGATAACGGGACGAATTTGTCCAAAGGGGCACACAGCAATGTAGTGCCGACTTTCTTACCCGCTGGAAGGCCAATCGCTTTTCTTTACCCCGAAATCCGCTCATTCTTGCTCTCGGTGTGACATGTCAAACTGTCAAGCTGTCAAAACTCTGTACTCAAACCGGAAGTACTCAGCCGCACACCCAGCCGCCAGAAGTTGATAGACGCCATCTTGTGCACAGAGCCTATTACTTGAAATATTGAACTGTTTTTATATTACTGATAATTGTCTTTTTGTTCACAACTTCTCCACATTTCAAAGAGTTTCCTGAGCCAGAACGACCTATCTTTCTTCCTGGCTTCCTCTATAATGATACTACAATTCAAATGCAATACCAGCAACAACGCAAACTACGACAACAACCCACACATTGCGCATTGTTAGAGTGGTTATAAAGTGAAGCGCTCAAATTTGAAACTGTTTCAACCTGTCACCTGTCAGAGTCGAGACGAGGCATTGAATCACGTGAATGGACCGTGAACCAGTCAAGTGATTCATTCAGGAAATGAAGCAGTGGCTGCTTCGGACGTCACATGTCATGTGATTTGAAGCAGTTGCTGCTTCGGACGTCACATGTCACGTGATTTGAAGCAAGCTTCGAAGCACTGCTTCTATGGAATAGGAAGTCCAGGGTTGAAGCTCCGTTCGAAGCTTCAGTGTCAAACTTTTTGATCATTCCCTGTTTTATTTTTACCTTTTGGATTAAACGCTTGAATAAAGATCTTATAATAATAATGGATTCAATTTATAAAGCACTACATATCTGATCTCAGATCCCAAAGTGCTACAAGTAGTCAACAAGAACAGTAGAAATAAACATGACACAACACGGTAAAATTAAGAAAAAAGCGATACAAAAATAAAAAATAAATAAAAGGGATATAAAAGGGTCTAGGCAAAGGCTCTTTTGAAGAGAAGGGTCTTGAGGCCTTTTTTAAAAGCCTCCACGGTCTGTGGTGCTCTCATTTGGTCGGGGAGAGCATTCCACAGACTGGGAGCAGCCGAGCAGAAGGCCCGGTCTCCCATAGTACGGAGCTTAGTCCTGGGGGGTTGAGGAAGTTGGAGTTGCTGGAGCGGGTGGTCCGTAAGGAGGTATGGGGGGTGAGGAGTTCCTTGAGGTAGGGAGGGGCAGTTCCATGGACACACTGGTGGGTGAGGACGGAGACCTTGAATTCAATCCTTAGTTTCACGGGTAGCCAGTGTAGTGATTTAAGGATGTGGGTGATGTGATCATACTTGCGCACTCTCATCAGGATCCTAGCAGCGCTGTTCTGAATGTATTGTAGCTTCTGGATGCTTTTGTTAGGGATCCCGATGAGGAGTGCATTGCAGTAGTCCAGCCTGGAGGAGACAAAGGCATGGACCAGCTTTTCAGCGTCAGACAGAGTGAGTGTGGGGCGGAGTTTGGCGATGTTCCTGAGGTGATAAAAGGAGTTCTTGCACAGCTGTTTAATGTGGGCCTCAAAGGTCAGATGGGCGTCCATTTTAACACCCAGGTTGGTGACTATTGAGGAGAGGGTAATGTCCTGGCCGGAGAAGGTGATGGTGGTGATGGTGGATGACCGAACCTGGTGTGGGGTGCCAACTATAATTGCTTCGGTCTTGGCGCTGTTGAGTTTCATGAAGTTTTGCTTCATCCACGCCTGTATCTCCTCCAGGCAGGCAGTGAGTGTGGGTGAAGGCAGGGCTGCAGAGGAGGTAGGGTTGATCCTGAGGTACAGTTGGGTGTCATCAGCGTAGCAATGGAATGATACTCCATGTCGGCTGATGATAGAGCCAAGGGGGAGCATGTAGAGTGTGAAGAGGGTGGGGCCGAGAACTGATCCTTGAGGGACACCACAGGTGACGTTGTGGGTACCCGACTCTGCCTCGCCCAACGAGACATACTCTGTTCTCCCGGTGAGGTATGATCTGAACCAGTCAAGGGGAGAGTCAGAGAGTCCGATGGTGGAGTGCAGACGATGGAGGAGGATGCCGTGATCGACGGTGTCGAAAGCTGCAGTGAGATCGAGGAGGATGAGGAGAGAGGGAGAGCCAGCATCAGCCGTCATCAGCAGGTCGTTGGTGACCCTGACCAGGGCAGTTTCTGTGCTGTGGCCTGAGCGGAAACCAGACTGGAACTTCTCAAATAGATTGTTGGAGTTTAGGTGGTCATGGAGCTGAGCAGCAACTACTTTTTCCAGCACCTTTGATAGAAAAGGAAGGTTGGAAATGGGTCTGTAGTTGGCCAGGACTCCCGGGTCAAGGGAGGGTTTTTTGAGACGAGGTTTGATGACAGCGGTTTTTAGGGCAGAGGGGACATGGCCAGCCTGGAGTGAGAGGTTTACGATCTTAGTGATCATGGGGCTCATGGTACCGATGTACGATTTTACAAGAGCTGAAGGAAAGGGGTCCAGGACACAGGTGGAGGGCTTCATCCTCCTAACGATGCCATCCACCTCTCGCTGGGAGATGTCCGAGAAACAGCGAAGAGGCTGGGTTGTCCCAGGCTGTGGGTCAGCAGTTGTAACTGGAGGTGCAGAGGGGCTAGAGAGGAGGGAGCGGATGGTAGCAACTTTGTTATTGAAGAAGGCGGCGAAGTCGCTACACTGCTTGTTAGTGGAGTCGGAGTGTAGAGGACTTTGGGGTTTGAGGAGGTGGTTTATGGTGGAGAAGAGTTGCTTGGAGTTTCCAGTACTGTTGTTGATGAGGGAGGAGTAGTATTGGGACCGTGCATCTCTGAGGGACTGTGCATAGGCCTTCTGGTGTTCACGATAGGCTAACCGGTGAACAGTGAGTCCTGATGCCTTGAGCCGCCGCTCAAGGACACGCCCAGCTGTCTTCATTCTCCGCAGTTCGCCGGTGTACCAAGGGGCTGAGCGCGAGAAGGTGACCATCCTGGTTTTGAGGGGGGCGTGCAGATCAAGGAGACTGTTAAGGGACTGGTTGTAATAAGCAACTGACTCATTTACTGATGAGAAGTTGGCGGAAGATAGATGCTGGAGGTCCAGAGTCATGGTGTCCGGGTTGATGTTCCTCAGGTTCCTGAAGCGGATTTGGCGTTTGGGCATGCTGAGTGGGCATTGGAAAGCGAGCTCCATAGAGATGGTCTTGTGGTCAGACACCCCCAAGTCATACACTAGCAGATTGCTGATGGGGGCGGAGTTTGTGATGACCAGGTCGAGCGTGTGGCCCTTGGCGTGTGTGGGGACATTAACATGCTGTGTCAGATTGAGGCAGTCCAGAAGTAGCAGAAACTCAGTGGCAAAGTGGCAGGAGGGGGAGTCAACGTGAATATTAAAATCTCCAAGTATGATAATATTGGCAGAGGTTGTGCATAGCGTAGTGAGAAGGTCGTGTATCTCTGGGATGAAAGCTGAGTTGGGTTTGGGTGGCCGGTAGATCAGAAGTATTGTCAGGGCGAAGGGGGGTTTACATTTAAATGCAAGGCATTCAAAAGAGGACAATACAGGCAGGGGCAGGAGTGACAGTTCCAATTCCTTTCGGTAGATAACAGCTAGGCCTCCACCACGACCAGTGCTGCGGGCTTTCTCCAAGTAGCTGTAGCTAGGAGGGCATGCTTCATGGAGGGTGGAGTAAACCTCTGGCTGATGCCAGGTTTCAGTGAGGCACATGAGGTCCATTTTCTCATCGGTGATGTGGTCATGAATGAAGGATGCTTTATTACTGAGGGATTGTGTATTCAGAAGTTCTATTTTGGCTTTGGAAGATGTGGTGAATCTCTGTAGGGGCCGGAGTAGGCTGTAATCCACTCCACGTTTTCCAGACTCCTTCGTGTGTGGCGGTCTCGCGATGCTCTCCGTGTATTCATGCAGCGGTCTCGCGATGTTTCTGGCGTGATTTGACCCCGCCATGAACGGGCTCTGATGACTCGTCAGATGTGCGACACGACGGCAGACAGAGTGGATGGATGGAATATCTGCAACTCCGTGCTGGGAATATACAGTTTGTCTTTTTCTTTGGCTTCGGTGGATATAGCGAGGCCGACGAAGAAGTCCAAGTTGTTTAATGACTGAGGTGCTGGTTGGAGCGTTGGAGTGGTTGAAACTCAGGAGTTGGGGAATAGAAAACCTCAACATGTCAACAGGTCGGGCGCCGAAGAAGTTTGGTAGCGGTGCTTAGCAGCGAGGGCTAACAGCAACGAGACAGCTGGAAGGCTATCCCGATAGTATACCTCACGTCTGGGAGTGAAACAGAGGATGGGAGAGAGGCAAGCAGTCAGCCGGAGATAGTCGGCGAATTTGGGCGATACAGCAGGTGAGTCCCGACAGTCGTCAGGTCCAAAACCGTCAATAATCACGAGGTTTAAGATATAAAAGCACTTAAACAGACTCAAAGTTTAGTCATATAACTTAAAAGCAGATAAACTAGCTTAAAAGCAGATAGAAACTCTGAGGCATAGGAGAAGCGGCGAACAACAAGCGCCAGCGTCCTCTCCATCTTATTGCCTGGTTGTGCTCTTGAGTCCTATTTTTTGCTCGTGCCCGTACTTGTGCTTGATAGGACACAATAATTTACATTTTTTTACTATGTTCAATCTGAATTTACTTTAAAATAAAAAAGATCTATATTGATTCTGACTTTTTTCCACATCCAACTCACAGGTGTATCATTGCTTTGAGAAAAAGGATTATTAATCTACCCCTTTTAGAAGTGAAGATATAGTCATTTGTTCTGGGAATGTCATTTTCGAGCCTGAAACCTGAAAAACAGGCTCAGGGCTCAAGTGGTTAATGGCCTGAGTGTCTGTTTTTTGGCTACACACTACCAAAAGTTTGATGTTTAAAGCCAAAAACATGGAAAATGTAATTATTAAAGAAATTAAAATATGAATACTAAAAAAAACATAACCCATTTTTTCCTAAGCCTTACGCCCTAATCATTTGTGTACAGTCCCTTACTGTGCAGGATATACTGTCTATCTGGTGTTTTTGTAACGGCTGTTAAAAACTAAAACTGGGCTTACTTGATCGACCCCTTGGGAGGAGCTGCAATGATTTGTCAGTGTGAAGTCTCAGGCAGGAAGACCAATCAATGTGCAGGCCTGGGCTCTTAATTACTGCTCCTTTTGCCACTGTAAGGAGAAATCAATGATGTCAAGTATTCAAAGCAAGAGACAAGACTGCTGCACACTACACAGAGCACACACACTTCACAGAGTCACATCTGAACAACACAAGCTCTCCTCTAGTGAACACACTCCTTCCTCTGCACACACTCAGGCCGTCAATTTAGAAGTGTTGTTATAACGACGATAACATAATCCAAAGTGACGACTACAGGAAAAAAGATGAATGTGAAACAATCGATCAAGTGTAGTTACCTCAAGACTGATGTATTGATCTAATAATGTATATTGACATATGCTCAAGAAGCAATGCAGCAACATTCTTCTTTATTATAGCCTATGAACTTAACTTTAAACACGGCTTTAAAAAGTCCTTGAGTTTCATTTTGAAAATAAAGCATGATTTATACATTTCTAAGCACCACAAAGTGTTTCTTTTATGCTTTTAGTTGAGTGAATATGGTACTTTGTAGAATTTGTAAGCGTTCGTTTTTGTTTTATGAGTTACATTTCTACGAGCTTTACTTCTCCTTCTGGACTTATCACTGTCCACTGTTTGTTTGTTGTATGTACAGTATTTATAAAACGGACAAGTCAAATCAAGCAATCTGATTGGTTCTTAGCCGTGATATACTGAGCGTATACTAAGGGTAGAATTGTATCCCTCCGCGCCTGAGAAAAACAGTATACAGTTGGACTGAAAAGCAAACTGCCTGCAGTCGCGTCGGGCCGAACCACGCCCCTTAGCTGTGATATAATGAGCATATACCACGGCCTGTCGTGAGCTATTGCTTAAGTATATCATAGTTTACTAGTTAAAGGTAGAATTTAACAGACTACATTATTTTATTCTTCAAGTTCTAAAATGTTTTATCGAGGACAATCAGGAAACATGTCTCTGATCAAATGTAATCCTCGAGGTGCGTGACCTAATGTCTCTTTTTTTATGATATTGACAATATATGAGTTCTTTATTATCATAAGAACAACACATACAGTTGTTGGAAATATTAAACTTAGCTCTCAGGCTGCCACAAACAATGCTAATTAAATATGTATAAAAACAAATAGATTGTGTAATTAAAAACAAAATCTGATTCCAAACATAGTTTTTTTAATTTAAGAAGAGGGATTAAATAAATGTATATAAAAACAAATAGTACATAACATAATTATATTAAAATCCATTAATAACCCTGACCCTATGTTTCAATACAAAGAAATAAGAAAATGAAGGAGGTTTAAAATAAATAAGCTGGTGAAAGACAAATAACTATAAAATAATCAATATTTGTTCTTTCTTTCTTTCTTAGCAACAATTTAACTTAATAACCAACACTATTGTGCATTCATTAATTAAGTTAGAATGTCGACTTTCTCTCTATTCTATTCTCTCTCAGAATCTTTCCAGACTCAGGTTAATGATCACTTTTGACCTGTTCCTAACCGTGTTCCATGTTACTGCCAGCCCTCACACCACATGTTACTGACAGGACTACAGAGTTAATCATTTATTGATTTAATATAGTGGTCATACAAAGACTTTATTTGATTTAAAGTTTTACTCCAACTGTACTACCAGATGTACACATCTTCCACGTAACCATTTTTCTCTCCCTTATTAATATGGTCTGTCTAATGGCTGCTTTGCAGGCTTCACTATGGCAGAGGGTGGAATTGTCATGACCAGTGAACTATTCAGTTTTCACATTAAGGCCCCACAAAGCTGAGCCTGAGAGAAGTGCAGATCATCCCTCCTCATTAATGTATGCATCGGTCCACCCATGGTAGAAGTGGGGACGTGTCTCACGCTACAACACAATCCACCATAAAAGAAGAGCGGACACAGAGGGAACACTTGTAATGTGACGCCTCTTCCTCTGAGCACAGGAACTGCAGTTCAGACATCTGAGAGCAAGAGGAACATGTCCTGTCTCCAGCCCAGAGCCCAGAGATAGATTCATACGCAGACATTTCCATCATTTGTCTTCCTCTCTACTTCACTGGTGTTGTGGCAAGTACTTAGCAAAGCAAATATTGTAAGCTGCTTTTCTCTCTTATTTGGCATCCTGATATTACAACTAATGTATGGGATTTGTAATATGACCGATCTGATGCATATTTTATTAAATAAGTATTTATTGATGATCCATGGTAAAACGAATGCATACAATACAACTAGTTCACCTCTTAGTTTTAAAATGAACCAACCTATGAGTTGTGCGCCATCTGAGTGAAGTTTAGTTCCAATGACATACTGTTCCATCATCCCCGCCTGTGCAGTGACATCACAACACAATATCTTAAATTGCTTTGTTATAGAGCGCCACAGTGACGCGTCCTAAAACCCGGAAGTAAACTCCTTCCGGTTCCTTCGACAAAAACCAATACAATTTCTCCATAGGATTTTGGAAAATAGCTGGAAATAAGGTCTATGGTTGAGACACATTGAAGAGACAGATCACGTTTTGTTCAGCCGGATAATATCCACATGTATACCCTACTTTTATAATTTTCGAATCATAAATCTATCGATCATAAATCTATTGATTAGATTTATGATTAGAAAATTGCATTGGCTTTTGTCGAAGGAACCGGAAGTGGTAAAATGCTAACTTACTTCCGGGTTTTAGGACGCGTCACTGTGGCACTCTATTAATCAATAAGAAACAAGTCAGAAATGTAATGGGTGTAGAAATGTGATGTAAACATGAAAACAGTCTCTTTAGCACTGGGCTAACTGTTTCTGATCATAGGGGTCAAAGGCCTTCTTGATTTTAAGCGATATACAGTAAGACAACCTTTTTTTATATATTCAATCGACTTATTTCTAAATTATTGATTAAAACTAAATAAGAATTGTAGTTTTCATGTTTAGATTCTTATTAAACCTAATTTGTATTTGATTTCTCAGGATAAGGTGACGGTGAAGGCTTGAAGCTAAGCTGCTATATCACAAAACGTTCCCTCTCCATTGAACAGCCTGGCGCTTCATTAAAAGGTGAGCAGTTAAAACAACCAGAGAGCTAATAGGGCAACTTCTAAGACAAAGCATTTGAAGCATGCTCGACTAGAGGAGAGTAAAACAGTATTATGTACACTTTGAGGTATCACATTCGGAAACCCAGCAACAGATTGTGGGTAAATACAGCAGCTAGGACATTCTTATAATCAAAATAAATGTAGATGTCAACAACGGTCTATAGTATATTTGTATTTATTCTGCCAATATTGACTGTATTATACCTTCTTAATGTATACCTGCTCTATAGTGAATTGACTTTAGCTATACTGCTGTTCATAATGTGTCTATATAATGATATTAGTGTAAATACTTTGTCTCTATCTGTCAGATGTATTCATTTGTATTATTTTAGAAATCACTCTGCACATTACTGCTTCTTGTGCACTTCTGGTTTTCATTAGTACTTGTACTCTGTGCAATGAAAGTGAAGTTGAATCCAAACTAATCTAAATGTAAGAACCAAGCTCTCTGTCTCTGTCAGCGCTGACTGCTGCAGTTTCTCCAGACTGCAGAGACTCACTGTTTCCTCCTGAATGCTGTTTTTTGCATGGTGCCATCCCAGCAGATCACTAACAAGCACCTGTCATGTCAGCCGCTCTTACAATTAGATGTACATGTGTGTTAACACGGCCATTAGCACGCAGTGGACAGACCTGGACGTGCCTGCATTCATAACTACATGCATTAGCAGTACATGATGTGTTAAACAGTGACTGGGTGCCAACACTGATCTGAGTGGGACATTTATATCAGGATTAATGACAACAGACTGCAGTGAATCCTACAGGAATCCTTGATATGCTCAACATGAAGAAGTATCTTGAATTAACAATGTAAATGCTCATTAGCACATTAGAAAGCGTTGAGTGTAAGGGAGAATAGCGTGACTTGTTACACTAATTGAATTAGCAGCGCTGTTAAACATGCATAAATAGTGTGTGCACTCTAAGGACAACAAGTGGAATCAAGGTAGGGATTCTCTTTGTTGTCATTTCCTTTTAGACCGGGCTTTATCAGCCAGGTCTGCTCTCATCTCACCTCACATCCTGTCAGCGTACACTTGTTTTACACAACATCCCTTTATTAAGGGATCCCACTTTCCTGTGTGGGCAGTGTTCAGGTAAATTGGGAATGTATTTTATCGACAATTGGAAGCCTGGCTGTGGATTTTGGATAACAGTGGTACTATCAGTTGGTCTGTCGGATGGTCCATGATATTCTGACACATATATTGAATGTGTTTAATGTATAATCTAACGGGCAGATTTCACAACATGGCCCGATCTGAACACCCACTTCATTCGTACATTTTGTCAGCTATTTGCTTCACTTTTGTCCTTTAAGTTAAAACATATTTTTTTTTTTTTGACTCATCATGCAGAAAAACTACAAGCATGGCTACAATGCTTAAAGTGTATAAGTAAGCCATGCGCCAACATGCACACAGCATTAGACCTGTTCAACTTGATTATAATGCAGTTGGCACAACATGCTATATACTGTATATTGCAATCCTCATGCTTAAATAAGAGAATAGGTCATTTGACTCACAAAACTACAGTTCTATTCAACGTTGTGAAATCTGCTTATAGACATATTAAGAAAATGTGTATACTTGTTATGTATAAGAAAAGTATACACCGCCTTAATGGATTCTTAATTTGTGCATTTCGATGTTCTCACACTAACGCTAAAAAATGGAATCTGTTACAATTGGTTAGCTGTACAAACAGCAACCTTTATTGAGTTTCAAAATATAAACGTAATAGTTACTTTCAGTTACTTTTGGAATACCTCTATATGAAATGCAAATGAATAAAAGAGAAAATAAATGTCAATAAGATGTTTTTTACTTAAGTGTATTATGTAAGAAAAAAGAACAATGTGATTTAAAAAATAAATACAAATATGTATCCACTATATCATATTCCAATCACTTGTATATAGACTCTTATTGCACTATTTCACTGTGTTTCTTTTTGTATTTACTTGCACTATTTTTTTTTATAGTGTGCCGTCAATGGGTTTCATTCCATTTCAAAGTGCTGTTTGACGCTTGGCATAAACTTTGCACACTGCCACTCCAACATCCAATCAAAGAGCTTGAGGACTAATCACGGGTTTGTCAAGCAAAGCGCATGGTGTAGTCCTAAACGATAGCTGAGGATTATGGGTAGTGTAGTGTCTTCTGCCATCCTAAACTCCTACAAAATATTTGTTTCTCCGAATCGAAAGGGAAAAAAACAAAAGCATTGTACACAATTTAAACCAATCATTGTTGTGTAATTAACAAGGATAAACTGGTGTTGTTGAGTTGATGAGTAGTGCAGATATCACTGTAAAATCAATAGACTGTAAGGAGAATACTTACTTCCGGGTGTACAATCCTCCATTATCCAATGGGAATGGACGCTCACATTGCCTTTAACTGCCGCCGACATGGACGGATGCGGTGCTTCCCTGACCGCCGCCGATGGGAATACATTGCAATCAGTTGAAAGCTCTTTGCGTCCGTTTATGAAGCTGAAGGAGCCTCGGCGCGTCACAACTGCACGCCAAAGGACCCTGACCAAGCGTCGCTATTGGACTATCAGGGAGTGAGACTGTGTTGGATCCAGATTTGCGTCCGATATGACGTAATATCTGAAATGTGGACCCACGGCACTATCAGAAAGTTGCTATCAGAAACAATGCCCGACTGTTTTGGACGTAATATGGTCGGTGTTTACATTAGCATCGCTAACACTCAGAGCTAGCCTGTACTGGAGAGCATGTGTGTGAAGAGGCAGGAAATAAAAAGGAACTCACCTTGTGGTATAACCGGCAAGAAAGAAAGCCTTTGAGCTCCATAGTCATAGGCGGCGCGTGAGGCTCAGGTTTGGGAAGGCTAAATAACTTTTTTTACCTGACGCTGCCCGCGTCTATAGAAAAGAGATCAACTCAGTGTGCGGAGTTTTAATCTCTCAAGTCATATTACAGGATAAAGGAAATACAGTTTAAACTGCCGTATGCAGGGAAGACGCCGACGTGTCGCACGTATCATTCATATCACATCATCAATCAGATCATCGATCATATAATATCATAATATATCATATATTTCCTTATCTGATTCAGCTTCTCGAGCCGTATCTGGCCGTGCAACACTTACATTGTCACATACTGTATGGAGAAGTATTATTTTAAGCAACACATTAAGTTGACGAAACACTCAACTCAAATGTAATAATAAAGTTAGATCCACTCGTGTCTTAGACGGGCAGTGATATCATAAAACTGTTGTACGCTTTCAAACACTCGTTAGTTATTTTTTAACCAGTTGTTCTGTATTCACCTTGCAGGTGCAGCTATGTGGCTTGTATCCTGGATTATATGTTTAAGTCATGGATGTTTAAAGTTTGTATTTGTCTAATTCCAATCTTTATTCCAGACTCAAGGTCCATATCACATACAGAAAGACAAAACACACATAATAGTATCAGTTTACTTTTCATTAATGAAGTATGACGCTGCGCTGTCGGTACACTTGTCCCTGTTTGTGATTGGTCAAATAACTCTGCTGAAACTTTAGCATTATGTTCATTTATGGGCTTTTAGTTCTACTGCCATCAGTCCAAGCAGCGCTTGAGTGAAGGATTTAATTATAAATTAGCAGCTTTATTAGATATCTGTAATTCAGTGGATCTGTGTGTTGCTGTCCGTCCCTGATGGACAGCTGATTTAGGTGTTGCAGAAAACTTTGCCACTGCTGCTCAAGTCAGTAATGTACTTTATGAACGTGCGCTGACCTGAAAAAAGGTTTAATGGATAATGCAGAACGGCTTCTTCACTCAATAAGAGAGTATTAGGACCACGAATAATTCATTTAAATGATAAGGTTAAATGTACTACTGAGTGCCTGAAGTGCACTGATTTAAATTAATCATTAATATTTTACATGATGGATCATTTCAGGATGTTAAGCAGTACCATGTGCCACTTCAATGACAAAATAAGAAACTATACTCTTAAAACATTGTTGAAAGCATTTCTAAACAAAATGAACCGAAGTATATTTAATAGTTATAAATGTAAACAGCATACAGCCAATCAAACATATTCTCTCCCCCAATCGTCAGATATTGCAGCTAAGTCAGGGGCATACGCTTCAAACTATGCACTTACCCTTTATGAATCAGTTTTACACATGTCATTTTTCAACATAGACTTCCAGAAGTTACAACTTTGTTAGTTATGTTTGTAACGCAGTTTAGTGCTTTACATCAATGTAAGTTAACACACTTTTTTGTAGTGTGTTATACTATATGTTTTTTTCACAACAAGGGGTCAATAATGTGAACTATCACTGGACATAAATTCACACTGTTTCCACACACCCATGTTAATATATATAATATGTAATATGTATATATGACCCAATTTGTATACGTCCATTTTCATTTTAATTCATAGTTTATAAGACCCAGTATGTATATGCTCATTTTCATTTGTATTCTTTTTTGTATTCATTTATTATTTCATAGTTTCTCATTATTATTATTATTATTATTTTTATTTTGTATCTTTGATCTTATTTTTTATTTTATTAATCTTTGTGAATCGGTGCTATTGTAGTGCCAGGAGATATGGGAGTCGGAGGCGGTGCATCGAAGGTGCAAAAGGGTACTTTAATGAAGAGCTGCACAGGACATGTTGTCGGGTCGCAGCCTGGGTCGACAAGAGAACGAGAAGCAAGGAGGGCACACAATATATACAGTAAGCACAACATGTCCGTGTGGGAACAATACCCCCAACCCGTAGTTCCATGTGTGGATTATGTACCAGTGTATAATAGGTGGTCACCACACTATCCTGTTTTGTTGTTTGAACAACTGAATGTCCCCACAGGGATTAATAAAGGTCCATCTTATCTTATACGCTAGTTGGACTGAGGTTTCACAAAGGTCACGACCAGGCTGCCATATATGACCACTTGGCCTGGCAAATTGTTGCTGTGACACGTTTTCATAAATCTATGAAGGCATTAGCTTAACATGACAATTAGTCAGACGCTACATGCTACATGTCAAGCCTCCTGCGCTCATATGGAAGATCAAACTATTTCATGGCCAACTTATTTAAAGCATGTTTCTTCTCCAGTATTGATTTGTTCATGGTATTGTTTTCCTGAGAAATAAAGAAATAAGTAAAGTGGCCCTCCATCACACACAGTGCCTATGGCATGCCCTGACTTGCTTTCTCACTGACTTCCACCAAACAGTGAAGGCCAGGGCCAAAATAATTTGTATCTGTTCAATAAAACATTAAATTCTATCATGTTCTGCTCTCCTTCCCGCTCCCTCCCCCCCCCCCGCCCCTTGCCTGCTCTCAAAGGTCTTGTTAATGTTTCAAAACTGCACATAAGACAGACCAGCCAGACGATTAATTTGAAAGATACCCACAGGGTACCTGCAGGATCTTTCTTCCTCCTCTTGCTTCTGTAGTGTTAACACCTAGCTTTCTTCAGAAACGAGAGTGGAGGGGTGGCAGGCCGGGAAGGGGGTGAGGGTAAAAAGGCGTACAAAGTGTACCCTGCAGTTATAAAACGGAGCGCTTTTCAAAAACAGCCTTTTGATATGTGGAATACGCCGAAGCAAAATGGGATAAATGTTAAATGCAACAGTTTTCTTATTTGTAAGAAGTGTGACGATTCCATATATCCACACTAACTAGCACGTTGCTTCTTTCACCCCACTTTATGCTAATCCCCCCTGTTTTCTCCCTCCTTCATTCCTAATAATGTTATCACTCATTTCCATGGTATTTATCTCTTTTAATTGCCTACAGTATACTTTATATAGGCTGCTGTCCCACTTTCTAATGTAGAGTGATAACGTTTTTTTCAAAATAAGCTTTGACCTGATTACATTAAATTAGATTCAAACAGTAGACATCACTTCAAGATGATTTAAATAAATACTAGCTGACTTGTGGAAAGCAGTCTTGAAATAATATTATAATAATAAATGCACAAAACAAGCAGCAAGGAAAATATATTTAATTCAAGACTCTCAGGTCACAAACGGTCAGTACAATGAAATAATAAAAGACTGATTATTTCTGTGCCGTGTTATTGACATTGTCTGTTTTCCACAGTTCCTGTTTGAGAGCAGCTCTAAATGCTGAGCTGTGAAAACGAATGCCGGGTGCATTCATTTTAGATAAATAGTTTAAGCTCGGGTGAATAGATGATTTATTTAAACTCATAAATAATTTCATCAAAATATCCCAAAGCACTTTTTGCCTCATTGTAGGCTACATCATTTTCTAAGTATGCTGGATGAGCCCTCATTTATTTTCAAATATCACACCATGTGTCTTGTAAATATGTATACTGGTCTTTCTACTTATTTATTTTACAGATCTGATTTTAATATTTCATCCTCAGCATAAAGTTGCATTTGTTTCCAAAGGCACGATACCATGAAATAAATATCAGAAGTATAATTCCCAGTCTTAACATATTGGAGGGCATGAATCATTTAAGAGAAACAGATTTGGTACATAAAGCCAAGGCCTCATTTTGGAATTATGTTGGAAAATGTTAATCAGTAAACTCTTTCTGGTGTTTCTAAAAGGCTGCAGCTTGACAGCACAGTTTAGGTGGATGACTGGAGGCTCACACCATATGGTGACAAACCTGCTGCTGCAGCCCCCAGCCAAGGGTTTACTGCGGGTTGCTTTAGTAAATATTCCTCTTAATTGTATAACCATGCCCAACACAGACCTAAAAGAGGGATTACTGTGTGGACTCTGCCAGGAATTCATCAGCTGTTCTTTACTCATGCTTAAACAACGCTTAAACAACGCTTAAACAACGCTTACGGAGCGTCCACACAGCAGCGTGCGTTGACGCTTGGCGGTGGGCGTATCTGAAGCTTGGGGATTTTTTGCGAGCAACGCAACCAACAACCAATCACATGAATCTCCAGCCCCCGACATACAAAGCAATAGCAATGTTAAAACGAAGTAAACTGGATATAAAATCTCCAAACAGGCGAAAACCTACCACTTTCACCCACTGTCTCTGCCACCTCCCTCCATGCCTTGCTCCTCCGGTTTGTATCCCGGTAGGTGAACAGAGACTGATCATACAGCACCGGGTGATTCTCTACCGCTATAATGAATTTTCCCTCCATTTTTTGGAATATGAGGAAATGACCTGCGTAGATTCTCCCAGCATTCACGCGGTTTGATTGGCTAGCGCTTGTACTGGCAGATTTGCATAAACGGGATTTCATTGGCTGACGCTTCTGCCGAGGCGCCAAAAGTTGAACATTGCTCAACTTTTGAAGCGAGCAACGCCATTAACGCTCCACGTCGCTTCCCAAAATGCAGTTCGGCTAAAAGTGACGTCACCCCATTCAAAGTGAATGGGCAGAAGCGTTGGAAGCTTCAACGCACGCCGCTGTGTGGACGAGCCGTTAAACAACGCTTAAACACAACGTGTAACAAATCTTGAGCTTAAGAACTTTTTTTAAGACGAGACACAAAAGGAAAAAACTAGTGGTGTCAAACGATTCAAAATGTAATTCCGTTAATCAAAATCACAGATTGTTAGCAGTCTTGTACAGATTGTGATTAATTAATCACAGATTGTTATCGTCATGATTTATCATAATTACGTTTCAAATACTACTTGTATTTTTAGGGGAGATAAAACTACGTGTGTGTTGTAATAAAGAATGCATGACATGACCTATGTGATTTACCTCTGTATAATGTGCGCTACATAGCTCTATCATACTGCAAGCTCTATCTGTTCCTACAGTGGTGACAGTAGTCAACATCAGCGCTGGAATTATGGGAAGAAGTTGGGGTCAAACTTGGTAATGTGAGACAGATTTCATTTACGTTGACAGCCCTAGCAAATACATCATTTTTTCCTGCACATGCCATTTTTTTTTAATTTGGAATATTTTGGTCCTTTCCCCTCCTCGACTCCTCGGTCCTCCGGTAGTGACCCGGAAATGAATTTCAACGCGCAATTTTGAAGGACATCTCATTTCTCTAAATGCACTTCGAGGACCGAGGATCGAGCGTCGATGAGTCACTCTGGAGGAGCTATAACCGAGGATACACCATGGATGTATAATAGGAACACTGATGGTTCCTCCACGGCTCCTCCGCGGATGCATTTCCGGGAACGGTGGAGACGTGACGCACGGCTGGACTTATCTCAGCCAATGACAGCTCTGCATGCATCCCCTGGATATTAATTTAGAAACTGCTTTCATCGCAACGCGATGTTTCCAGAGAGAACAGCTGTGAGGTCCGTGCAGAAAGCAGAGCAGTGTGAATAATATATATCACTCAGTATAACAGGCCTACTCTCTTTACTTGCTTTAGTTTAGTAGATATCTACAAACAAAGAGTCGATATTTTTCTAAGACCATTTAGTGCTTCACATAATAAAATACACAACGGCTGTAGCCTGATTATGCTTTAGGAGCTGTAGGTGTGTACGGTACAGTGTGGTGTGTGTGTGTGTGTGTGTGTGTGTGTGTGTGTGTGGTACAGTGTGTAGGTGTGTAGGTGTGTGTTGTACAGTGCGTAGATGCGGCGGACAGACGGGTCTCAGTTGGTTCGGTGTCCTCTGCTTACTTTTAATACTTGTAAATACAACCTTTGTCCTAATTTAAATTCCCCATTTCAGCGACCAGGGGGGGGGGGGGGGGTATGGGGGGGGGGATATATCCAGTCTCTGATTGTGTTACGTTATTATGAGAGTGCTGTGGTGATTGACATTATTCACCCACGGATCTATGGGTTGGGGTATTGTTCCGCACGGACATTTGAGTGAGCCGGACTTCCCGTTTCCGCCGGTCTTCGCTTCCCGGGCATGAAGTTGTTTACATGTGTGTTCAGATGCTAAATAAAAGTATAGCTTGTCACTTTGATACCCCGCCTCCGACTCCCGTCTCTCGGCACTACATTGGTGACCCCGACATAAGTCTCGTTGAAGGATCCGAGACTGAACCGAGCATGGCAAGTAACGCCGTTTTTTTCAAACTGCCGGAGTTTTGGGAGACATCTGCGGCTGCATGGTTCGCTCAGGCGGAGGCTCAGTTCGCCCTCCGCGGAGTGACTGACGACGCAGCACGCTATTTTCACGTCGTTTCGGCGCTGGGGAGCTCTACTGCGACCCGGACGGTGGGCTTTATTACATCTCCTCCTGCCCAGGATAAATATGCAGCATTCAAGGCTTTCCTGCTAAAGACTTTCGAGCTGTCACGGTCGGAACGGGCCCGACGCCTGCTCGCTATTCATAGCCTGGGGGACAACAAGCCTTCTCACCACATGGAGATGATGCTCAGCCTGCTGGGTACGGAAGAACCTCATTTTTTGTTCATAGAACTGTTTCTTCGGCATATGCCGCCGCATGTACAGACAGCGCTCGCTAACACAGCTATTACTGAGCCCCGCGCTTTGGCCGAAGAAGCCGACCGGTTCTTCCTGGCAACCCAGCGTTTTGCCCCGGAGGTGCTGGCCCCGACACGCAGCGGCACCTTCCCTGGTACAGGCATGCCACCTAGCAGAAGCTCCGGGGCCGACGTCAGCAACTCCAGCCCTGGCCTGTGTTATTACCATGCACGCTACGGGGGCGAAAGCGAAGATGTGCCGTCCTCCCTGCACCTACAAGGTAACGGGAAACGCCAAGGCCTGCGCTCGGTAGTGGCCGCGAGCGTGGGCACATCCAACCGGCTCCTGTTCATCAGGGACACCCTCTCTGGTCGCAGACTCCTTTGTGACACAGGAGCCCAGCGGAGCGCCCTGCCGGCTACCGTGGACGATGCTGCCGGTGGAGGCCACGGCCCACCTTTAACGTCCGCTAACGACACCCCTATTCGCACCTATGGCACAAACACAGTGGACCTGTGCTTCGAGGGTCAGCGGTTTAAGTGGGATTTCGTCAGGGCTGACATCTCCTTCGCTCTCCTCGGCGCAGACTTCCTGTGCGCTCACGGACTGCTGGTGGACGTCAAGAACAGCCGCCTGGTGGACGCACTGACGTTTGCCTCGTTCACGTGTACCCGCGGCGAGGCGTCATTCAGCGGGCTCTCCAGCTCACTCTCACAGGGCGACAAGTTCCAGCACCTTCTCAGTGAGTTTCCCGACTTGACGCAGCCCACCTTTTCCGCTGCCACTACCAAACACGGGGTAGAGCACCACATTGACACTGAAGGCCCCCCTGTTTACGCTAGGGCCCGGCGGCTCAACCCTGACATGCTGGCAGTCGCCAAGGCGGAGTTCGTCAACATGGAGCGTCTGGACATCATCAGCCGCTCAGACAGCCCTTGGGCTTCGCCGCTTCACATGGTCCCTAAATCAGCCGGTGGCTGGCGACCGTGTGGTGACTACCGCCACCTTAACGACGCCACTACGCCAGACCGCTACCCGGTCCCTCACATCCAGGACTTCTCTGCCCACCTGGCGGGCAAGCTGGTTTTCTCCAAGGTGGATCTGGTGCGGGGCTACCACCAGGTTCTGGTGCACCCCTCGGACGTCCCCAAAACTGCGGTAATTACGCCGTTTGGGCTTTTCGAGTTCCTGCGTATGCCGTTTGGACTTAAGAATGCAGCTCAGTCCTTTCAGCGGCTGATGGATTCAGCGCTCAGAGACATGCCATTCATCTTCGTCTATTTAGATGACATCCTGGTCGCCAGCTCCTCCTCCGAAGAGCACCAGACACATCTCCGGGTCCTTTTCGCGAGGCTCAACCAACACGGCCTGATTATCAACCCGGCGAAGTTTCAGTTCGGGTTGTCCTCCATCCATTTCCTCGGGCACCTCATCAGCAAGGATGGGGCCGCCCCCCTCCCGTCGAAAGTGGAGGCCATGTCTGCCTTTCCACGACCGCCTACAGCTCGGGCGCTTCGAGAGTTCCTCGGGATGGTGACGTTTTATCACTGGTTCATCCGCCGGGCGGCCCACACCATACGCCCACTGTACGAGGCCCTCAGGGACAAGTCCCCTGGCCAGGCCATAGACTGGATGGCTGAAAGGGAGGTCGCTTTCAACGCCACAAAGCCGCCATGAGCGAAGCCGCCATGTTGGCTCACCCGTCACACAGGGCCCCCATCGCTATCACCACCGACGCGTCTGACTACGCAGTGGGCGCGGTGCATGAACAATGGGTCAACGGCGCCTGGCAACCGCTCGCCTTTTTCAGTCGCCAGTTGACTCCCAGGGAGCGCAAGTACAGCGCTTTCGACAGAGAACTCCTTGGTCTCTATTTGGCGGTTCGCCACTTCCGTTTCCTGCTGGAAGGCCGGGAGTTTGCGGCGTTCGTGGATCACAAGCCACTGACCTTCTGCATGTCCAAGGTGGCCGAGCCGTGGTCCGCCCGACAGCAACGTCAGCTTTCGTACATCTCCGAGTACACCACAGACATACAACACATCGCTGGCAAGGCTAACGTGGTCGCGGACTGCCTCTCCAGAGCGGTCATCGGAGCTGTGCAGCTGGGCCTCGATTACCTCCGCATGGGCGCTGACCAGGCCTCTGACCACGGGGTAAAGACCCTCAAGGCCTCGGCCACGGGATTACGCCTGGAGGAGGTCACGGTCGGTGACTCTGGCGCAAAGCTGTGGTGTGACGTCTCCACGGGCCAGCCTCGACCGCTGGTCCCTGCGGACTGGCGTCGACCCGTTTTTGAGGCAGTACACAATCTTTCCCACCCCGGTAGGAAGCCGTCCGTGAAGTTGTTGTCGCAGAAGTTCGTGTGGCAGGGGCTTAAGAAGGACGTGAGGTCCTGGGTCGACTCGTGCGTGGCCTGTCAACGGGCCAAAGTCCACCGCCATACTAGGGCCCCTTTTGAACTTTTGCGGTTCCTGAGAGGAGGTTTGACCATGTCAATGTCGACCTCGTAGGTCCGCTTCCCCCCTCTCACGGTTTCACCTACCTTTTTACGATGGTGGACAGGACGACCCGCTGGCCCGAGGCCGTTCCCCTCGCCTCGACATCAGCTTCCGATGTCGCCCGCGCTTTCATCGGCACGTGGGTGGCGTGCTTCGGGACCCCGTCTGACCTCTCCTCTGACCGCGGTTCTCTGTTCACCTCGGAGCTGTGGAACGCTGTTGCTGTGGGTTTGGGGGTCAAGCTGTGTCTAAGGGAGACACCAGCCACCCTGCGGAGAAAACCCATCTCGGCCGCTTGTATCCGCGATCTCGTTCTTTCGGTCATGACCCATCCTTCATGACCATAGGTGAGGGTAGGAACGAAAATGGCCCGGTAGACAGAGAGCTTTGCCTTCTGGCTCAGCTCCCTTTTCGTCACAACGGTGCGGTAAAGCGACTGCAGTACCGCTCCCGCTGCTCCGATTCTCCGGCCCATCTCACGCTCCATTGTTCCCTCACTCGAGAACAGCCAGCGCAGCCCTGGCGGAGGCCAACCCTCACCGGAAATGGGTCCGACTTACTGCCGAGGACCCGCTGATCTAACAGAAATGATAAAATACAGCGCTATGACAAAACACTCGACAGCTGATGCAGCTGTTGCCATGTAACAATGATTGGACGTCGCTTAATATGACCGCTCAGAGGAAAGGAGGGCTGCAGTCGAATAGTCCATTTAGCTTAGGAACCTTCCTAACGGAGTGAAGGAAGTCCCTCAGTGGTAGCCATGATAAGTGCCGTTCGAATTCTCTAGAATGATAGGAAAGGAGGTTTCAAACTTCCTTTATAACCTCCTTTAGCTTAGGAACCACTGGACCTCCCTAACTGAAAGGAGAGGAGAACCACAATGCCTTGCAGCCGCAGCATTTGACGTCACACAACAGTCGGCCGTTCACAGAAACAATCGATTATGACGGAGAAATTATATCATGAAAGTTACGGTGCTTATTAAGAACGTAAAACGTATGTTGTAAGTTGCCAAAGTGCTTTTTTTTTAACATTCATCAGTATTATAATCAAAAAGAGAAATATGAACGTTAGTTTTTACTGAAATGATCAAATAAAGTCAACATTTCACTGAGCTGTGTGGAGTTTGTTCAACTTTTAAAAGATGTTTGAATGGTGATGTACACAGTGATAGGTGTTAAAGACTAACGTTTATAATAAATACATTTGTATTGATTTTAAGATATTTTCATAGTTCATACAATCATACTGGGATCATTTTTTGTATTAATGTAGACCGGAGGGAGAGGGTGACGAGCATAAGTTTCACTTTCCTTTTTTATTTCAATGCTGGCGCATCATAAACACGTCGGATAGTGAAAGTGCAGTCGGATTCTCTAAAGCACCGCAGTCTCTTCTCCTAAATCCTTTTGAATTCTCCTATCCACTATCCCTTAACCCCGTGACGTTTCACTCAGAGGTCAAGGAATAGGAGATAGGGTTAGAACTTAGAAGCTGATTTTTAAACTATCCGAACGCAACCGAGTTCTCATTTCTTTAAACGTCTGCTGCTTCCCTTCCTCTCTCATCGGTTCCCCTCCTCGGTCCTCCGCTCGCATCTCCTGTGGGCGGGACTAAGTCTCGAGGAGGGGAGTCGAGGAGGGGAAATTTAAGAATTGAGAAGCCTCTTATGTCTCTCTCCCTCTCTCTCCCTGAAGAGATTTGTATTGCAAACAAAAGTGCTAAGCTATTATACCAGCATGAAGAAAAAATGATGTGTTTCAGAGTTGGAAATATATGCACATAATCTGTTAACTCAAGGTACAAACCTCAGTATAGATTGAGCTACACAGCTCAGTAGTAAACTTTTCTGAGGAGTGAGTAGGAGGAGGTGTTACAGTACAAGCTAGCTTAAATGTCTGTGCTTCTCGGAGGCAGTCATTTTTTTCTGAGCCCTAGCTGCTGTACAGCATCATCTCAGACCGTGAGTGGGCGTCGGGGGGTTCACAAATGTACAGTATACAGGCCACAACATACCCCGAGTGGGACACCACATCCATTTGACCGGCGCAATCCTGTTTCTGTTTGACCAACATGCTATGGCAGCAACACGTTAAAAACTGAGGGCTAAGGCTAACAAGTTTTCAAATAAGATATGAAGAGGGAAAAAAGAAGGAGAGACAGATAATTTCCTGTCAAACAAGAAAAATGATATCAAGTTCAGTTCAGAGAGTTCAGCGTAGCTTAAAACAGTTTCAGTCAAAAGTGAAAACCATGCCTTCCAACCAATACAACGTGTTTACATGCAGAACCAGTAAGCTAGCCCTGGGTGATGCTCACAGATCACCAGCTGTTTCCACTTCGACCTGATGAGACCTCTCCAGGACTGTGTGGGCGTGTGCACACTCTCCTGTCAATCATGTTCCACTTGTTGACATTCTTTTATATGAAGTTTTGTTATCTGAAGTTTAATAACTTCATTTGAGTTTATGTAGCCTGCATGGCAGATGAAACAAGCTAATAAGCTAAGCTAATCACTGTTCCTGTCTTTGAGGATATAACTTGTAGGTTATTATTTGATGTTTTTGCAAACCCACAGTCTTTCAACTCAATTATAAAAATAATTTATAAAAATAAATTAAGGCAAGGCAAGTTTATTTATATAGCATCTTTCAACACAAGGCAATTCAAAGTGCTTTACAAAAATGAAAGACATTAAGAAAATGGCATTTAAAAACAGTCATTAATAATAAGCAAAGATAATAAAATAAACATTAATACCAAATACCTAATAATGCACATAAATGACATGTGTATGGAAATGCCTACCTAACGCTGAACTAGTTAACCTTTCCTGTCATTAAGCTAACTTTAAATCAGTATTAATTACAACTTGACCACTCGAGGGCAGCAAAACAAAGTGATGACACAAATTGTTTTTAAATCTGTTGAGTACCCATCATTTTAAGGCGATCTTTATGGATATTTGATCATAGTGAACGTTATTGTGATATATAAAATGATTATATATATAATTTCACAGTTGAAAAATCTACTTGACGGTGCTGTCTGTTAGACAAACAATGTCAGCAATGTTTCTGAACATTTATTAGACTGGACAAACACATCTTGGATCTCTGAACTTACAAAAAATGAAATTGGCATTACTCAAGTTGTCTGATTTTGACACCAAGAGGATTTTCCAAAATCTTAAATTGTTGGGAGAAATACAGGTTATACAAGTTGATGAACAAGTGATGCACATCACACACCACACTGTTGTGTTGCAGCAAGTTAGCAATCGCCTTTAGAAAGCATTCACCATGAGAGTGTTACATTAAGGCTCTGAGGTATCGTCTCAGCTAAATATGGCCTTTTCCTGTAGCGACTATGCTGTTCTATAATATGCTCCGAATGGAAAAAATTAAGTGGGAGTAATGTAAGGGTGGCATATTGCAAATCACTTATTGGACATTTTCCCGGGTGTTAGTTATGCTCAGTTGCGTGGCAAGAAATCAAATATTCCGATGTTCTCTCCTGCCTCTCAGTCTGATGTGTGAGTGCTGAATCGTTAAGTTCACAGCAAGATGTCCGCTGTGGTGTGGGACATAAGAAAGCACTGGAGTTAGTGCATTTACACCAGCCTGAGGAGATAAATGCCTTTCCTTCCAAAAGGTTTACCACAGAGCCATCAACAAGAATCAACAGTGGGGAGAAATCCCTTCCTGGTAAGGCACGCTCACAGTCTGCCTCACAGGGAAATGGAAGCATTTTATCCCATAGGTAAAGCATTTCTATTCATTCCTTGCAACAATCCTGTTATCGCACATTTTTCACTGGCACTGTTTCTAAAGATATCACTTGATGATTGACATCATCAAAGAGTTTTTCAGCCAGGTAAGATGCATATCTGAGTTTAAGGCTGCTGGCACAGTACAATGGAGATTGTAGTTTTAAATCAACTCAAATTGAATTTGATTGAAATGAATGTATAAATCCTGTCATTCAAAAAAGTATATTAAACCCAGTAGACAATTTCATGAACAAATCCTTTATTGACTGCTTTGCTGATAAAGTGCAGCTACAGTATGACGCTTAGATTTGGTCGTACCAGATGTGACAAACTAACATTAAATACAGTTTTCTGTACAAATAAAGACATTAAATTAGATGTATTTGTACTTACACTTTGTGAAGAAAAAGTATCATATCAGAGCTTTGTTATCAACAAATAAAGGTCCCCAATGAGGTCTGGGTTAAATATCATTAATGTATAATTTAATAACTGGCCCTTGGCCTCCTGTCATTTTGCAAAAGTTGCCTCCAGGCAAAACAAGTTAAGTATTAAAACACTGAATGAATAGAATACATGTTATTACATGATTAACAAAGCATGCTAAAGGAGGACTATAATGGCGCGTTTCCACTGCAAGCCTCGCTCGGCCTCGCTCGGTTTGGTTAGGCCTTATTAGGCCCGGCTTATCTGACACTAATTGACAGTGGCTTTTGGTTTGTGAGGAAAGAGACCAACAGTTGCCTCCACCATACTACGGCCTGCGGGCTGAACGTCTGAGGACCTTTAATACTGATGATAATACATGTTCAGTGTTTTCGACTTACAGCTACCCGAGGCAGGATTGTGAACACACAGAGTACTGCAAGAGGTAGAAATCAGTGTGTATGAGCTTGAGTGTCATTTTTAACCTGTTAAGCCCGAGAGACCCCGGTTCCGGGGGCCTCCTGCAATATCTTGCAGAAAACAGTGTCTGAGGGCATGTTCATTTAATAAACTATGAATGTTTTATATCCATGTAACGGAAAGAAACTCATCTAACTGATCATTTTAATTTTTGTTTTAAAAAAAACCCACAATGCTAACGCTGAGCCTTTGAATTAGCAACGAGCGAAAAATGCTAACAGATGACTGCACCGAAATTCACTCAAAAAACCTTATTATTTATCTTTGCTGCACATCCAACCCTTCGTTTCACATCGTGAGGGGACACAGAATCGATGGGTACCCTCATTATTACTCAATCATACGAACTCTCGGAGATAATAACAAGAACAGACATCAAAACATATGGAGCTAGTTAGCCAAAAATGGCAAAATGGCTCACCTGTGTGGTAGTCTGGTCAAAAGTGGTCTTCAATGGCATAAAAACGATGCTGAAGTTAATCCATTAATCCAATGTGTCACTTTGAATGATTTCTGATAATCCATGAACAATAAATCTGCTTATCGGTTTTGAGATGTCAGACCTAGAGACAGCTTAACTCTGGAGCTAAACTGTGTGCACGAAGACGCCATTATTTTTTTTTAACATGAGTGTGTGGGGAGATTCACCTTCGATTCTATTGGCTCTAATGGTCAGAAAGAGATGTCACATGTCAAAATCGAAGAAGGGGGGCCAGAGATAAGGAAAATCCACCCAAATGGCCCCAGAAGACTAAACCTCTCTAAAAAGGTCAAATATCACTTGTTTTGCATCAATCTTGATACAGGGTACTTATTATATGTTGTACTTTGGATTTCTAAAACTTTTAGTCTACTAACCCATCATCCAAGGTTAGTGTTCACTATAGGAACAAAATATTTTTTGGACGGACACTATAATTTACAGTTTTTTACCATGTTCAATGTGTAAATGTGTCGAAAATGCATCGGCCGAAATACAATATCTGAACCCATTGCCATTGGCTTGAAATGTAACCAAGTGTAAACTGGCTATGTGTGAAACAGTCGTGGACATGGTCTCTACACTCCAACTCCTTTGTCTTATCTCTAGTTGCTTATCAGACTGTTAATAATAAAGACATGTGTGAAGATATAGGCCCGGGTGTCCACTGTCTACATCTGAACCCAAACTCACATTGTTCATACAAAACACCTCCCTCTCTCTCTCTCTCTTTATGTACATTAGTCTATTTTTACAGTATCCACTAATAGAAGCTCTTGGAGCCAGTGAGCTGAATATGAAGGGCTAAATGTCAAGTATTTTAAGTTGAGGGCACTCAGGATGACTGGAGGATATTAGGAAATTAATTATCCTGTAAAGTACATTTTATGGCAGGGAGAAACTGACACATTGATTAATGAGCCTGAAGGTGTTTGCTTGTAAGAATATCAATTACTTTTTTTTTTCATCCAAGCACAGTCATTAAAATGAATGAGAAGACCTTGACTTAGCAAAGCCAACAAACAGAGTCAGTACAGCA